>OZ017742.1:278820769-279414122 GCA_963969285.1 Odontomyia ornata
TGGTTTTTGGTTTTTGGTTTTTGGTTTTTTGGGTTTTGGTTTTTGGTTTTTGGTTTTTGGTTTTTGGTTTTTGGTTTTTGGTTTTTGGTTTTTGGTTTTTGGTTTTTGTTTTTTGGTTTTTGGTTTTTGGTTTTTGGTTTTTGGTTTTTGGTTTTTTGGTTTTTGGTTTTTGGTTTTTGGTTTTTGGTTTTTGGTTTTGGTTTTTGGTGTTTTTGGTTTTGTTTTTGGTTTTTGGTTTTTGGTTTTTGGTTTTTGGTTTTTGGTTTTTGGTTTTTGGTTTTTGGTTTTTGGTTTTTGGTTTTTGGGTTTGGTTTTTGGTTTTTGGTTTTTGGTGTTTTTGGTTTTGTTTTTGGTTTTGTGTTTTTGGTTTTTTTGTTTTTGGTTTTTGGTTTTTGGTTTTTTTGTTTTTGGTTTTTGGTTTTTGGTTTTAGGTTTTTGGTTTGTGGTTTTTGGTTTTTGGTTTTTGGTTTTTGGTTTTTGGTTTTTGGTCTTTGGTTTTTGGTTTTGGTTTTTGGTTTTTGGTTTTTGGTTTTTTGTTTTTGGTTTTTGGTTTTTGGTTTTTGGTTTTTGGTTTTTGGTTTTTGGTTTTTGGTTTTCGGTTTTTGGTTTTCGGTTTTCGGTTTTTGGTTTTTGGTTTTCGGTTTTTGGTTTTTGGTTTTTGGTTTTTGGTTTTTGGTTTTTGGTTTTTGGTTTTTGGTTTTTGGTTTTTGGTTTTTGGTTTTTGGTTTTTGGTTTTTGGTTTTTGGTTTTTGGTTTTTGGTTTTTGGTTTTTGGTTTTTGGTTTTCGGTTTTTGGTTTTTGGTTTTCGGTTTTCGGTTTTTGGTTTTTGGTTTTTGGTTTTGGTTTTTGGTTTTTGGTTTTTGGTTTTTGGTTTTTGGTTTTTGGTTTTTGGTTTTTGGTTTTTGGTTTTTGGTTTTTGGTTTTTGGTTTTTGGTTTTTGGTTTTTGGTTTTTGGTTTTTGGTTTTTGGTTTTTGGTTTTTGGTTTTTGGTTTTTGGTTTTTGGTTTTTGGTTTTTGGTTTTTGGTTTTTGGTTTTTGGTTTTTGGTTTTTGGTTTTTGGTTTTTGGTTTTTGGTTTTTGGTTTTTGGTTTTTGGTTTTTGGTTTTTTGGTCTTTGGTCTTTGGTTTTTGGTTTTTGGTTTTTGGTTTTTGGTTTTTGGTTTTTGTTTTTGGTTTTTGGTTTTTGGTTTTTGGTTTTTGGTTTTTGGTTTTTGGTTTTTGGTTTTTGGTTTTTGGTTTTTGGTTTTTGGTTTTTGGTTTTTGGTTTTTGGTTTTTGGTTTTTGGTTTTTGGTTTTTGGTTTTTGGTTTTTGGTTTTTGGTTTTTGGTTTTTGGTTTTTGGTTTTTGGTTTTTGGTTTTTGGTTTTTGGTTTTTGGTTTTTGGTTTTTGGTTTTTGGTTTTTGGTTTTTGGTTTTTGGTTTTTGGTTTTTGGTTTTTGGTTTTTGGTTTTTGGTTTTTGGTTTTTGGTTTTTGGTTTTTGGTTTTTGGTTTTTGGTTTTTGGTTTTTGGTTTTTGGTTTTTGGTTTTTGGTTTTTGGTTTTTGGTTTTTGGTTTTTGGTTTTTTGGTTTTTGGTTTTTTGGTTTTTGGTTTTTGGTTTTTGGTTTTTGGTTTTTGGTTTTTGGTTTTTGGTTTTTGGTTTTTGGTTTTTGGTTTTTGGTTTTTGGTTTTTGGTTTTTGGTTTTTGGTTTTTGGTTTTTGGTTTTTGGTTTTTGGTTTTTGGTTTTTGGTTTTTGGTTTTTGGTTTTTGGTTTTTGGTTTTTGGTTTTTGGTTTTTGGTTTTTGTTTTTGGTTTTTTGTTTTTGGTTTTTGGTTTTTGGTTTTTGGTTTTTGGTTTTTGGTTTTTGGTTTTTGGTTTTTGGTTTTTGGTTTTTGGTTTTTGGTTTTTGGTTTTTGGTTTTTGGTTTTTGGTTTTTGGTTTTTGGTTTTTGGTTTTTGGTTTTTGGTTTTTGGTTTTTGGTTTTTGGTTTTTGGTTTTTGGTTTTTGGTTTTTGGTTTTTGGTTTTTGGTTTTTGGTTTTTGGTTTTTGGTTTTTGGTTTTTGGTTTTTGGTTTTTGGTTTTTGGGTTTTGGTTTTTGGTTTTTGGTTTTTGGTTTTTGGTTTTTGGTTTTTGGTTTTTGGTTTTTGGTTTTTGGTTTTTGGTTTTTGGTTTTTGGTTTTCGGTTTTTGGTTTTTGGTTTTTGGTTTTTGGTTTTTGGTTTTTGGTTTCTGGTTTTTGGTTTTTGGTTTTTGGTTTTTGGTTTTTGGTTTTTGGTTTTTGGTTTTTGGTTTTTGGTTTTTGGTTTTTGGTTTTTGGTTTTTGGTTTTTGGTTTTTTGGTTTTTGGTTTTTGGTTTTTGGTTTTTGGTTTTTGGTTTTTGGTTTTTGGTTTTTGGTTTTTGGTTTTTGGTTTTTGGTTTTTGGTTTTTGGTTTTTGGTTTTTGGTTTTTGGTTTTGGTTTTTGGTTTTTGGTTTTTGGTTTTTGGTTTTTGGTTTTTGGTTTTTGGTTTTTGGTTTTTGGTTTTTGGTTTTTGGTTTTTGGTTTTTGGTTTTTGGTTTTTGGTTTTTGGTTTTTGGGTTTTTGGTTTTGGGTTTTGGTTTTTGGTTTTTGGTTTTTGGTTTTTGGGTTTTGGTTTTTGGTTTTTGGTTTTTGGTTTTTGGTTTTTGGTTTTTGGTTTTTGGTTTTTGGTTTTTGGTTTTTGGTTTTTGGTTTTTGGTTTTTGGTTTTTGGTTTTTGGTTTTTGGTTTTTGGTTTTTGGTTTTTGGTGTTTTTGGTTTTGTTTTTGGTTTTTGGTTTTTGGTTTTTTGGTTTTTGGTTTTTGGTTTTTGGTTTTTGGTTTTTGGTTTTTGGTTTTTGGTTTTTGGTTTTTGGTTTTTGGTTTTTGGTTTTTGGTTTTTGGTTTTTGGTTTTTGGTTTTTGGTGTTTTTGGTTTTGTTTTTGGTTTTTGGTTTTTGGTTTTTGGGTTTTTGGTTTTTGGTTTTTTTGTTTTTGGTTTTTGGTTTTTGGTTTTTTTGTTTTTGGTTTTTGGTTTTTGGTTTTTGGTTTGTGGTTTTTGGTTTTTGGTTTTTGGTTTTTGGTTTTTGGTTTTTGGTTTTTGGTCTTTGGTTTTTGGTTTTGGTTTTTGGTTTTTGGTTTTTGGTTTTTGGTTTTTTGTTTTTTGTTTTTGGTTTTTTGTTTTTGGTTTTTGGTTTTTGGTTTTTGGTTTTTGGTTTTTGGTTTTTGGTTTTGGTTTATGGTTTTTGGTTTTTGGTTTTTGGTTTTTGGTTTTTGGTTTTTGGTTTTTGGTTTTTGGTTTTTGGTTTTCTTTTTTTGGTTTTTTGGTTTTTGGTTTTTGGTTTTTGGTTTTTGGTTTTTGGTTTTTGGTTTTTGGTTTTTGGTTTTTGGTTTTTGGTTTTTGGTTTTTGGTTTTTGGTTTTTGGTTTTTGGTTTTTGGTTTTTGGTTTTTGGTTTTTGGTTTTGGTTTTTGGTTTTTGGTTTTTGGTTTTTGGTTTTTGGTTTTTGGTTTTTGGTTTTTGGTTTTTGGTTTTTGGTTTTTGGTTTTTGGTTTTTGGTTTTTGGTTTTTGGTTTTTGGTTTTTGGTTTTTGGTTTTTGGTTTTTGGTTTTTGGTTTTTGGGTTTTGGGTTTTGGTTTTTGGTTTTTGGTTTTTGGTTTTTGGTTTTTGGTTTTTGGGTTTTGGTTTTTTGGTTTTTGGTTTTTGGTTTTTGGTTTTTGGTTTTTGGTTTTTGGTTTTTGGTTTTTGTTTTTGGTTTTTGGTTTTTGGTTTTTGGTTTTTGGTTTTTGGTTTTTGGTTTTTGGTTTTTGGTTTTTGGTTTTTGGTTTTTGGTGTTTTTGATTTTGTTTTTGGTTTTTGGTTTTTGGTTTTTGGTTTTTGGTTTTTGGTTTTTGGTTTTTGGTTTTTGGTTTTTGGTTTTTGGTTTTTGGGTTTGGTTTTTGGTTTTTGGTTTTTGGTGTTTTTGGTTTTGTTTTTGGTTTTGTGTTTTTGGTTTTTTTGTTTTTGGTTTTTGGTTTTTGGTTTTTTTGTTTTTGGTTTTTGGTTTTTGGTTTTAGGTTTTTGGTTTGTGGTTTTTGGTTTTTGGTTTTTGGTTTTTGGTTTTTGGTTTTTGGTCTTTGGTTTTTGGTTTTGGTTTTTGGTTTTTGGTTTTTGGTTTTTTTTTTTTTGGTTTTTGGTTTTTGGTTTTTGGTTTTTGGTTTTTGGTTTTTGGTTTTCGGTTTTTTGGTTTTCGGTTTTCGGTTTTTGGTTTTTGGTTTTCGGTTTTTGGTTTTTGGTTTTTGGTTTTTGGTTTTTGGTTTTTGGTTTTTGGTTTTTGGTTTTTGGTTTTTGGTTTTTGGTTTTTGGTTTTTGGTTTTTGGTTTTTGGTTTTTGGTTTTTGGTTTTTGGTTTTTGGTTTTCGGTTTTTGGTTTTTGGTTTTCGGTTTTCGGTTTTTGGTTTTTGGTTTTTGGTTTTTGGTTTTTGGTTTTTGGTTTTTGGTTTTTGGTTTTTGGTTTTTGGTTTTTGGTTTTTGGTTTTTGGTTTTTGGTTTTTGGTTTTTGGTTTTTGGTTTTTGGTTTTTGGTTTTTGGTTTTTGGTTTTTGGTTTTTGGTTTTTGGTTTTTGGTTTTTGGTTTTTGGTTTTTGGTTTTTGGTTTTTGGTTTTTGGTTTTTGGTTTTTGGTTTTTGGTTTTTGGTTTTTGATTTTTGGTCTTTGGTTTTTGGTTTTTGGTTTTTGGTTTTTGGTTTTTGGTTTTTGGTTTTTGGTTTTTGGTTTTTGGTTTTTGGTTTTTGGTTTTTGGTTTTTGGTTTTTGGTTTTTGGTTTTTGGTTTTTGGTTTTTGGTTTTTGGTTTTTGGTTTTTGGTTTTTGGTTTTTGGTTTTTGGTTTTTGGTTTTTGGTTTTTGGTTTTTGGTTTTTGGTTTTTGGCTTTTGGTTTTTGGTTTTTGGTTTTTGGTTTTTGGTTTTTGGTTTTTGGTTTTTGGTTTTTGGTTTTTGGTTTTTTGGTTTTTGGTTTTTGGTTTTTGGTTTTTGGTTTTTGGTTTTTGGTTTTTGGTTTTTGGTTTTTGGTTTTTGGTTTTTGGTTTTTGGTTTTTGGTTTTTGGTTTTTGGTTTTTGGTTTTTGGTTTTTGGTTTTTGGTTTTTGGTTTTTGGTTTTTGGGTTTTGGTTTTTGGTTTTTGGTTTTTGGTTTTTGGTTTTTGGTTTTTGGTTTTTGGTTTTTGGTTTTTGGTTTTTGGTTTTTGGTTTTTGGTTTTTGGTTTTTGGTTTTTTGGTTTTTGGTTTTTGGTTTTTGGTTTTTGGTTTTTGGTTTTTGGTTTTTGGTTTTTGGTTTTTGGTTTTTGGTTTTTGGTTTTTGGTTTTTGGTTTTTGGTTTTTGGTTTTTGGTTTTTGGTTTTTGGTTTTTGGTTTTTGGTTTTTGGTTTTTGGTTTTTTGGTTTTTGGTTTTTGGTTTTTGGTTTTTGGTTTTTGGTTTTTGGTTTTTGGTTTTTGGTTTTTGGTTTTTGGTTTTTGGTTTTTGGTTTTTGGTTTTTGGTTTTTGGTTTTTGGTTTTTGGTTTTTGGTTTTTGGTTTTTGGTTTTTGGTTTTAATAAGTTTTTGGTTTTTGGTTTTTGGTTTTTGGTTTTTTGTTTTTTGGTTTTTGGTTTTTGGTTTTTGGTTTTTGGTTTTTGGTTTTTGGTTTTTGGTTTTTTGGTTTTTGGTTTTTGGTTTTTGGTTTTTGGTTTTTGGTTTTTGGTTTTTGGTGTTTGGTTTTTGGTTTTTTGGTTTTTGGTTTTTGGTTTTTGGTTTTTGGTTTTTGGTTTTTGGTTTTTGGTTTTTGGTTTTTGTTTTTGGTTTTTGGTTTTTGGTTTTTGGTTTTTGGTTTTTGGTTTTTGGTTTTTGGTTTTTGGTTTTTGGATTTGGTTTTTGGTTTTTGGTTTTTGGTTTTTGGTTTTTGGTTTTTGGTTTTTGGTTCTTGGTTTTTGGTTTTTTGGTTTTTGGTTTTTGGTTTTTGGTTTTTGGTTTTTGGTTTTTGGGCTTTTGGTTTTTGGTTTTTGGTTTTTGGTTTTTGGTTTTTGGTTTTTGGTTTTTGGTTTTTGGTTTTTGGTTTTTGGTTTTTGGTTTTTGGTTTTTGGTTTTTGGTTTTTGGTTTTTTGGTTTTTGGTTTTTGGTTTTTGGTTTTTGGTTTTTGGTTTTTGGTTTTTGGTTTTTGGTTTTTGGTTTTTGGTTTTTGGTTTTTGGTTTTTGGTTTTTGGTTTTTGGTTTTTGGTTTTTGGTTGTTGGTTTTTGGTTTTTGGTTTTTGGTTTTTGGTTTTTGGTTTTTGGTTTTTGGTTTTTGGTTTTTGGTTTTTGGTTTTTGGTTTTTGGTTTTAAGTTTTTGGTTTTTGGTTTTTGGTTTTTGGTTTTTTGTTTTTTGGTTTTTGGTTTTTGGTTTTTGGTTTTTGGTTTTTGGTTTTTGGTTTTTGGTTTTTGGTTTTTGGTTTTTGGTTTTTTGGTTTTCGGTTTTTGGTTTTTGGTTTTTGGTTTTTGGTTTTTGGTTTTTGGTTTTTGGTTTTTGGTTTTTGGTTTTTGGTTTTTGGTTTTTGGTTTTGGTTTTTGGTTTTTGGTTTTTGGTTTTGGTTTTTGGTTTTTGGTTTTTGGTTTTTTGGTTTTTGGTTTTTGGTTTTTGGTTTTTGGTTTTTGGTTTTTGGTTTTTGGTTTTTGGTTTTTGGTTTTTGGTTTTTGGTTTTTGGTTTTTGGTTTTTTGGTTTTTGGTTTTTGGTTTTTGGTTTTTGGTTTTTGGTTTTTGGTTTTTGGTTTTTGGTTTTTGGTTTTTGGTTTTTGGTTTTTGGTTTTTGGTTTTTGGTTTTTGGTTTTTGGTTTTTGGTTTTTGGTTTTTGGTTTTTGGTTTTTGGTTTTTGGTTTTTGGTTTTTGGTTTTTGGTTTTTGGTTTTTGGTTTTTGGTTTTTGGTTTTTGGTTTTTGGTTTTTGGTTTTTGGTTTTTGGTTTTTGGTTTTTGGTTTTTGGTTTTTGGTTTTTGGTTTTTGGTTTTTGGTTTTTGGTTTTGGTTTTTGGTTTTTGGTTTTTGGTTTTTGGTTTTTGGTTTTTTGGTTTTTGGTTTTTGGTTTTTGGTTTTTGGTTTTTGGTTTTTGGTTTTTGGTTTTTGGTTTTTGGTTTTTGGTTTTTGGTTTTTGGTTTTTGGTTTTTGGTTTTTGGTTTTTGGTTTTTGGTTTTTGGTTTTTGGTTTTTGGTTTTTGGTTTTTGGTCTTTGGTTTTTGGTTTTTGGTTTTTGGTTTTTGGTTTTGGTTTTTGGTTTTTGGTTTTTGGTTTTTGGTTTTTGGTTTTTGGTTTTTGGTTTTTGGTTTTTGGTTTTTGGTTTTTGGTTTTTTGGTTTTTGGTTTTTGGTTTTTGGTTTTTGGTTTTTGGTTTTTGGTTTTTGGTTTTTGGTTTTTGGTTTTTGGTTTTTGGTTTTTGGTTTTTGGTTTTTGGTTTTTGGTTTTTGGTTTTTGGTTTTTGGTTTTTGGTTTTTGGTTTTTGGTTTTTGGTTTTTGGTTTTTGGTTTTTGGTTTTTGGTTTTTGGTTTTTGGTTTTTGGTTTTTGGTTTTTGGTTCTTGGTTTTTGGTTTTTGGTTTTTGTTTTTGGTTTTTGGTTTTTGGTTTTTGGGCTTTTGGTTTTTGGTTTTTGGTTTTTGGTTTTTGGTTTTTGGTTTTTGGTTTTTGGTTTTTGGTTTTTGGTTTTTGGTTTTTGGTTTTTGGTTTTTGGTTTTTGGCTTTTGGTTTTTTGTTTTTTGGTTTTTGGTTTTTGGTTTTTGGTTTTTGGTTTTTGTTTTTGGTTTTTGTTTTTTGGTTTTTGGTTTTTGGTTTTTTGGTTTTTGGTTTTTGGTTTTTGGTTTTTTGGTTTTTGGTTTTTGGTTTTTGGTTTTTGGTTTTTTGGTTTTTGGTTTTTGGTTTTTGGTTTTTGGTTTTTGGTTTTTGGTTTTTGGTTTTGGTTTTTTGGTTTTTGGTTTTTGGTTTTTGGTTTTTGGTTTTTGGTTTTTGGTTTTTGGTTTTTGGTTTTTGGTTATTGGTTTTTGGTTTTTGGTTTTTGGTTTTTGGTTTTTGGTTTTTGGTTTTTGGTTTTTGGTTTTTGGTTTTTGGTTTTTGGTTTATGGTTTTTGGTTTTTGGTTTTCTGTTTTTTGGTTTTTGGTTTTTGGTTTTTGGTTTTTGGTTTTTGGTTTTTGGTTTTTGGTTTTTTGGTTTTTGGTTTTTGGTTTTTGGTTTTTGGTTTTTGGTTTTTGGTTTTTGGTGTTTGGTTTATGGTTTTTAGTTTTTGGTTTTTTGTTTTTTGGTTTTTGGTTTTTGGTTTTTGGTGTTTGGTTTATGGTTTTTTGGTTTTTGGTTTTTGGTTTTTGGTTTTTGGTTTTTGGTTTTTGGTTTATGGTTTTTGGTTTTTTGTTTTTTGGTTTTTGGTTTTTGGTTTTTGGTTTTTGGTTTTTGGTTTTTTGGTTTTTGGTTTTTGGTTTTTGGTTTTTTGGTTTTTGGTTTTTGGTTTTTGGTTTTTGGTTTTTGGTTTTTGGTTTTTGGTTTTTGGTTTTTGGTTTTTGGTTTTTGGTTTTTGGTTTTTGGTTTTCGGTTTTTGGTTTTTGGTTTTTGGTTTTTGGTTTGTTTTTGGTTTTTTGGTTTTTGGTTTTTGGTTTTTGGTTTTTGGTTTTGGTTTTTGGTTTTTGGTTTTTGGTTTTTGGTTTTTGGTTTTTTGGTTTTTGGTTTTTGGTTTTTGGTTTTTGGTTTTTGGTTTTTGGTTTTGGTTTTTGGTTTTTGGTTTTTGGTTTTTGGTTTTTGGTTTTTGGTTTTTGGTTTTTGGTTTTTGGTTTTTGGTTTTGGTTTTTGGTTTTTGGTTTTTGGTTTTTGGTTTTTGGTTTTTGGTTTTTGGTTTTTGGTTTTTGGTTTTTGGTTTTTGGTTTTGGTTTTTGGGTTTTGGTTTTTGGTTTTTGGTTTTTGGTTTTTGGTTTTTGGGTTTTGGTTTTTGGTTTTTGGTTTTTGGTTTTTGGTTTTTGGTTTTTGGTTTTGTTTTTGGTTTTTGGTTTTTGGTTTTTGGTTTTTGGTTTTTGGTTTTTGGTTTTTGGTTTTTGGTTTTTGGTTTTTGGTGTTTTTGGTTTTGGTTTTGGTTTTTGGTTTTTGGTTTTTGGTTTTTGGTTTTTGGTTTTTGGTTTTTGGTTTTTGGTTTTTGGTTTTTGGTTTTTGGTTTTTGGTTTTTGGTTTTTGGTGTTTTTGGTTTTGTTTTTGGTTTTTGGTTTTTGGGTTGTTGGTTTTTGGTTTTTTGTTTTTGGTTTTTGGTTTTTGGTTTTTTTGTTTTTGGTTTTTGGTTTTTGGTTTTTGGTTTTGGTTTTTGGTTTTTGGTTTTTGGTTTTTGGTTTTTGGTTTTTGGTTTTTGGTTTTGGTTTTTGGTTTTTGGTTTTGGTTTTGGTTTTTGGTTTTTGGTTTTTGGTTTTTTGGTTTTTGTTTGGTTTTTGGTTTTTGGTTTTTGGTTTTTGGTTTTTGGTTTTGGTTTTGGTTTTTGGTTTATGGTTTTTGGTTTTTGGTTTTTGGTTTTTGGTTTTTGGTTTTGGTTTTTGGTTTTTGTTTTTGGTTTTTGGTTTTTGGTTTTTGGTTTTTGGTTTTTGGTTTTTGGTTTTTGGTTTTTGGTTTTTGGTTTTTGGTTTTTGGTTTTTGGTTTTTGGTTTTTGGTTTTTGGTTTTTGGTTTTTGGTTTTTGGTTTTTGGTTTTTGGTTTTTGGTTTTTGGTTTTTGGTTTTTGGTTTTTGGTTTTTGGTTTTTGGTTTTTGGTTTTTGGTTTTTGGTTTTTGGTTTTTGGTTTTGGTTTTTGGTTTTTGGTTTTTGGTTTTTGGTTTTGGTTTTGGTTTTTGGTTTTTGGTTTTTGGTTTTTGGTTTTTGGTTTTTGGTTTTTGGTTTTTGGTTTTTGGTTTTTTGGTTTTTGGTTTTTGGTTTTTGGTTTTGGTTTTTTGGTTTTTGGTTTTTTGGTTTTTGGTTTTTGGTTTTTGGTTTTTTGGTTTTTGGTTTTTGGTTTTTGGTTTTTGGTTTTTGGTTTTTTGGTTTTTGGTTTTTGGTTTTTGGTTTTTGGTTTTTGGTTTTTGGTTTTTGGTTTTTGGTTTTTGGTTTTTGGTTTTTGGTTTTTGGTTTTTGGTTTTTGGTTTTTGGTTTTTGGTTTTGGTTTTTGGTTTTGGTTTTGGTTTTTGGTTTTTGGTTTTTGGTTTTGGTTTTTGGTTTTTGGTTTTTGGTTATTGGTTTTTGGTTTTTGGTTTTTGGTTTTTGGTTTTTGGTTTTTGGTTTTTGGTTTTTGGTTTTTGGTTTTTGGTTTTTGGTTTATGGTTTTTGGTTTTTGGTTTTCTGTTTTTTGGTTTTTGGTTTTTGGTTTTTGGTTTTTGGTTTTTGGTTTTTGGTTTTTGGTTTTTTGGTTTTTGGTTTTTGGTTTTTGTTTTTGGTTTTTGGTTTTGGTGTTTGGTTTATGGTTTTTAGTTTTTGGTTTTTTGTTTTTTGGTTTTTGGTTTTTGGTTTTTGGTGTTTGGTTTATGGTTTTTTGGTTTTTGGTTTTTGGTTTTTGGTTTTTGGTTTTTTGGTTTTTGGTTTTTGGTTTATGGTTTTTGGTTTTTTGGTTTTTGGTTTTTGGTTTTTGGTTTTTGGTTTTGGTTTTTGGTTTTTTGGTTTTTGGTTTTTGGTTTTTGGTTTTTGGTTTTTGGTTTTTGGTTTTTGGTTTTTGGTTTTTGGTTTTTGGTTTTTGGTTTTTGGTTTTTGGTTTTTGGTTTTTGGTTTTTCGGTTTTTGGTTTTTGGTTTTTGGTTTTTGGTTTTTGGTTTTTGGTTTTTGGTTTTTGGTTTTTGGTTTTTGGTTTTTGGTTTTTGGTTTTTGGTTTTTGGTTTTTGGTTTTTGGTTTTTGGTTTTTGGTTTTTGGTTTTTGGTTTTTGGTTTTTGGTTTTTGGTTTTTGGTTTTTGGTTTTTGGTTTTTGGTTTTTGGTTTTTGGTTTTTGGTTTTTGGTTTTTGGTTTTTGGTTTTTGGTTTTTGGTTTTTGGTTTTTGGTTTTTGGTTTTTGGTTTTTGGTTTTTGGTTTTTGGTTTTTGGTTTTTGGTTTTTGGTTTTTGGTTTTTGGTTTTTGGTTTTTGGTTTTTGGTTTTTGGTTTTTGGTTTTTGGTTTTTGGTTTTTGGTTTTTGGTTTTTGGTTTTTGGTTTTTGGTTTTTGGTTTTTGGTTTTTGGTTTTTGGTTTTTGGTTTTTGGTTTTTGGGTTTTGGTTTTTGGTTTTTGGTTTTTGGTTTTTGGTTTTTGGGTTTTGGTTTTTGGTTTTTGGTTTTTGGTTTTTGGTTTTTGGTTTTTGGTTTTTGGTTTTTGGTTTTTGGTTTTTGGTTTTTGGTTTTTGGTTTTTGGTTTTTGGTTTTTGGTTTTTGGTTTTTGGTTTTTGGTGTTTTTGGTTTTGGTTTTTGGTTTTTGGTTTTTGGTTTTTGGTTTTTGGTTTTTGGTTTTTGGTTTTTGGTTTTTGGTTTTTGGTTTTTGGTTTTTGGTTTTTGGTTTTTGGTTTTTGGTGTTTTTGGTTTTGTTTTTGGTTTTTGGTTTTTGGGTTTTTGGTTTTTGGTTTTTTTGTTTTTGGTTTTTGGTTTTTGGTTTTTTTGTTTTTGGTTTTTGGTTTTTGGTTTTTGGTTTTAGGTTTTTGGGTTGTGGTATTTGGTTTTTGGTTTTTGGTTTTTGGTTTTTGGTTTTTGGTCTTTGGTTTTTGGTTTTGGTTTTTGGTTTTTGGTTTTTGGTTTTTTGTTTTTTGTTTTTGGTTTTTGGTTTTTGGTTTTTGGTTTTTGGTTTTTGGTTTTTGGTTTTTGGTTTATGGTTTTTGGTTTTTGGTTTTTGGTTTTTGGTTTTTGGTTTTTGGTTTTTGGTTTTTGGTTTTTGGTTTTTGGTTTTTGGTTTTCGGTTTTTGGTTTTTGGTTTTTGGTTTTTGGTTTTTGGTTTTTGGTTTTTGGTTTTTGGTTTTTGGTTTTTGGTTTTTGGTTTTTGGTTTTTGGTTTTTGGTTTTTGGGTTTTGGGTTTTGGTTTTTGGTTTTTGGTTTTTGGTTTTTGGTTTTTGGTTTTTGGGTTTTGGTTTTTGGTTTTTGGTTTTTGGTTTTTGGTTTTTGGTTTTTGGTTTTTGGTTTTTGGTTTTTGGTTTTTGGGTTTTGGGTTTTGGTTTTTGGTTTTTGGTTTTTAGTTTTTGGTTTTTGGTTTTTGGTTTTTGGTTTTTGGTTTTTGGTTTTTGGTTTTTGGTTTTTGGTTTTTGGTTTTTGGTTTTTGGTTTTTGGTTTTTGGTTTTTGGTTTTTGGGTTTTGGGTTTTGGTTTTTGGTTTTTGGTTTTTGGTTTTTGGTTTTTGGTTTTTGGTTTTTGGTTTTTGGTTTTTGGTTTTTGGTTTTTGGTTTTTGGTTTTTGGTTTTTGGTTTTTGGTTTTTGGGTTTTGGGTTTTGGTTTTTGGTTTTTGGTTTTTGGTTTTTGGTTTTTGGTTTTTGGGTTTTGGTTTTTGGTTTTTGGTTTTTGGTTTTTGGTTTTTGGTTTTTGGTTTTTGGTTTTTGGTTTTTGGTTTTTGGTTTTTGGTTTTTGGTTTTTGGTTTTTGGTTTTTGGTTTTTGGTTTTTGGTTTTTGGTTTTTGGTTTTTGGTTTTTGGTTTTTGGTTTTTGGTTTTTGGTTTTTGGTTTTTGGTTTTTGGTTTTTGGTTTTTGGTTTTTGGTTTTTGGTTTTTGGTGTTTTTGGTTTTGTTTTTGGTTTTTGGTTTTTGGTTTTGGTTTTTGGTTTTTGGTTTTTGGTTTTTGGTTTTTGGTTTTTGGTTTTTGGTTTTTGGTTTTTGGTTTTTGGTTTTTGGTTTTTGGTTTTTGGTTTTTGGTTTTTGGTTTTTGGGTTTTGGGTTTTGGTTTTTGGTTTTTGGTTTTTGGTTTTTGGTTTTTGGTTTTTGGGTTTTGGTTTTTGGTTTTTGGTTTTTGGTTTTTGGTTTTTGGTTTTTGGTTTTTGGTTTTTGGTTTTTGGTTTTTGGTTTTTGGTTTTTGGTTTTTGGTTTTTGGTTTTTGGTTTTTGGTTTTTGGTTTTTGGTTTTTGGTTTTTGGTTTTTGGTTTTTGGTTTTTGGTTTTTGGTTTTTGGTTTTTGGTTTTTGGTTTTTGGTTTTTGGTTTTTGGTGTTTTTGGTTTTGTTTTTGGTTTTTGGTTTTTGGTTTTTGGTTTTTGGTTTTTGGTTTTTGGTTTTTGGTTTTTGGTTTTTGGTTTTTGGTTTTTGGTTTTTGGTTTTTGGTTTTTGGTTTTTGGTGTTTTTGGTTTTGTTTTTGGTTTTGTGTTTTTGGTTTTTTTGTTTTTGGTTTTTGGTTTTTGGTTTTCTGTTTTTGGTTTTTGGTTTTTGGTTTTAGGTTTTTGGTTTGTGGTTTTTGGTTTTTGGTTTTTGTTTTTGGTTTTTGGTTTTTGGTTTTTGGTTTTTGGTTTTTGGTTTTTGGTTTTTGGTTTTTGGTTTTTGGTTTTTGGTTTTTGGTTTTTGGTTTTTGGTTTTTGGTTTTTGGTTTTTGGTTTTTGGTTTTTGGTTTTTGGTTTTTGGTTTTTGGTTTTTGGTTTTTGGTTTTTGGTTTTTGGTTTTTGGTTTTTGGTTTTTGGTTTTTGGTTTTTGGTTTTTGGTTTTTGGTTTTTGGTTTTTGGTTTTTGGTTTTTGGTTTTTGGTTTTTGGTTTTTGGTTTTTGGTTTTTGGTTTTTGGTTTTTGGTTTTTGGTTTTTGGTTTTTGGTTTTTGGTTTTTGGTTTTTGGTTTTTGGTTTTTGGTTTTTGGTTTTTGGTTTTTGGTTTTTGGTTTTTGGTTTTTGGTTTTTGGTTTTTGGTTTTTGGTTTTTGGTTTTTGGTTTTTGGTTTTTGGTTTTTGGTTTTTGGGTTTTGGGTTTTGGGTTTTGGTTTTTGGTTTTTGGTTTTTGGTTTTTGGTTTTTGGTTTTTGGGTTTTGGTTTTTGGTTTTTGGTTTTTGGTTTTTGGTTTTTGGTTTTTGGTTTTTGGTTTTTGGTTTTTGGTTTTTGATTCTTGGTTTTTGGTTTTTGGTTTTTGGTTTTTGGTTTTTGGTTTTTGGTTTCTGGTTTTTGGTTTTTGGTTTTTGGTGTTTTTGGTTTTGTTTTTGGTTTTTGGTTTTTGGTTTTAGGTTTTTGGTTTTTGGTTTTTGGTTTTTGGTTTTTGGTTTTTGGTTTTTGGTTTTTGGTTTTTGGTTTTTGGTTTTTGGTTTTTGGTTTTTGGTTTTTGGTTTTTGGTTTTTGGTGTTTTTGGTTTTGTTTTTGGTTTTTGGGTTTTTGGTTTTTGGTTTTTTTGTTTTTGGTTTTTGGTTTTTGGTTTTTTTGTTTTTGGTTTTTGGTTTTTGGTTTTAGGTTTTTGGTTTGTGGTTTTTGGTTTTTGGTTTTTGGTTTTTGGTTTTTGGTTTTTGGTCTTTGGTTTTTGGTTTTGGTTTTTGGTTTTTGGTTTTTGGTTTTTTGTTTTTGGTTTTTGGTTTTTGGTTTTTGGTTTTTGGTTTTTGGTTTTTGGTTTTTGGTTTTTGGTTTTTGGTTTATGGTTTTTGGTTTTTGGTTTTTGGTTTTTGGTTTTTGGTTTTTGGTCTTTGGTTTCTGGTTTTTGGTTTTTGGTTTTTGGTTTTTGGTTTTTGGTTTTTGGTTTTTGGTTTTTTGTTTTTGGTTTTTGGTTTTTGGGTTTTTTGTTTTTGGTTTTTGGTTTTTGGTTTTAGGTTTTTGGTTTGTGGTTTTTGGTTTTTGGTTTTTGGTTTTTGGTTTTTGGTCTTTGGTTTTTGGTTTTGGTTTTTGGTTTTTGGTTTTTGGTTTTTGGTTTTTGGTTTTTGGTTTTTGGTTTTTGGTTTTTGGTTTTTGGTTTTTGGTTTTTGGTTTTTGGTTTTTGGTTTTTGGTTTTTGGTTTTTGGTTTTTGGTTTTTGGTTTTTGGTTTTTGGTTTTTGGTTTTTGGTTTTTGGTTTTTGGTTTTTGGTTTTTGTTTTTTGGTTTTTGGTTTTTGGTTTTGGTTTTTGGTTTTTGGTTTTTGGTTTTTGGTTTTTGGTTTTTGGTTTTTGGTTTTTGGTTTTTGGTTTTTGGTTTTTGGTTTTTGGCTTTTGGTTTTAAGTTTTTGGTTTTTGGTCTTTCGTCTTTGGTTTTTGGCTTTGGTTTTTGGTCTTTGGTTTTTTGTTTTTGGTTTTTGGTTTTTGGTTTTTGGTTTTTGGTTTTTGGTTTATGGTTTTTGGTTTTTGGTTTTATGTTTTTGGGTTTTGGTTTTTGGTTTTTGGTATTTGGTTTTTGGTTTTTTGGTTTTTGGTTTTTGGTTTTTGGTTTTTTGTTGTTGGTTGTTCGTTTTTGGTTTTTGGTTTTTGGTTTTTGGTTTTTGGTTTTTGGGTTTTGGTTTTTGGTTTTTGGTATTTGGTTTTTGGTTTTTTGGTATTTGGTTTTTGGTTTTTGGGTTTTTGGTTTTTAGTTTTAGGTTTTTCGTTTTTGGTTTTTGGTTTTTGGTTTTTGGTTTTTGGTTTTGGTTTTTGGTTTATGGTTTTTGGTTTTTGGTTTTTGGTTTTTGGTTTTTGGTTTTTGGTTTTTGGTTTTTGGTTTTTGGTTTTTGGTTTTTGGTTTTTGGTTTTTGGCTTTTGGTTTTAAGTTTTTGGTTTTTGGTCTTTCGTCTTTGGTTTTTGGCTTTGGTTTTTGGTTTTTGGTTTTTTGTTTTTGGTTTTTGGTTTTAGGTTTTTGGTTTTTGGTTTTTGGATTTTGGTTTTTGGTTTTTGGTTTTTGGTTTTTGGTTTTTGGTTTTTGGGTTTTGGTTTTTGGTTTTTGGTATTTGGTTTTTGGTTTTTTGGTTTTTGGTTTTTGTTTTTGGTTGTTTGTTTTTGGTTGTTGGTTTTTGGTTTTTGGTTTTTGGTTTTTGGTTTTTGGTTTTTGGTTTTTGGTTTTTGGTTTTTGGGTTTTGGTTTTTGGTTTTTGGTATCTGGTATTCGGTTTTTGGTTTTTTGGTTTTTGGTTTTTGGTTTTTGGTTTTTTGTTTTTGGTTGTTGGTTTTTGGTTTTTGGTTTTTGGTTTTTGGTTTTTGGTTTTTGGTTTTTGGTTTTTGGTTTTTGGTTTTTGGTTTTTGGTTTTTGGTTTTTGGGTTTTGGGTTTTGGTTTTTGGTTTTTGGTTTTTGGTTTTTGGTTTTTGGTTTTTGGGTTTTGGTTTTTGGTTTTTGGTTTTTGGTTTTTGGTTTTTGGTTTTTGGTTTTTGGTTTTTGGTTTTTGGTTTCTGTTCTGGTTTTTGGTTTTTGGTTTTTGGTTTCTGTTTTTGGTATTTGGTTTTTGGTTTTTTGGTATTTGGTTTTTGGTTTTTGGGTTTTTGGTTTTTGGTTTTAGGTTTTTCGTTTTTGGTTTTTGGTTTTTGGTTTTTGGTTTTTGGTTTTTTGGTTTATCGTTTTTAGTTTTTGGTTTTGGGTTTTTGGTTTTGGGTTTTGGTTTTTGGTTTCAGGTTTTTGGTTTTATGTTTTTGGTTTTTGGTTTTTGGTGTTTGGTTTTTGGTTTTTGGTTTTTGGTTTTTGGTTTTTGGTTTTTGGTTTTCGGTTTTTGGTTTTTGGTTTTTGGTTTTTGGTTTTTGGTTTTTGGTCTTTGGTTTCTGGTTTTGGTTTTTGGTTTTTGGTTTTTGGTTTTTGGTTTTTGGTTTTTGGTTTTTGGTTTTTTGTTTTTGGTTTTTGGTTTTTGGGTTTTTGGTTTTTGGTTTTTTTGTTTTTGGTTTTTGGTTTTTGGTTTTTGGTTTTTGGTCTTTGGTTGTTGGTTTTGGTTTTTGGTTTTTGGTTTTTGGTTTTTGGTTTTTGGTTTTTGGTTTTTAGTTTTTGGTTTTTGGTTTTTGGTTTATGGTTTTTGGTTTTTGGTTTTTGATTTTTGTTTTTGGTTTTGGTTTTTGTTTTTGGTTTTTGGTTTTTGGCTTTTGGTTTTAAGTTTTTGGTTTTTGGCCTTTCGTCTTTGGTTTTTGGCTTTGGTTTTTGGTTTTTGGTTTTTGGTTTTTGGTTTTCGGTTTTTGGTTTTTGGCTATAGGTTTTTGGGTTTTTGGTTTTTTGGTTTTTGGTTTTTGGTTTTTGGTTTTTGGTTTTTGGTTTTGGTTTTTTGTTTTTGGTTTTTGGTTTTTTGGTTTTTGGTTTTGGGTTTTTGGTTTTTGGTTTTGGTTTTTTGGATTTGGTTTTTGGTTTTTCGTTTTTGGTTTTTGGTCTTTAGTTTTTGGTTTCGGTTGTTGATTTTTGGTTTTTGGTTTTGGATTTTGGTTTTCGGTTTTTGGTTTTTGGTTTTTGGTTTTTGGTTTTTGGTTTTTGGTTTTTGGTTTTTGGTTTTTGGTTTTTGATTTTTGGTTTTTGGTTTTTGGTTTTTGGTTTTTGGTTTTTGGTTTTTGGTTTTTGGTTTTTGGTTTTTGGTTTTTGGTTTTTGGGTTTTGGTTTTTGGTTTTTGTTTTTTGATTTTTGGTTTTTTGTTTTTTGTTTTTGGTTTTCGTTTTTGGTTTCTGGTTTCTGGTTTTCGGTTTTTGGTTTTTGGTTTTTGGTTTTTGGTTTTTGGGTTTTTGTTTTTGGTTTTTGGTTTTTGGTTTTTGGTTTTTGGTTTTTGGTTTTTGGTTTTTGGTTTTTGGTTTTTGGTTTTTGGTTTTTAGTTTTTGGTTTTTGGTTTTTGGTTTTTGGTTTTTGGTTTTTGGTTTTTGGTTTTTGGTTTTTGGTTTTTGGTTTTTGGTTTTTGGTTTTTGGTTTTTGGTTTTTGGTCTTTGGTTTTTGGTTTTTGGTTTTTGGTTTTTGGTTTTTGGTTTTTGATTTTATGTTTTTGGTTTTTGGTTTTTGGTTTTTGGTTTTTGGTTTTTGGTTTTTGGTTTTTGATTTTATGTTTTTGGTTTTTGGTTTTGGTTTTTGGTTTTTGGTTTTTGGTTTTTGGTGTTTGGTTTTTGGTTTTTTGGTTTTTGGTTTTTTGGTTTTTGGGTTTTTTGGTTTTTTGGTTTTTGGTTTTTGGTTTTTGGTTTTTGTTTTTGATTTTTGGTTTTTGGTTTTTGGTTTTTGGTTTTTGGTTTTTAAGTTTTTGGTTTTTGGTCTTTGGTTTTTGGTTTTTGGTTTTTTGTTTTTGGTTCTTGGTTCTTGGTTTTTGGTTTTTGGTTTTTGTTTTTTGTTTTTGGTTTTTTGGTTTTTTGTTTTTGGGTTTTTGGTTTTTGGCTTTTGGTTTATGGTTTTTGGTTTTTAGTTTTTGGTTTTTGGTTTTTGGTTTTTGGTTTTTGGTTTTTGGTTTTTGGTTTTTGGTTTTTGGTTTTTGGTTTTTGGTTTTTGGTTTTTGGTTTTTGGTTTTTGGTTTTTGGTTTTTGGTTTTGTGGTTTTCGGTTTTTGGTTTTTGGTTTTTGGTTTTTGGTTTATGGTGTTTGGTTTTTGGTTTTTGGTTTTTGGTTTTTGGTTTTTGGTTTTTGGTTTTACGTTTTTGGTTTTTGGTTTTTTGGTTTTTTTAATTTTTTGGTTTTTGTTTTTTGGGTTATGGTGTTTGGTTTTTTTGTTTTTGGGTTTTGGTTTTTGGTTTTTGGTTTTGGTTTTGGTTTTTGGTTTTTGGTTTTTGGTTTTTTGGTTTTTTGGTTTTTGGTTTTTGGTTTTTTGGTTTTTGGTTTTGGGTTTATGGTTTCTGTTTTTCGTTTTTGGTTTTTGGTTTTTTGGTATTTGGTTTTTGGTTATTTGGTTTTTGGTTTTTTGGTTTCTGGTTTTTTGGTTTTTTGGTTTTTGGTTTTTGGTTTTTGGTTTTTGGTTTTTGATTTTTGGTTTTTGGTTTTTGGTTTTTGATTTTAAGTTGTTGGTTTTTGGTTTTTGGTTTTTGTTTTTTGGTTTTTGGTTTTTGGTTTTTGGTTTTTGGTTTTTGGTTTTTGGTTTTTGGTTTTTGGTTTTTGGTTTTTAGTTTTTAGTTTTTGGTTTTTGGTTTTTGGTTTTTGGTTTTTGGTTTTTGGTTTTTGGTTTTTGGTTTTTGGTTTTTGGTTTTTGTTTTTCGTTTTTGGTTTTTGGTTTTTTGGTTTTTAGTTTTTTGTTTTTGGTTTTTCGTTTTTAGTTTTTTGTTTTTCGTTTTATGTTTTTGGTTTTTCGTTTTTCGTTTTTGGTTTTTGGTTTCTGGTTTTTGGTTTTTGGTTTTTGTTTTTTTGGTTTTTTGGTTTTGGGTTTTTGGTTTTTGGTTTTTGGTTTTTGGTTTTTGGGTTTTGGTTTTTAGTTTTTTGTTTTTGGGTTTTGGTTTTTGGTTTTTAATTTTTGATTTTTGGTTTTTGGTTTCTGGTTTTTGGTATTTGGTTTTTGGTTTTTGTTTTTCGTTTTTGGTTTTTGGTTTTTTGGTTTTTACGTTTTGGGTTTCTGGTTTTTGGCTTTTGGTTTTTTGTTTTTGGTTTTTGGTTTTTGGTTTCTGGTTTTTGGTTTTCGTTGTTGATTTATGGTTTTTTGGTTTTTTTTGTTCTTTGGTTTTTGTGTTTTTCGTTTTTACGTTTTGTGTTTTTCGGTTTAATGTTTTGTGTTTTTCGTTTTTGTGTTTTTCGTTTTTCGTTTTTGTGATCATTTTTTTTGTGTTTTTCGTTCCAACCAAAAACCAAAAACCAAAAACCGAAATTCAAAAACCAAAAACCAAAAACCAACAACCAAAAACCCAAAAACTTAAAACCAAAAACCAAAAAACCAAAAAACCAAGAACCAAAAAAAAAAACCAAAAACTAAAAACGAAAAACCAAAAACCAAAAACCAAAAATCAAAAATCAAAAACCAAAAAACCAAAAAACTAAAATTCCAAAAACCAAAAACCAAAAACCAAAACCCAAAAACCAAAATCACAAAATCGAAAAACACAAAAACGAAAAACACAAAAACGAAAAACACAAAAACGAAAAACACAAAAACGAAAAACTCAAAAACGAAAAACACAAAAACGAAAACACAAAAACTGAAAATAAACACGAATAATTTAGACATCCTCATTCAGCCACCAATACCTGGATTATGCCGTCTCAATTCGATCAGCTTCTCCATTGGAATTGTTGGTCTCTTGAACTCAAATTTGGAGGATATTTTATTTCTTATCAGTGGCCCGTCGACTTAGAGGAACAAGATATTAGAGGGGCTGTAACCGTATAAATTCCTGTCTGTGAGCGTCCCAACAATTTGATTTGACCAGTTTTTCTCCTCATTGGCTGTTACCACCTTCGGCTCTTTTCGTGGGTATTGTAGATTGGTATATACTAAATCAGCCTGGTCATTTATGACTTTTTGTAGATTTATGAGTGCGGACAGCACTTATAGCGTTCAAAATTCTAACGACTCATTACCTAGAAATCTAATGCAAATCTTTAGCGCAAGAAATTTTCTAATTTTCGTCAGAAAACTTAAAAATTCGTTAAAAAATTTATTGTATTTCACTTTCAAATTCGCATTGATAAAGTTTTTATTAAATAAAACGTAAAGGATTAATATTCGTTACATCAGCTTCATACACATATTTTACAAGTTACAAATTCATATTCTCGGATGAAAATCAATTTTTTAATTCATAAATATCAAATTCAAATTAATATTTACATTTGTGCATATTTTCGGGCACACTCGGGCTAGAAACTGTCACTCAGCTTACATTGCCGTTAGGAAGGTATTTAGTGTTAAGGTATGGTCACGCTTTTGCTCAGTTTTATTAACTTTCACTATAGTTTTACGACAAAACTGATAAAAGTACATTAACTGCAAACGAAAATTGCCGCATATTATCGATAGCGTTAACTCTGATTCATTCAATTCATATTTAACCAGTTAGGACGCAACTCATTAACCAACCTTTGATTGACACTCACTTAGCGTGAACAAGTCATTACTTAAAAATTCGTTTTCCCCATCCGTAGCAACTGAGCTAATTCGTGTCACTTAAATTGAACACGAAGTTGACTTCTGTCAAATCGACTGATGGACGTGAGTAAAAATTTTACGCGTCGGGATTTCCGTCGAATTCGATCAAATAATTTCAAATCAAAAGTGTTGATTTGATTTTAATATCGTGTAATACGTGAGGTGAGGTTTAAAGAACATAGTGAAGTGATTAAGTGATAGTGACACTTGTTACAAACATAGAAAACTAATAATGAAGTGCATAGTGCTTACGTGCGGAAATGATACGAAATGCCGGTTGCCAGGAACATCTTTTCACAGGTAAGTTGGCAATTACTGCTTTATTTTTTGAGTGCGCGTGTATTTTTTGAAATTTTGATTTAGTTAGTGTTAATTACGTACGTTTTCTTGATAATCAGTCAGTACTTCATCCATTTGTTTACGTGGGCGTGGCTTAATTCTTCGTGCTATTTTCTTCGTGCTCAGCTTACATTCCCGTTTAGTTTGTTCCCCAAGAGTCAGTGAAATAGTCAAATGGAAATATTAATGGGGGTAATTGAAACTTTAAAATTTTGTTATTTGGTATTGTATGAAATATTTTGCTTGCTAATTTTCGAAGTTCTGGACGCCGCAAGTAATTTTTAATTTTAATTTTTCTGTACGTTATTAAGTTTCGGATGCAGCAAATAATTTTTCGCTTGGATTTGTTTTTTTGCGAGTAATTTTTTGTGAAATGATTGAACATCAATATCAGTAATGCAAAAAAACTAATGTATAGAAATTGGATGCTATTATTATAGTCTGAAATTTTATAAAATTAAAAACTTGTTAAATTATTTAGCCTCAGCAAAATAAATTGTAAAATATTGATTTTAATGAAACAATTCACATTAAATTTATTAAGTGTTACTGCAATGAAAATGAATGTATTATTGCCCCAGCTTTTCGTCATCTCGGAACAAATTTGTTTGGTAGTTGTAAATTTATATAAGTATTAGTAAATTAAGGGGAAATTCGGACAAAAAAGTTGTTTATTGTCCTCTCTACAGTCTTGTATCTCTATGGTCGAAATGGTTGATGAGTAGTGTTTTGATTTCCTGCCAAGTGGATGTGATGTGACTTTGTACCAATTCTCGTGCTTTCCCTATGATCTTTGTGAGGACCTGTTGATAGACAAAGTTTTAAATTCGTTTCTATCGATGTGTGAATTGACGGCGTCAATTGCGTTGATTAATGGGAAGAGGTTGACTTGATTGCCATCAAAAGGAGAAGGCTACGGCTTCCTTCGTACAGTGCTGTAAGTTCAATTTCTTCCTGCACCTGCTCTGAGTCCTGATGGCCACTGAAATTCAGGGATAAAAACTCTTGATTGATTCATCCAGAGAGCTTCGTTTGAGGTTCCAACTGCGCCAGTTACATGGATTAATTTATTCACTTATTAGAAAACAATTTTACTCAGTTACGTAGATCAATTTGTCCCACTTATTAAGTAAAAACAATTTTACTTTCCTTTAAACCTTTATTATATGGCTTTCATTACAGGACTACCTTAAAACTACGAGTTGAGCTCAATATATAGGCCCGAAAATCTTATCCTACGGACGACCAGGTCATTAGGACCTTTACAAATCTTTTTGGGTTTTGGGATTTCTTACATACTAATGATTTCTCGTAATCTCCTAATGAGCTAATAGGTCCTTTACAATTCATTTATGGCTTGTTTCGGATTCTCATCTTGCATATAGATTTTATTATTTTTGAGTTTTCTTACGTGCTAATGAGTCATAGCCACTCATACATTCCATTTGTTTTATTATGTGCAATTAACCGCTTCTTTGGAATCGTGGTTATGTGTGTAGTCAGATGGTCTGACGTAACGCTGCCCAGCGGGTTGCCCCCAGGGCGGAACTGATCTGGTAATTCAAAGGGGTGCAACTGCTATTTGTTGGATTGTCGTCTCCGATTTCAGTGAAGCTGACGGAGACTGGCATTCCCGGGGTACTCGAATTGCTTAGTAGAAGTACTAGGACAGGAACTTGATCCGAAACATAGTGGCTTTGCGATTGTTCGATAACAAGATCAACTGATTGCTGCAAACCTCAAACCTGGAGGTATACTCAGGTACCACGGGCAGCTAATGTGCCCCCATATTCGGATGGTCAGCTGATTGGTTGCGGCCCTTCGGGGAGTATCGTGGCGACTGCTGGTTGAAAACAAAGGTTGGCGGTGCCCTTATAGCGTCAGATAAGGCTGGGTCTTGGATCTACCAGTATGAAAGTTGGATTCGATAGTGACTTATTTACTTAGTAAGGCAATCAAGGTCTCCAAGTACGTGCTCACTTGGGGAATACTTAACTCGGTTCAATTCCTATAGTGCTTTAATGGTGCACGAAAAGGCAAGTTGTCACCACTAACCACTGGGGTGCTCCGGCAACGGGGGCCCTGCGGTCTCGGCTTTGCTCGCCGCAGACGCCCAGTGAGTAAGGCGGTTTGCCGAAGCTCGTTAGGTGAACGCGCCTTGCACCAAAACGAATAGTACTACTCGGGGGGGTCCCTTTCTCCTCCAGCCAACTCGACACCACTCAAACACCACAAAAGATAAAAAAAAAAGAACCACCACTTTGACGGACTCCCGCGCGCGATATTACCCCGAACCAACCTTTACACTTCCTGTAAAAAAACAGTAACTGCAATTTTTTTTCCTGTGAGTACAGCATAAGGAAAAGAAAACAAAGAAAATTTCACTTACTTTGACATTTAATTAAGAAAATAAATAAGCAAAAAAATAATATTCCTTTTTTTTACAATAAAACAAGTTGGGTAAACAGACCTACGCTCATGTCAGAAGGGTTTTGTATTCAATTTGGAAAATGCAGTCACCAGATCGAATCAAATCAAGAAACATGTCAAAGACGATTTTATTGGAGAAAATATGAAATACGAAGATCATACTATTATTAACAAAGTTGAACGGATTTCGACTTCTGAGGTTTTTGGTATTGTTATACTCATAAATATCTCCCTTGATAATTATTTCAGATGGATGATGACGGAGGAAACACATTTTTCATGTATTTCCCCCTGTGCACCTACTGAAGCAAAAACTGACAGATTAACAACTGTTTTGAAAAGCTCCCATGAAAACTTTCATTTCATACTCATATCGGCTACGTTTGATACATTTTTTTTCAGGGGCCACTTTCCTGTACTGTTATCATCGATTAATGGCCAATTTTTTCGAATCCTAGAATGGTTACAAAACCCTTTTGCTAGGAGCTCTCTCCCACCTCCTTGACTTGTTTCACTTATGAGCATTAATTGTAGGTACTCATCTTCAGTCATTCATTAAATTGAATCAAGTGTTCAAAGCATGCACCTTTAACGTGTTCAAAGCATGCACCTTAAACCTTCGCATTTAAAACAGCCACCATTTTGTTTTATGATTACTGATACCACTAGCAGAACCGATTCTCAAAGATATACATGACACCTATCATTCCTGAAATTTTCATGCAAATCCTAGCAAAACTGTAGTGTCTGAGTCGGTAACAAGCGCATGTTGTTCCATAGCCTTATGTTGCCATAGTAATAAATGCAGCGCATATTGTTCCATAGTAATACAGGAAAATTCAAACCGCTATAACTTCGCTAAATCTTTATGAAACTTTCAGGATAGATCAATCTTATAAATAGACATCTACGTACTGAATTTCATTGAATTTAAGGGTACCGTTAAGATTTTATTCAAGAAAATATAAAATCGATAAATCATACTATTACTAACAAAGTTGAATGAATTGCGACTTCTCACGTATTTGTTGTTGTTGTACGCACCAAGGCCTACATCCTTGTTTTTTTTCAGATTTTTCGGATCACAGGTGTCCAATCGCGAGGGGGGGGGACACAAATTTTTCGTGTATTTCCCCTCCCTGTGCGCCCCTCGAAGCAAATTTTGCCAAACTAAGACCTGTTTTGAAAAGTTCTCATCAAGACCTTTCATTTGATGCCCATATCGGCTACCTTCAATGAAATTTTTTTTCGGGGGGTCACTCCCCTATACGGGGAGACCCCCCTTAAATACCTTATAAAATTTTTTTGTAGTTGAACTTTGAAGGGATCACCACTTTACACCTACACACAAAATTTGATGATTCTAGCTTAAGTAGTTTCCGAGAAAAACTGCTGTGACACACGGACGGACGGACGGACGGACGGACGGACGGACGGACGGACGGACGGACGGACGGACAGACGGACAGACGGACAGACTGGTCGCGAAACTAGTAGGGTTTTGTAAAATTATTTTACAAAACCCTAAAAACAACTCTTACTCTTCCTCTTAACCAACCTATCGACGAGGAGGCCTCCTGGTAGGGTTCCCGTCGTCGACTGCATGGCGAAAAATATCCTGCGCTGTAATGGCCAACCCTTTGTTTCCTCCTTTTTTTCCCTTCCGATTTCTTTTCACACTTCCGCTTTCCGACTACTTTTATACGTTCACTTTTCGATTACTTTTAAACGTTCACTTTTTGCCTTCTCACTCTACGTGCTGATCACCAAAAAATGAAAGAGGGCTTTTCCTTTGTGCCTCGCCCTTTTACCAGCTCGCTCCCAACGGAGCATCGCTAATTTTGGAGTGAACCTTATATTTCTCCCTTTTCTTGCCGAAATTGTAGCCCGGTTATTGCGATTGGGCAATTCCATCGCAATTTTCACCACACTTCAACTAGTGTTTCCAAAATTCGGAGTCGTAGATATTGTTTTCGGAATCGTCACTGTGACGGACATTTGGCGTCTTCTAAGTATAAACATAATGTTGTTTTGTTTATGTTTGGTGCGGTATGGATGCTGGCGGTTACTCGGATTTTGGATGAATCACTGAGGATTATCAGATAAGCAGCACTTTTATACTTTATTCCTTGGACAAGACACTTTGTGTTCCTTTTTTCCTTCTTTTCAGGTTTCCAGATGCCTTGGTGAATATAATCTTCGACATTCAGCGGTGTTGTTAGATCCGTTGCAGTTTAGCGGATAATGTATGTTTTGGGGCTGGATATCTTAAGCATCGCTTATTTTATCCATCAAAAGTTTGCTAGCTGATGTAAATGCTTACCGCTGGCAGGAGCGAGAATTGAAGGTTTAGTTATTTTAACACAAAAGAACTCAACTGGAACTGTTGCTGGTAGTGATGGTAATTTGATGTTTTTTTTATGTTTGAACAGCCAATTTGCAAGTCCTTTGTGGGCTGAATCATTATATTCTTGTATTACAGTCATCACAGTCTCGGGCAAGTTGCCACTCATAGCGTCCTTTTGATGTTTCATACATCCCAAGCACTCTGGATCATACTCATCTGAATTATCTTGTGGTAGCGTCTCAAAAACAACAAAAAGTCGATTGTACAGCAATACATCGGTTGCAATTACAAATCCATTGATATTCTGTTTGAGATTTCAACGCTAGTATTTGCCCAATTAACGTGACGCAATTGTGAGCTTTGATCACGCGGGCAGATGTCACTTACAACGCAGAATGGCGATAGGGTTACTGTATTGTCATCGAGAACTGGAAGATTGTCTGAAAAGGCATCATCCATGTACCGAACTCGACGGAATCGTGGTGGTTAAAATACCAGTGAATCCGGAAATAAAGCAGGCGCATAAGAGGGCTTGGAGGACGTCTTCACCGCTTGTGAATTGTGAGACTATGACATTTTTTTTTCCATCGTAGATACGTGTTAATGAGATGTGAAGGCGCCCGTTGACGCATTTATGTGCATCTGGTGGTATATGTTTTTGTTGTAATTGCTGCGATAAATTTCCTCATCTTGTCGGTTCCTATGGTGATTGCTTCTGACGCATCCTTTTCGTTCTTCCTGCAGTTGTTGATTGCAGATGATGTCGTTGTGGAGCAACCGTGCACCTACGAGAGTGGTATCGGGAACTTCGTCGAGCCTAACTAAACTAATTTGAGCTGTATTGATCTAACTTAAGGAAATTTAAAATCTACTCTATTGTAAACATTAACATTAGAATTGATTATTTTCCTAACCTTACTAAACCTATGTACAATACATAAGCTCCCTATCCCAGTTTGGCTCGAGGATGCATCCTTCAGAACACGTTTCCCGGTGGTGGTGTTTAAGTTGTGGTTCGGTTGGCTACCGTATCCAATTCCCCGTAACAATTCCCCCCTGCCTTAAGTGGATTTCCCGGAAATAAACTACTCTTTCGCATCTGAGAAATTACCATATAGCTTCCCGGTACGGTTGCCCTCTATCAGCAAACGTAAACACACCTACAGTACTCACGACTACCTTATCGCGTCATCCTAGCTCGTTCGACCAAAAAAAATTTTTTAAAATCTGTTACGCTTTCCTTAACCCGTCGACGCCTTCTATAACTAACAACATAAGCTAAAACCTATCGCTGAATTTAATGTTATGTATATCTAGTCTAGGTCTAACGGCAAGCCAAATCGCCTTTAGGTCTACCCTTTATTCCCGGCAACTGACTTTGAAGAGACGAAATTCATTGCAAAGGTTTCGAGTCCCACCACCATTCCTTAACACTAACTACACCTAATCACCTGCTTGCATCTGATGCTCTTTATCTCCTGGGACTAGCTTCAAAATGAAACAATTCGCTATCAATTATAAATATAATAGAAAAGGAAAACCCACCTCCATTATTTAGCCCTACCAACACCTACTCAACTGCTTACATATTATGCCCCATTCTCCTGGTACTTAGTCCAAAAATAACTAATTCGCTATCATCTAAGAATAAAATAGGAAAAGAAAACCCACCACCATCTTGCCCTAATCTAACTAAGTCTGACTAACTCCTTGGCATGGAACCACGTTCTAGCCTCCTTGAACTAACCAATTTATTGAATTTATTGCTACCGTTCCCTGAACCAATGATGCCCCAACAAGTCACGAACGCTAATGGGCCTCCCCTACGCTAACAAGCCCCAAAACGAACCAGTCATGTTGTAAGGGGAGCTAAAATGAGTTAGTTTTCCTGAAGCCCTGCGACCATTCCTAGTAACAACGATGCGTAACTTGCTTGTTATGACATTCGAAGACCTCATTCTTTTTTAGCATCAACCTTCTTGTACCACGAAAAATTAAAAAAAAAAGAAAACGGACGCGATATGAGAGTGAGGGCAAATCCGGAAAAGTCCGACGTAAGGCGACAGGAAAAGTAGGATACTGATGCTACCCATTACCTCGGGGAGGCATATATACCGGCCATCTACTAAGTACGTCACGTAAGTCTCTCTCTCTCTCTCTCACCATGTTCAATTGTGAGCGTTAACTGATGCCTAAGTCCTTGAATCTTATATATATTTTGTCTATTATTTGTGTTGGTAGTTGAATTATGATGCTAATCAGGTGTCCACTTAACTTCCCTGTGATCCCTCAATTTTCCTCCCCCATCGATCACCATCAGCCTAATCTATATAGGGTTTCAGGTCTTTGGCATGCCATACTCCGCACTCCTCACGGCATTCATTCTCCAGCCTAAAAGTCCAACTAATGACTCTTTCCTTGACTCTAAATGGTCCGACGTACTCAGGCGCTAATTTTGCGGAGAAATATTTTGCGGCATCAGATAGAGCATGGTTCCTCCCCCAAACTCGGTCTGCGACTTGGTACTGCACGTCACGCCTCCTCAGATTATAACAGGTCTCGCTGCGCGCCATGGCTTGCGCCTATCGTTGCACCACCTCCTTGCGCACCTCCGCCAGCATAGTTGACCTTCTCTTGGGCTCTGAGGCCTCTAAGGCCGACTCCGGTTGCTCCTTTTCATCTCGGTTTGTGATCATCTCCCTACCAAAGTTAAAGAAAAAAGGGGTGACTTTAGTTATTTCATGTCGGTAAGTGCGCAGCGCACATGCTATTTTTGCCTAATTCCAGTCTCAATCACGATGGTTGTCCCCGACGTAAGACCTCAGCATTCGCTTGATGTCCTGGCTCCGTCTCTCGGCTGTGTTAGCCTGTGGGTGGTAGAGTGCCATATGTTTCACCTCGAAGCTATATTCCCTGGCTAATTTCTGTAACAACTTTCCCCGGAATTGGACTCCGTTGTCGCACACTAGCCAGCGTGGAGCCCCAAAAAGTAAAATGACCTGCTCCTCTAGGAGGCGACATACGGCTGATGCGGTGGCCTTGCGGAGTGGGAAGAGGAGGGTGAACTTGCTGACATAGTCGATAACTGTTAGAATGTAGATATGTCCTTGTTTCGAACATGGTAGGGGACCCACCAAGTCAACACACAGCATCTCCCATGGGTGTCGTAGACCCGTTTCCTGTGACACTATCTGCCCAATTGGTGCCTTCCTTTCGACTTTATTGGCCTGGCACACTTTGCACCTCCTTACATAGCGCTCAACATCTGCCGCCATTTTTGGCCAATAAAATTGAGACGCCACCCTCGCCATTGTTCCACTGATCCCCATATAGCCTGCCTTGGCATCATCGTGACACCGGACAAGAATCTCTTTTCGACCGGGTTTAGGGATAACCCTCTTCCATGCCTGATTCCCTTCTAATTCCGGGTACCGGCCAGGCAAACGCTTCCAAACCTCCCTCCCACTCACTCGTCAATCCACATAACGCTCCGGGCTCTGCTCGATATAAGTTACCATTTTCCCGTACCAAGTGTCTATAGACTGCACGCAAGCCACCGCCGGGTAAGGGAACATTCTAGACAGCGCGTTTGGGACTAAAAGTTCTTTACCCTTTCGATGTACGATCTCAAAATCGTACTGTTGCAACCTGACCGCCTATCTCACCAATCGTCCCGCTGGATCTTTTAAGTTGCTCAGCCACACTAGTGAGTAATGATCTGTAACGACCGTAAACTTAGTACCTTCTACATATGGTCTCACTTTTTCTACAGCCCACAGAACCGCCAGGCACTCCTTCTTGGTCGTGGAATACCTCCTCTCCACTTTGGTCAAGGACCGGCTGAGAAAATAGATCACTTTCTCTCCGTCGGGATGTTGTTGAGACAGCACTGCTCCTAGCCCCAGCTCCGACGCGTCTGTCTGTAACGTGAATGGTAGCCTATAGTCCGGGCAGGTAAGGATTGGTGCCGTGGATAGCTTCAACTTCGCCTGGTTAAACGCCTCGGTGCACTCCTGCGACCAGTCAAACTTGGCGTTCTTCTTCAAGAGGTTTGTCAAAGGTGACATCAGCATAGCGAAATCCGGTATAAATCGCCGAAACCACGACACCATCCCTAAAAACTGACGCGTCCCCTTTACATTCCGCGGAGGAGGGATTACCAACATGCACTTGACCTTGTCCGGGTCCAAGTTCAGGCCATTCTCATCCACCACATAACCCAAGTACTTCAGCTGGTACCTACATAAATCGAATTTTTCCTTTGATACCCTCAAGCCCGCAGACTGCAACCTCCGGAAAATCTCCCCTAGCACCTCTAGATGTTTTTCTAAGTCCTGGGTTACCACGATGATATCGTCGAGATATGTAAACACAAAAGGTTATAAGTTTGGTCCTAGCACCCTATCAATCAGTCGTAGCCAGGTAGCCAGTGCATTCTGCAAACCGAAAGGCATCCGCCTAAATTGAAATAGCCCCTGATGTGGTACCGTAAAGGCTGGACTCTTCTGCCACTGGCACTTGCCAATAAGCTGATTTCACGTCAAGTGATGATAAATACTTTGCCTCTCTCAATTTATCCAACGTGGCGGATACATATGGGATTGGACAGGCGTCGTGCTGCGTAACCTTGTTAAGCTTCCGATAATCGACGCAAAATCGGAAGGTTCCATCCTTCTTCCTTACCAATAGAATTGGCGTGGCCCACGGACTAGCTGACGGCTCAATGATACCCTGTTCTAGCATTAAGTTCAGCTCCTGATCAATATGTTTTTGTATCGCCGGAGATACCGTGTAGTAACCCTGTTTAATTGGGGGCGATTCTGTTTTGATCACGTGCTCGACCAGACTTGTGCAACCGATGCCCTCCCCCATCAAGTCAAACTGTTCCTTTAGGAGCGTCTCTAACGATCGGCTCTCTGTCTCGGTCAATTGACTCCGGGGGCGCAATTGTCCCCCCTCCTTCTTCCTGTAGAGAATCCAGGAAGCTCCATGTATTTGGCCCTAACGCCACAATCAATCCAAATTGCCGAGTGAAATCGACGCCCAGGATAAACTCATGGGTCAGAGACGGAACTATCAGCACCGTCATCCAATTCGTCCGCCCCTGTAATGTGAAAGGGATGCACGCCCTCCCTGTGACCTCCACACTGGTATTATTGGCCATCTTAATACTAGTTGACGTAGACTCCAACCTGTCAACTCCCAATCTCCTCAAGGCTTCCGAGCCCCTGGCCCCCACGACGGTATTGGATGCTCCCGAGTCCAACAGGCCCAATAGCTTACAACATAGCACTTCAACTTCCAAATGGGGTCTATTATCCCCGCTATTCCCCTCAATCACATAAGATACCTCTGGTTCTGCGGCCTTCCTACTCCCCTCCGTCGTGCTCAGCTTGCCGCCTACTGAGCACGAGACAAGTTTCCCAGCCCCCGACGTTGAGACGGCTCTTGGCCAGAGCTACCACCTATTCTCCTTCCACTGTCTGAACTCCCTTCATTCCGCCTTCGCGATGCTTCTGAGCCTCTTTTCCGGCAGCAGTTTTGGCAGGTTGCCCTCCGCGCCCCAGGCTGCTCACAACCAAAACACCTTGCTGGTTCCACACATTCCCTGGATGTATGCCCCTGTGCCTGGCAATTCCAGCACTGGATCCCTCCACTAGGAATAGCCGCTACTCACACATTCTTATTCCTCCCGACATATGCGAGGTCAGGTTCCAACAAACGTTGTCCCTCCATCGGTGGTGGCGGCCGGTAGGCGTCCACAGAGACACGGGTAGCTTCTAAGATGCGTCCCAATTTGACCAACTCTGCAATCGACCCAACCGCCCTTAAGGCTAATTGTGTCTGATAAAAGGGGGTTAAATTACCTCGAATGATTTCTAATTTTTCGGCTTTCATGCACTGAGTCAACTTTCGCCTAAATATCCCCTCCATAGTGGCCACATACATCCCCATGGGTACGCTGCTTGATTTATCCAGAAGTTTTTTATCATAGTCGGGTGGTAGGAACTCCGCACGTAATTCCTTTACGAGTTCCGCCCATGAGCCGATACTGGTGCGATTTGCCCGAAACCAGACCAGTGCTCTACCCTCAAACAACTCTACCGTAGCCTGATATAGTCGATCTGTTGACACTCCTCTCGCCAGACATACTTCTTCGACTCGTTCCAGGAATACGCTTAGGGATCCGGAGTCTCCGCTCTATTTCAGGCCCCATCTGGAAACGTCCTGTACCTTTCCGAACTCCCCCCCTCCTCGAGAAGCTGTCACTTGCTCCGTTTTATTCGCCTCTGTTAGAGTATGGGGTTCTCTTGTCTGCGATGCAGTGTCGTTTAACTCGAGATTCTGTTCTGTTCTGCTCTTCCTCCGTTCAACCATTGGTGGACTCCCGTTGTACACGAGTACATTCCAGCTGTTCGTCATTGACCGTCCCATTCGCATCTGCTACTCCAACAAAGCGCTCATAGCCATCACTAATTAACTCTTGAGCTTATTTTCTATCTCCTCCTGTTCTTCATCTTCTGTAGTTATGTTCACAAGTCGCCGCAAGCCGAAAGCGATTTTAGTCTTAATCTTCAGGAAGTCCGAGCTTTGTGGAGTTCCCAAGAATTCCGCAATTAGCAACTTCACTTCTTGGAGTTTTTCCTTCACTGCCTCCGAATCCTCCTCCGGTGAAAAAGGATAAGTCTTCGTCAAAATCAGCGAAAGGTCCATTGAACTCTCACCCCTCACTGCGTCTCGAAGAGTTTTCCTCATCTTTTCCACCGTTCCTGTTGCCTGTACTCGGATCTTCAGCTCATATGTGAGCTCCTCCTTGCTTAGCCTGTTAATTAGTATTTTGCTAGCCATTTTATTTCCTTGACAAATTCAAATAAAACCAGACTTCATTTAAACCAACTTATTGATAACATATAACCTAATTGAAACAAACGAAATGATTCGAAATAAAAGAAAGTCGTTTTTTCCCCTCTTGTTATTTCAGAAACAGGGACGATATGTATGGAATTACAGAATTAAATTCATATGACAAAACTGTTTCATATAATTACTACGAACCACCACGTAAAACCACCTCTTGAAAACATTCTACCCACTCGTCACACTTCACACTTGCTTCACTTCCAGTTTTGGATCACTTTGTACTGTTTCTTTTTCCACTCCCGTAAAATGACACATTCACTTTAATTTCACTTTAAATTCACTGATGCGAGGCACACTCGAAACTTTACTTTTCACGCAAAATTCCGCGCGTTATTTCCGGCCGAAATAAAGGTAAATACCTAGGGAAGTTGATCTTCCTGAATCATCAGGACCCACTCTTGTTTACCAAACGATGGATTCATTGAGAAAACCTTCCTACAGCACCTCGACACCTGAGCTATCACCACCTTTTAGACACAAGCGTTCTAACTACACTCAACCAAGGCTTTGCCCCACGTTGGGCGCCAATTTGTCACCCTAACCACTGGGGTGCTCCAGCAACGGGGGCCCTGCGGTCCCGGCTTTGCTCGCCGCAGACGGGCGTGGGCACCAACTCACTGTTTTGGCCTAGGCCCCACACTTGACCGCCCAGTGAGTAAGGCGGTTTGCCGAAGCTCGTTAGGTGAACGCACTTTGCACCAAAATGAATAGCACTACTCGGGGGGTCCCTATCTCCTCCAGCCAACTCGACACCACTCAAACACCACAAAAGATAAAAAAAAAAAGAACCACTACTTTGACGGACTCCCGCGCGCGATATTACCCCGAACCAACCTTTACAATTCCTGTAAAAAATAACAGTAACTGAAATTTTTTTCCTGTGAGAACAGTATAAGGAAAAGAAAACAAAGAAAATTCCATTTACTTTGACATTTAATTAAGAAAATAAATAAGCAAAAAAAAATAATATTCCTTTTTTTCACAATAAAAAAACAAATCTTACTCTTCCTCTTAACCAACTTATCTACGAGGAGGCCTCCTGGTAGGGTTCCCGTCGTCGACTGCACGGCGAAAAATATCCTGCGCTGTAATGGCCAATCCTTTGTTTCCTCCTTTTTTCCCTTCCGATTTCCTTTCAAACTTCCGCTTTCCGACTACTTTTATACGTTCACTTTTCGATTACTTTTAAACGTCCACTTTTCGATTACCTTTAAACATTCACTGTTCGATTACTTTTGAACATTCACTTTTTACCTTCACACTCCACGTGCTGATCACCAAAAAAAGAAAGAGGGCTTTTCCTTTGTCCCTCGGCCTTTTATCAGCTCGCTCCCAACGGAGCACCGCTAATTTCGGAGTGAACCTTATATTTTTCCTCTTCTTGCCGAAATCTTAACCCGGTTGGTGCGATTGGGCAATTCCATCGCAATTTCCACCACACTTCAACTGGTGTTTCCGAAATTCGGAGTCGTAGATATTGTTTTCGGAACTGTCACTGTGACGGACATTTGACGTTTTCCAAGTATAAACATAATGTTGTTTTGTTTATGTTTGGTGCGGTATGGATGCTGGCGGTTACTCGGATTTTGTATGGATCACTGAGGATTATCTGATGAGCAGCACTTTTATACTTTACCCCTTGGACAAGACACTTTGTGTTCCTTTTTTCCTTCTTTTCAGGTATCCAGAAGCCCTAGTGAATATAATCTTCGACATTCAGCGAAGTTGTTAGATCCGTTGCAGTTTAGCGGATGCTGTTTCTTTTGGGGCTGGATATCTTAGGCATCACTTATTTTATCCATCAAAAGTTTTTTTAGCTGATGTAAATGCTTACCGATGGCAGGAGCGAGAATTGAAGGCTTAGTCATTTTGGCACAAAAGAACTCAACTGGAACTGTTGCTGGAAGTGCTGGTAATTTGATGTTTTTTTTTTATATTTGAACAGCCAATTTGCAAGTCCTTTGTGGGCTGAATCATTATATTCTTGTATTACAGTCATCACAGTCTCGGGGAAGTTGCCACTCATAGCGTCCTTTCGATGTTTCATACATCCCAAGCACTCTGGATCATAGTCATCTGAATTATCTTGTGGTAGCGTCTCAAAAACAACAAAAAGTCGATTGTACAGCAATACATCGGTTGCAATTACAAATCCATTGATATTCTGTTTGAGATTTCAATGCTTGTATTTTCCCAATTAACGTGACACAGTTGTGAGCTTTGATCACGCGGGCAGATATCACTTACAACGCAGAATGGCGATACGGTTACTGTATTGTCATCGAGAACTGGAAAATTGGCTGAGAAGGCACCATCCATGTACCGAACTCAACGGAATCGTGGTGGTTAAAATACCAGTGAATCCGGAAATAAAGCAGGCGCATCAGAGAGCTTGGAGGACGTCTTCACCGCTTGTGAATTGTGAGACTATGACATTTTTTTCCCCCATCGTAGATACATGTTAATGAGATGTGAAGGCGCCCGTTGACGCATTTATGTGCATCTGGTGGTATATGTTTTTGTTGTAATTGCTGCGATAAATTTCCTCATCTTGTCGGTTCCTACGGTGATTGCTTCTCTTTCTGGAGTTGTTGATCGCAGATGGTGTCGTTGTGGAGCAACCGTGCACCTACGAGAGTGGTATCGGGAACTGTGTCGAGCCTAACTAAACTAATTTGAGCTGTATTAATCTAACTTAAGGAAATTTAAAATCTACTCTTTTGTAAACATTAACATTAGAATTGATTATTTTCCCAACCTTACTAAAACTATGTACAATACATAAGCTCCCTATCCCATTTTGGCTCGAGGATGCATCCTTCAGAACACGTTTCCCGGTGGTGGTGTTTAAGTGGTGGTTCGGTTGGCTACCGTCTCCAGTTCCCCGTAACAAAGTATTAGCTCATAGTTGTAAAAGCGTTTAAAATAGTTAAGATTGAAGTGCTGCTGTTGTCAAGTAAGCATATCAATAAATCGCGTTAAACCTAACCAAACATGATTTGTGAGAATCTAGAGTTTCAGCAAACAGAGCCGGAGTCTCTGACGAAACGAAATAAAATCGTACCATTACGTTCATGATTTCGTTCACAACTGTTCCTAGTACTGTTCAAAACGTAAAGTCACTAATCAAATTTTCAACGCAACATAATTGAATTCCCCCCACCAAGTTTTTTCTTACCTATACCACACGTTGCTAGTATTAAATAGGAAGATTAATAAATTTCCTTTGGAGAAAATTTCATATTGCTTAATCTTTTCTTTCCTCCGAAGGATTTACCTTTTCCTCTTCTTATTTCCCGGTATTTACTCTGCTTAAGGCTGTTTAGTCTTTTAATTTACTTCGTCTTATCTTTACTCCCTCTATTAGAAGCTACGTTATCACAACTTTTCTTTCATCCCACAAAATGCATTGATTTAATTCATTGTCAAACATAAAAAATTAGATTATAACTTTGGGTAAAAGTGATGGAATCCAGATTGCCCTATACAACAATGACAACGAAGACGGCAACGACGAGTAAACTTAAGCAATGTTTAATCATATTAAGACTTGCACAGCTAGCGGTTGAGTTTTGTGGGTGAGAGGTGTTGGTGGTTGATGCCTAGATGGCTTGTCCTTAGTGATCCTTAGAGAACATGTCATGATGATATGTGGCAGAGTGTGCACATATACTTTGGGAACTGTTAATGTAGGAAGCTTTCGCATTCAGGTGTTCGACTAAGTCTTAATCAAATTTCTGATAATAAATTTATCTTATATTAGCCAAAGGAATGTATTTATGTATGCCATAGATAGGAGATTACTTGACAGGTTTGGGATTTGGATTACTTTTGGAACTTTTTGTGTATAAAGTTGTTATCCTGTCATGTTTAAGAATTTGATTAAGTTTTTTCTGCGAGTCTATTGGTTGTGATCGGTCTTGGAGAGATTTTGGTTAGCAATGTTAAAATTATGCACAGGAGGGTGAACCCTCTAAAAAGCATAATAATAAGTGAAATGATGTAACTTGTCATGGTACGAGTGTGTAATGATTTTTTTTATGCCCGTGAAGGTGCCGATGGTCTGGCATAATTGTCAGCGAGCTATAAACAACACCGAGCTCAGCTAACTAGCTTCGCTTAACGACCGCGTACGCGTACTTGACGACTAGCATTTGCGGGATCATATGAGGCGCGTTCTTGTCGAGCCACAAAGCTACACTACAAAATACTTATCACGCGTACTCTACTCTACAAGACGCACCGATCAATTTTTATTGTCTTTAGAAAAGTTCTATTAGGTGTCAATTAATCTACTCTACAGAAATTCAATATTGTTTTGCCTCGTTAAAGTTAGCGGACACGGAGGCTTGAGACAAACGCAAACATTACACAAAAAGCAACCGTTACTTTCACCGAAGAAGGTCGTTGCATTACAAGGGGAATGTCAAACGTAAAGATGTTAAAGTGGCTGAAGTGAACCACTCATCTCTGCCTAAAGGATGGAAACTTGACGGATGCAGTTTACTTTACACTAGTAAAACAACAAACTAAGCAGTTTTGACGGGGTGTCCACCTTATCTCTTCAGGAGCAGCCACTCCTGATCACCACGGGGCTGCTCGACTGCTTATGTTTATTACAGGGCAGTCTCTTTGATGCCGACCCAGGCATGGAGAGACTGAAGGATTTTGCTCTACACTAGTGAAGAAACAATTGTTTCCGCAGTGGAGAGATGGTTGTTATAATTTTAGGCCCCTCTCCTTGAATACAAGTCCCGGTCTTCAACGAAAGTATGCTAATAAAAACCGCTAACCAATCATAAAAACAAATCGGGTATCGGTCAGGACTAATTGATGATGCGGATTTTATCACTGCCGGTCAACAGATTAGCTCCCTGCAAAAACTGACGCAACTCCAAGCAGTGTAATTGAAAACCCCTGGCACCATCAGTTTGTTCAAAATTAGAACTGTCCGACTACAAACTTTATAAAAATGTGCAAACCTTTTTGTTGGTAACATTAAGGGACGAACTACTCTATAACATCATCGGCATGATCAGGCGGCAGAGCCACCACGAACAAAGAACTCCAGAAGATGCTATAGACCTTATTATACCGAAAACAAGACAAACAACACCAGTAGAAAGTTTATCGGTGACTCTACCTTTACTTTACGGAACCCTCCAAAGTATGCTACGTTAATATCAAATGGTGAGGGCGACAATAAAAATTGAATCGGTTCATCTGCCGACAGCAAAATTAAAAATGTGAGAACTCGAAGGAGAGTGATGTTGTTTCCCCTTCGGGCCCCACGTTGGGCGCCATTGTAATGATTTTAAAGTCTTGATCCGAACGAGGAACCGACCTCTCATCGGTTCTAGACGTTAAGTCTGAGTAGTGCCAACGGATGGTACCAACCGGTCAACCAATCCGCGCACCGTAATCCATTTTCGCGGTGGCTGCTTGTCGGCCAGCTAGATCGGAGAGGATTTCGGTCGCGGATCTCCAAATGGATTACGCTCATCTACAATTTTCAGCCACCAATAAATGCCCGTTTCCAAACGCGTCACAAAACACAATCATATGGAGAAGAAACCTACTTTACGTTACTCCGTATTTCTTCATACAACCAGTCAAAGGACAAAAATTTAATCTTTACTTCGCGTTCCCGAATTTCCGACGCGGTACCGAAAAATATACTACGCTAACTCAACTCGACGAAAGCTACGCTAATAAAAACGCAAAACCAACAAAAGTACCGCGTGCCGCGCGCGACGCGAAACCGACCTGAGCGGATTTTCTTAAACCCTACCCCCGCGACGGCATACTTACCATGCACTCTATTTCCCGCTGAAAGGAAGGACCACTGGAAAGGAAAATAGTGTTTTAATGTTTAGCAATTCATTTTATTGCTAACCTCTTTTATTTTTCAAAAAAACCTTAGACCTCTACTTGTATAAATGTTCTTTGTTATGTTTTAATTTTTTCTTAATCGATTGCTTTTAATTTGCCCATATTCATTTAACACTATTGTTCTAAGGAAAAAAATTAAATACCTTACACCAAGTTTGTGATTGTTATAACGCAATAAAAAAAAAATAAAAGAATCATTTGCGCGTTTTCAATGCGATTAATAAGTTTTATGTTTAGATATTAATTGTTTGGATAGGAAAATAAATAAATTTAACAAGTAACTAAAATTCTCCCAGCTGAATGAATTGTTTCTTTCTTATGTACATGTTGAGTCAAATTTATCCAAAAGTCAAAGTTAATGTTGGGTAAAGTAAGTAACTCATCAATGGGAAGTTTATTCTTTTCAATTTTCAATTCCGTGTTGATTAAAGTAAGCTTGCCTGAATCAATGGCGTTTGCTAATTTTAACTCATCATGAGAACAAATAAAACAAATAATTCGGATTAACAAATAGTCCTTAATTTAAGTAGGATAGGATTGATAAATTGCTTATAGTTATTTATATCCTTTTTATATACAGTAGGCAAAAAAAGCCATCGGCCACTTGAAATTTTTTTATTTTTTGGTGTTTTTTAAATAAAAAAACGTAGATTTTAATAAAAATGCATTTATTTATTCATGCCAATATGTATTCTTACAGATTAAATACATTTTTGAAGAAATCATTTTGATATGTTACGTCATAATATTGTTTGTTTACAATAAGCTCCAAAACTGGCGCAAAAAAGTCGTCAGCCTATATGCGTTTTATAGTGTTTTGGCTCAAATTTTTTGACAATAGCGGTGTATTTGTAAATTACCAATATTTAGTTGGGTAACTTTTAGCTTGGAGAACTGCTTGCAGTCTTCTGGGCATAAAATTTACTAAATTACTAGTCACATCCGAAGAAATTTGGTTCCATTCATTTTGTATGACAGATTTTAGCTGATTGATGTTGGAAATAGTGTGATATCGTATTTTTTTATCCAAATGGTCCCACAAATGTTCGATTGGGTTCAGATCTGGAGATTGAGCAGGCCATTCGAGAACATTCCGGACATTTTTGGACAGCCAGTTTTTCACACTTTGCGCAGTGTGCTTTGGATCGTTGTCGTGCTGGAACACAAAGTCTGACTTAATCTTCAATTGACGGGCACTTACTATTAAATTCTTCTGTAAAATGTCCTTGTAAACATATTGGTCCATTCTTCCATCGATGAAAACTAATTTGCCAACACCAGAAGCAGCCATACATACCCAAACCATAACATTTCCACCTCCATGTTTAACAGTTGGCGTTAAGCTTTTCGGGTCGAGCGCTGTGCCGTCTTGACGCCAAATGGTAACGTTGCCTTTTGACTTAAAAAGCTCGAATTTGCTCTCGTCTGACCAAATGACTTTGTTCCAGAATGTTTGCGGCTTATCTGTATGATCAATAGCGAATTTCATTCGCTTGGCTTTGTTCTTACTACTGACTAAGAACTTTCTGCGCGATACTCGGCCGTGGTACCCATGTTTTTAAAACATTTCGAATCGTTTGTGGTGTAATGCTCACGTTAACTGATGCAGCAACGTTTTTTGCTATTTTCGGAGCAAAAACCCTTGGGTCTTTCTTTACTTCTCGAGTTATAGCGTTGCGCACACGATCATTGACTTTTGGTGGCCGGCCGGATCTTTTTTTATTGAGCACTGTACCACTGGTCTTAAAGTGTTTGATGATGGAATTGACTGTTGATCGTGGTCTAGAAACTATTTGTGCAATTTCGCGCTCACTTTTACCATCGATGTAGAGATTCATGACTATTTGTCGTTCTTCGATTGTCGTTTCTTTTCTAGGAGCCATTTTTTCTTCTCTCTTGTGGATAGAGATCTCACTAAAAACACTCGCGTACACCAAAAGAAAAACTTTATTACACGAACGGTTCTCACAAGAAAATATGATACGAAGTACAATGATTAGCCGGAGTGCAATAGAGCGTAAAGAATCGGATACAGATAAGATTTATCTGGAGCACGGTTGGACATTGACTGACTCATCCTGAGGTTTTGACTTGCTTTTATAGGAAATTCATTACGCTTCGGGATCATTATAGACGCTTCTAGCTAATGATCCCGAATTTCCCGGGCGTGTCTCGAAGATTCTAGATAATGTACTGGAAATGTCTCGAAGATTTCTTCCACGCAAATATAGGAAACAATACCGCCACACTCTTAAAAAGAACACGTTCCTCTGCAATCACGTATACTATCCATATACATTCAAAAATATAATGTATATTTTTTTTAACAATTAAAAATGTTCAATTGTAACAGTTGGTTGCTGTTGATGAGTCATCAAATTACAAGCGATAAGTAGAGTAACGGCATGTGGCCGATGACTTTTTTTGTGCCGGTCATGCACCTCGTTCGAAAAAAAACAATTATATATTATACCAAATACAAATGATTTTGTAAAAATGCATAGAATCTGAAAGTGTACATTAAAATTTGAGTACATCAATGAGGTTCAACTTGAATATTATGTTTCTTAATGTAAAAACTACAAAAATGTAAAAACATTGCTGGTGGCCGATGACTTTTTTTTGCCTACAGTACATAAATATCCCTAATACTTTATTTTAATAATTCTATCTAATAATTAAGTAAGGAAATACGGTTGTCTTATATTTGACTGGATAAAAAATTTATCGTGTTTTTTTTCGTTTAGTAAGTTCTTTTTGTGTTGTTTTGATGTACAATATTTAATATTTATATGCTTTTTATTTCACGTATACGTACTGATTACCTCTGAATTAAAATGAAGATAGAATTGAAATTTGTTGGTCTTATTGAAGGGAATTCGGAAAAGCCCGATATCTTTCAAAAGTTTGCTGACAATTGTAACTTTCTTGCTGTGACAGTTTACTTCGGCAACTGATAATTCAGGTGATATAATTATTTGTTCTAAAACTTCCATTGCAAGTAAGCAAAATGCATGGAATATCTGAGAATCCACTATTTCGAATTTATAGAGGGTGTTTCCAAAGCCAGTACCAAACTATGCAGGTCCACAAGGGGAACCAAATTACAGTGCAGGGGGTCGGATCCCCAGTACCGGCGGCAGAGGATAGTGAGCGAGCAGGCTCCCGGCCGTCGTCATCCAGCGACTGCAATGTTATAGAAGTGGTGAACTTGGCTTCTGTAACAGATATAACTACAAGCAAACAGGACGCTAGCACGGAGAACCCTTTCAGGCAAAAACCGCTGTTGGCAAGAACACCGATAAAACAAGTCACCGATTGCGGGGGGAGGCAGCAAACCCCAGAAACACTGTCAAAGTCAACATCACAGGTTAAATCATCGGAGACAGACCACAGACGGACTAACGAACGAAGGAAGGCAGAGTGCGTTGTGCAACCTGGCATCATTGCGGCCTTTGGGCGCAAAAGAAGGTCTATGCGCACCCCAGAGCGTCCAGTGCAAGACGTACACAATCCGGATCAAGCTGCAACACCAACAGAGGCCAGGGTAAGACTGGGGAAGGGAGAAGTTTTGCCGTTGGCCGACGCCACTTCAAACACGACCCAAGCGATAGAAGCAAAAGAGCTAAGAAACGGGGGTCTCTCCCAAATAACACAATCGCCCTTGACCGCGCCGAAGAGGAGCGGCTTACTCGGAAAGCGGGGACTATCGTCAAACAACTGAGGGCTGCCTGCGAAGTTCAGAAAAACATAGGCAAGAGTGTCAAAAATGGCATTCTTGAACTGGAGGAGCTTTTTGACCGCATATTGCACTACAGGCGGAGGTGGCTTGCAACCGAAAAGCACCAAAAAGACACGCTCTCCCTCGAGGCATCAGTGGGTCCTAGCAGCAGCAAAAGAATGGCCGGTAGCCCAATTGAAGGCAACCGTGAGAAAAGGAGGAAGGACGAGACCATAAACGAAGTTGACACTCCAGGCGAGGAGTTTCATGTGGTGCGAAACAAGGCAGTGAAAAAAGTGGCCAAAAAGCTACTCCTAGAAAAAACAGACAAAGAGCTCAACCACGAAAAGAACAAAGAACCCCTCGATATACCGCAGAAAACAAAAAGCAAACCGCGGCGCAAACCCTTGCGAGAGGCACTGCTTATTAAACCCACTAAGGGCCGAACCTACGCAGATGTCCTCCGTGAAATTAAAGGAGCGGTGAAGCCAGACGACACCAAAACTGCCATCAAAGCAGTTCGACCAACCCGGGCCGGTGGCCTGCTGGTGGAATTCGGGCCAGAGGCCACAAACAAAGATGCATTCCGTGACGCGGTTCAAAAGGTTCTTGGAGATGCGGCAACCGTTGCCTCGCTCGAACCAATGGCCACCCTGGAAATCAGGGACCTCGGCTGCGACACGGACAAAGCTGAAGTAGAGGATGCCATTAGGAGGGAGTTCCCCAGCTTAAGTGAAGTCAAGGCACGATTGACACGTGAAAACACAAGGGGGCAACGCATGGCTATTGTCAAACTAGCTGATAAAGACGCCCAGCAAATCCTGGCGAAGGGCAATATTAAGATAGTTTGGGTGATCTGCAGGATACGGAGAAGAGCGATCCCTATCCACTGCTTCAGATGCTTCGAATACGGATACACCGCGTATGGCTGTAGGGGACCCGACAGGAGATCTCTGTGCTACAAATGTGGTGAAATGGGGCACAAAAGGAAGGAGTGCACAAACGAGGCAAAATGCATTCTTTGCAAGGATGCTAAGCTAGCACCCGGCGACCTCAAACATGAGCCGGGGACAGGGAGATGCTGGGTTTTCAAGGAGGCCCTAACTAAAGCAAAATCAATACTCAAATGATCCGAATCCTGCAGGTCAGTTTGCACCGAAGCACAAACGCCCAGGACCTACTTGAGCAGTTTGCGAGGGATAAGAAAGCTGACCTCCTGTTGCTGAGCGAGCAACATCATAACAAGGACTCGCAAGCTTGGTACCCTGACAAATCTAGTACCTCGGCCATCTGGGTTCGAGACAGCGCCCGCCTTCAGGTGCAGGGCCATGGACGCGGGGATGGTTTTGTGTGGGTGCGGTGTTCAGGGATAACATATTTCAGTGTTTATCTGACGCCTAACGAGGCAATGCGATCTTTTCGAACCAAACTCGATGCCCTGGAGGACGCTGTCTCGAACACAGAAGGCCACATGCTGGTCGGGGGAGACTTCAACGCTAGAGCCATTGAATGGGGTATGCCACAATCCGACCCAAGGGGAAAGCAAATCTTGGACATGGCGGCCAGAACAGCGCTTTTTGTCCTAAATACTGGTAACACCCCTACTTTCCGCCGCTGGGGTTGCGTAGGAACCATACCCGATGTGACACTCGCTTCGGAGTCCCTGGTACCTAGAGTACACAGCTGGCGAGTAGTAGAGGACTACTCGGCTAGTGATCACCAGTATATAGCAGTTGAGATTAACGACAGTGGCACTCTGCGTGCATATGCCCAAACTTCAATCCTCGGATGGAGGACTGGGAGGATGGACGTTGAGAGGATCGCTGACACGCTTACGGCAGGTGCACCGTTGCTGGGAGCTCCGCCAGGGAGTGGAGGGCCTACAGCCAAGGACTTGGTGAACTCAATTATGAGTACCATCATAGCTGCTTGCGACTCTTCCATGCCCCGTCGGAGACCCCGACATGGTAAGCCTCCAGTATACTGGTGGTCAAACGAGATCGCCGAACAAAGAAACGAGTGAAAAGATGGACGCAATAGTGCGGGGACTCTTCCCCGCCCATCCCGTCCGTGTTGACGCTGTCCATGGTGAAACAGCAGTCGAGTGCCCACTCTTCACACAGCTGGAACTGGAGGAGGCAGTCCTCTCCCTGAAAGCGAGGAAGGCTCCAGGTCCAGATGGTGTTCCAGCTGAGGTTTTGCAGCTCGTCTATCACCATTGTCCTGACTTGCTGCTCAGCACATTCAACGCTTGCCTACGGGACGGGGTTTTCCCGGTACGATGGAAGGTGGCGAGGCTCGTGCTGGTCAGCAAGGGGAAGGGAAATCCCGAATCGCCGTCTGCATACCGCCCGTTATGCATGCTAGACACGGCTGGGAAAGTGCTAGAGAAACTCATCAAGGGAAGACTCACTGACGCGATTCGTGCTGCTGGGGACCTATCTCCTCGGCAGTACGGCTTTAGAGCAGGACGTTCTACCATTGATGCGATTTCAGAGGTGGTGAACGCGGTCCAAAAGGCAGAGGCATATAGTCGCACCAAGCGACGGATCGTCCTGTTGGTGACACTCGACGTCAGGAATGCCTTCAACTCCGCTAGATGGGTGGATATTCTGGACACGCTGGAAAACTCTTTTCAAGTTTCAGAATATCTAATGCGGCTTTTGAGGAACTACCTAAAGGACCAAAGCATCGGGTGTTGCCCAGGGATCTATCCTTGGTCCGGACCTGTGGAACGTGTCTTACGACGGGCTACTGAGACTTGAGATGCCAGATGAGTCACGCTTGGTCGGCTATGCGGATGATGTTGCGGCTCTGGTCGCCGGACGCACCGTTGAACAAGCGCAACTTAGGCTAGGTATGCTAATGCGCCGAGTGAGGGACTGGATGACTGCTCGCGGGCTGAGTTTAGCACTAGAGAAAATCGAAGTGGTCATCTTGACAAAAAAGAGAATCCCTAGAGTAAGGATGACCAGTATTGGAGATATACAAATCGAATCGAAGTCAGCGGTGAAGTACTTGGGGCTACTGATCGACTCGAAGATGAGTTTCTCTGAGCAAATCAGGGCAACGGCTGAGAAGACTGCTTCGGGAATATCGGCCCTGAGTCGACTTATGGTAAACGTAGGGGGACCCAGCCCATCAAGAAGACACCTCTTGATGAGTGCTGTAGGGTCAGTGCTACTGTACGGAGCAGAGGTATGGGGCGACGCTCTCAGCAAGGAGGTATACCGAAAACGATTGGCACAGGTACAGAGAAGAGGAGCACTGAGAATTGCATCTTCGTATCCAACAGTCTCCGACTCGGCGGTGAGAGTGATTGCAGGCGTGATACCTGTCGCCCTCCTTGCTAGAGAGCGCCGCGCTATTTACCTGCGCCGAAACGAGGATGCGAGGGAAATGGTTGTCCGCGGGGAGAGACAACGCTCGCTCAACGATTGGCAGCAGTGTTGGGTGAATTGCACGAAGGGAAGGTGGACTGCGCGCCTCATCCCGGATGTGAGACCGTGGCTAAATCGAAGGCATGGTGAGACTGACTTCTATCTGACCTAGCTTTTGAGCGGGCACGGTTGTTTTCAGTCTTACTCGCACAAGATCGGTAAGTCACGGTCTCCCGATTGTCGGTTTTGCCCAGGAGACAATGCCTGTCACACATTTTTTGCGTGTACCAAATGGGCCAGGCTGCGAAGGGAACTCTACAGGGAGACGGGAGAGCTCACCCCGGATAATATAGTTGCGGCGATGCTCGAATCGGTTGACAAATGGAACCAGGTGGCACATTATGCTCGGGCAGTCCTAAAAGATAAAAGGGACTCACAGCAGCCGGAGGTGCTGGGGCTGGGGGATCGCTCTTCTTGCATTTCCTCTTCCCCTCTCCCCTCCCGCTAGGAAAGGGACTCCCCTGCTTGAAGGCGCCCCACGGCGTAACAAAACGAGACCTGGCCCGAAGAAATGTGTCAAACGGTTCCAGGCTAGATTCTCAGATTGACAGGAGAGGTGTTTAGTGGGTAGTCCAAGGGTATCCTCCATGGGAGTCCCACACTGCCAGACTCGGCGGGCGTGAATGCCTTCACCTCCCTACCACAAAAAAAAGCAAGTACTTTTGAATATTTCAGTGAGAAGAGCATTCACCCCTACTGTCAGGTACTGCTTGAAGTTTTGTCCTACTTTTGAGTTTATGACGTTTTCTGGCAAACTCGTTAAAAGAACGCAAAGGTTCACAAATGATTCATATCCATCGAAAAATTGATGCGTAAAGTCAGAAGTGAATTTCGTTACAACTTCCAAGTAGAAGGAATTGATTTTAAGTATCCTTTCAATCTTGGTATAAGATTGCAAATCATCATCTGTTGTGTTTTCTAAAATTATCAAAATACTCTAATAAATTTCATCGCAAAGGAAATCAACAGCGAAACTAATCCATGGAATTGCAATTTTATTGTTTTTGACGAAAGTGCAACACTCGGTACTTGGTTCTGAAATGCACTTCCAAGTGTCGGCAGTTGTTTTAACATCCACGAGAGCTATAAACTTTCCAACGGAGCAAAAACCCAGAAATAATGGATTAATATCGTCATAGTTTATGTCATTTTTATGTACAAATATATGAATGTTATTTAAAATGATATCAATGACTTTTTTGTTGAATTTTCTGGCAATTCCCAAATATAACAGTTGAGCCCTCACCAAAGCGGGCAGGAACATTATTAATGCTATTTTGAAAAAATGTATAACACTGCACTAGCACTTTGAGGTCTGTCAGTAAAATGATATGTATGGTAGGAGTATAGACTGCTTGGATGACAATAGCTAATGCATCATACAATCTATCTAATTTTGATGCTCAACAGTTTGGACGCAGATTGTTCATTCAAAGTGCAATCGAATATCTTCTACGTACCCCTGATAGCCGATTCAATAAAACACCGGTTAATAATCTGAAGACGTGGGTATCAACCGTCTTTAAGCCTTCAGGTTTAGCAAGTGTTTCCAACGCTCAGTCCAAATGTACATCATTTTCTTGGTCAAGAGATCTTAATGGCTCAATACACAACTGTAATCCGTTATTGATGGATTGTGTCTCTGCAGCTCTGACAAAGCGGCCAATAATCCAGCAAAAAGTGGTCCATATATGTCCATTTAGTGATGATCGGATGCCTTAGGAGGTGATTGAAATTGAAAGCATGCAGCTTGCGACGATGGCGACTGTGTTGGATGCATTTATTTAGATTTTATTATAATTTGGATCGAACTGAACATCATACCTTTGTATCCGCTCACACACTTCCTGCTTTTGGTATGCTAAGCTTAACTAAATCGGCTGCTTAAATTAATTTCGCCGATTTTCTCAATTGTTCTAAGTATGGAACTATATTTTGCAACTACACCATGGATCACTTTATTTTGCTTACGAGTAGATAGCAGCCGCGCGACTCACCACACACACTCTGCCACCATGTGGCTGTCCATTTTCCTTTTGACATCCCACGACAAAATTGACGTGGGATGTGCAACCGTCACAACCAACGTGAAATGACAAGCCACATAGCAGCAAGGTGTGTTAGTAGTGGCCGCCAGTGGCGTCGCAAGATTCATTACAAGTGCAAATAATTTTGCATTTTTAATTGAATTATATTGAAATCACTTAAAGAGAGCAACAAGTGCCATCCAATAATATCCGGTTATGAAAATTTTTTATGGGAATAAGTGTAATGAGTAGAGACCAGATTATATGCAACATAAAATGCTTAAAATATGCATAAAAAAGCTTAAAATATGCATAAAAATGCTCAAAATATACAAAAAATTATTTAGAACAAATTAATATTAGTTCTTTTTGTACTCAAAACATAGCGTAATTTATTAATGTAATATAATATTAATACATCAGTTCTACAGTTTTATTTGACAAATTAAAATAAAATTAGTAATTATTAAACATTTTAATGCTTTTATATACGCAAACAATCAAGTACTGCTCCAAATGTCCTGTTGTGAGATTGTGTCTTCGGTCACTTAAAATTCTTTTATATATGGAAAATGATCTTTCCACATCTACGGAGGTGACTGGGCAGTACCTGAATACAGGTGCTATGCTATTGGATAAAATGAGTTTTGGCTAAATTGAGCATTGAATGAAATTACATACTTGCCGCAAGCAACACTATTGTATAAATGTCAAACGAAAATAAACTATACATCGACAATCAAAGCATGGGATTCACTCTCTTTCCCACAAACATTCATCGGATACAGACGTGTTTTATTCTATCCAGTATATTAGCTAAATAGGCATTCCACTGCAGTACAATATATATCGGAATAAATCCTTTAGGTTATGGTCCTTCCGCAGTCTACTTCAGTTAATTCTCAAGTTAAAATAGTTTGAACAGAGCAAAGGTATCAATATTATTTTGATTAAACAAAAGAGTCGTGTTTTTTTATCAAGAAAAATTCAGGTTTAGTTAACCGCGTGCTTGGTATATGGAAAAGATCGACGCCAGCTTAGCAAAAATCAACGTTACACCAGAATAATTTTTGAGTTCAATTAGATTTGACATTAAAAACGACGATTTAATAGAATATTCACCCAGCGAACCCAATATTGATACGATGGCAAGCACGAATAATTCAATACAGTTCAATCGTTTGAAAGGCCGTGAAAATTATTCCGATTGGAAAGTTGGTGCTAAAGTGTATTCAATAACGAAATGTTTATGGTGCTATTGTGTACCAGCGTTGGCTGTGGAAGCGACTACAGCCGAAAAAGACAAAGATTTGAAATCGCTTGGTGAGTTGACATTGTTGCTTGAGCCGTCCAATTACACGTATGTATGTTGCTGAAGCGAAAACGGCAAAAGAAGCATGGGACAGCATAGTGTCAGCGTTTGATTATACAGGAACCGGTCGAAATTTCACTCAGTTGCAACAAATGGTATCATTGAAACAAGATCAGTGTAGCTCAATCGAAGAATTTGTTAATAAAATGAGTACATTGTGGTCAAAGGTTAAATCAGCCGGATTTAACATCGACGATGAGGTAGCCGGTTCATTGCTGTTGGTAAGTCAGCAATCACAGTACAAACCAATGATACTAGCAGTAGAGCAGTCGGGAAAAATCACAGTTGACAAAGTGAAGAATATGCTGTTGCAAGGTTTGGTTTTCGATGACGATGGTGACGACACAAAAGAAACAGCATTAGCAGTAAAATACAAAAACAAATCGAAGTCAAATGCAGAGAAGATTTGCTATGGTTGTGGTGCCGCTGGACATTTCATTCGGAATTGTTCAAAAGCGAATCCAAAGAAGAAACAGAAATCCAATTAATCGAAAAAAATACAGCATTGTATACGTCATTCATTGTTGATAAGTGTGAGCAACCACGTTCATGTGATTGGTTTGTCGATAGCGGTGCAAAGGGAACGATGTCGAATGACATTTCACAGATCGAAAATTAAACAAAACTTTAGCGTGAAGAAGTGACAGTTGCGAACAATGATAAGATGACAATAGATTGTGTCGGTAGTGTGAAACAAAACATTGTAGTTGAAGCTGAACAAAAGACGATAACGATATCATATGTTCATCATGTGCCAAACATCTGTGCTAATTTGTTATCCGTTAGTCAAATGGTAAAAAACGGTCACGAAGTTTTGTTTACAATCGACGGCTGTAAAATTTTTGATGCAGACTGGGATTTGATTGCCACAGCAAGTTTAGTGAATGATTTGTTCAAGTTGGACGTCGTGAATGATGAAAAATAATTCGTTGTGAACGATAAAAATGATTCGGTGGTAACAACGAAGCCGATGGAATTTTTTTTTTATGGCATCGAAGATTGGGACACGCGAGTTTTGATTACATGAGTTTTTTGAAAGACGACATTAAAAATATGACAGTTGCTCGAAATAGTGTGTGTGAAACATTTATAAAAGGTAAACACAGCCAAAAGCCGTTTAACAACAAAGGGACATGGGCAACACAACCACTTGAACTTGTTCATAGCGATTTATGTGGACTTTTGCCAGTTAAATCGTTTAGTGGTAATCAGTTTATTTTAACTTTTGTCGACGACTTATCACATAAACTATTCGTGTACGCGATCAAAAAGAAAAGTGATGTGTACAAATGTTTCATCAAATTTCAAAAAATGGTTGAAAAAAAGCGCGAGCATAAAATAAAAATTTTAAGAAGTGACAACGGCACCAAATATTTTAGTTATGCGTTCAAACGGTACTGCAAAAATAGTGGTATTTTGCAGCAACAAACAACAGTGTACACTCCATAGCAAAACGAAGTGGCTGAGTGCATGAACAGGGCGATTTTGGAGAAAGTACGCTGTAAGTTAATTGATTTAGGTGTCGCAAAACAGTTTTGGGCAGAAGCAGTGATGACAGCGGCATATATTCTCAATCGCGCACCGTGCAAACGAAGTGGTGTAAAATCGCCTGAGGAAGTGTGGACGAAACACAAACCGGTGTAAAATCGCCTGAGGAATGTGTACGAAACGCAAACCGGATTTGTCTATGATGAAAGTATTTGGTTGTAAAGCATTTTCACAGGTTCCAGCAGTAAAAAGGAAAAAGTTGGACGACAAATCAAACCAGTGCATTTTTGTTGGGTATGCGGACCACGCCAAAGCATATCGGCTTCACAACAAGCAAACAAAAGAGATCATAACAGACATAGATGTTACTTTCTTGGAATCAAATGCGCGCAATGAGGTAACTGATTCTGAGATAAAAGAAATTAATAAATTTTGTTTGCAGTATTTCGAAGATGAGGAGAAGAAAATGACAGTTTGGAATCACAGGAGGATGTGCAGCAAAATCAAGCCGATTTGACATCAAATGATTCAGAAACTGTAGCATCGAGTAGTTTATCGCCGAATTAAAATGGTTCAATTGCTCCAGTTGCAACTTCAACGCCAAACGCGAATGATGATAAAGAAGACGACGATTGTAGCGATGATGACGATACAATGTTACCAGCGAGTCAATCGTCAAATGAGTCATCACATAAAAGCGACGAAAGTGATTGGCAACCAAGTGATCCAATAGAAAAGCGGGTGATGAACGAGAATATTTCGACGCCAGTTGTTAGACAAAAATCATCAAGAAATGCAAATGAACCCCCGCCGAATTATGCAACTTTTGCATAAGCATTGATGTCATGCGATCCATCCACATTCAAGCAAGCAGTAGCAAGTGATAGCGTCGATTTGTGGAAAAGTGCGATGAAAGAAGAGTTTGATTCATTGCAAGCGAATCAAATGTGGAAATTGGTCGATTTGCCGCCGGATAAATTGCCAATCAACAACAAAGCGAGACACTCATAGAAAAGTCATACGTCATAAAGCGAGATTAGTTGCAAAAGGCTATACACAGATCCAAGTAGTTGATTATCACGAAACATTTTCACCAGTCGTTTGTTTTACAACTATTCGGTATTTATTGGCAGTTGCAGCTAAATACGATTTGAACATTTGACAGGTAGATGATGTGACGGCTTTTCTTCGTGATACACTTGATGAAGAAGTTTACATGACGCAGCGAGAGAAGTGTAGCGATGGATCGAATTGTGTGTGCAAGCTTGAAAAATTGGTCTATGGGCTAAAACAATCGAGCAGAGTGTGGAACACAACGTTGAACCAAGTGTTGCTGAATTTTGGTTTAACGCGCTCATCGACCGATCAATGTATGTATTATTTCGTTGAGGGAAATAAAATATTCATAGTTGCTGTTTACATTGATGACATCATAACATTTTCCAACAACAACAAAATGGAAAGAAATCTCACCAAGATGCTGTTCAAAGAGTTTAAAATGAAAGACATGGGAGATATTTCATCTGTGCTCGGCATTCGTGTGACACGCGACAGAAAATCAGATACAATTTCTATTGATCAGACTCAATATACAAAAGATCTTTTGTCTCGTTTTAACATAGGTAACTGTAATGCATTGTCCGCACCGATGGACGTGAATCAAAAGTTAACAAAGCAAATGTGTCCGAGCAACGAAGAAGAAACAAAAAAGATTTTGAATGCGCCATATCGTCAATTAGTTGGTTCATTGCAATTTTTTGTACAAGTATCGAGGCCCGATATTTGTTCTGCCGTAATCCAGGCAAAGCACATTGGGCAGCAGCAAAACGTGTTTTACGCTACTTAAAAGGTACAATTGACAGGAAGATAACATAAACAAAGCAATCAACTGAAATTCAAGGGTATTGCGATGCTAATTGGGCCAGTGATGAAGATGAACGCAAATCCACCACTGGTTTTGTATTTACAATGCAAAACGGTACAATTCCATGGTGTTCACGATGACAACAAGCCGTAGCAATATCCATGATAGAAGCTGAATTTATGTCAATGACCGCAGCAATACAAGAGTGTATTTGGTTAAAGAAAATTGATAAAAGAAATTTTTGTAAATTGTTCATGTATCACTAAATTGTATTGGGATGATTTAAGTGCTATTAATTTTGCGATAAATAACACGTATTCAGCTAGAACCAAACGTATTGATATTAAACAAAATTTTGTGCACCAAAAGTTTCAAGAGAAAGTCGTCGATTTAATCCATTTAGCAACAAATGAAATGCCGGTGTCGAGCATTAAGTTAAATTTATTTTCAAAGACATTTGGATTGAATTGAACGAGTTTTTTTTTTGAATCACTCCATAAATTCCATTGCGTAAATAACTCAGAGTAGTAATATTTTTTATTTAAATTTTGCTTGGTAGAAATTTATTCGAGTGAATTGAATATTGTAGATATAATTTTGAGCATTATAATTTTTGTAAATAATATAAAAGGAAAGCAATTTTCAATTCAGGGAGAGTATTGGATAAAATGAGTTTTAGCTAATTTGAGCATTGGATAAATTGAGCATTGAATGAAATGACAAACTTGCCGCAGGCAGCACTATTGTATAAATGTCAAACGAAAATATACTGTCGCGTGTTATTGGTTCGCGGCCAATAATTTTAATGTTCCGGGAAAGTGAAAACGCAATGTCTTTTAATTTAAGTTAAAAGAGTTTATTCAATTAAATAAAATGCACAATAATCAGTTAACACTTTCACTAATTTTAATTGTCACTATTAAAATTATCTAACACTTGTCCATAAATTTATTATCGCAATTGTCTTCTAAATTACTTCACTATTACGAAACACACTTTTCTACTACTCGAAGAATATCGATTCCCACACACAATCGCAGTTCTTCTCGCGGTCGAATGAATGATGATCCCCATTCATTCAGCTCGCCTTTATATAGGGTCTCTACCTTTTCACCCATTTCTCGCACATTGGCGAATGTTCTACCGAGAGGTACCTGGTAGGTTCGAGCAAGTTCATGAATGGAGTGACGTCACTTGCAGATGTTGATCATGCTTGTTGGATTCTCGTGGGTTCGAGTAAATTCATTCGTTGACGTTCTTAATGATGATGAAAACAATTGCGACAGTAGCTCGCAGAATTATTTGTACATGTAATTATTTGTACATGTAACACTGCCCCCACCTCAGTTCTTTTCGCCCCGAAAAGATGTGTCGCTATTTGTAGTCAATTCTCCCTGGGTGTAATATGGGGCAAGACGGTCCAGATAAACGATTTTCATTTTAGCTCTCGGCTTACGATGTTCCTGTATTCGGTATACGACGTCGTTGATTCGCTTTGTAACTCGGTATGGTCCCTCCCAATTATGTTGCAACTTTGGAGACCTACCCTTTCGCCGTTGCGGGTTATATAGCCACACCAAGTCATCTTGCTGGAAGCCAGTAGAATTAGCCTTTAGATCATACCTGGTCTTCATGCGGTCAGTAGCCGATTCGAGGTGTTTTCGCACTGTCCGATGTATCTGGTTCAACCGTTGTCTTAGATCACTTGCGTACTCCGAGACCGTTTGGGGTTTCTCAGGGGTTGTTCCGAACTTTATATCGGCTGGCAAACGAATAGTCTTTCCAAAAATGACTTTGACTGGGGCTTGGCCCGTCGATGCATGTTCAGCGGCTCTATACGCCATTAAAAATAGTGGGATATGTCGGTCCCAGTCCCTTTGGTTCTCGTCAACCATTTTGGCCAAGTGTTTATTGAGCGTGCCGTTGAAACGTTCGACCATTCCATCGGATTGGGGATGCAGCGGTGTTGTCCTCGTTTTCCGTATTCCCGGCAGCTCGCACATTTCGCTAAAAACTAGTGACTCAAAGTTTCGGCCTTGATCCGAATGTAGTTCACAAGGCACGCCGTACCTGCTGACCCAATTTAACACTAGCTGTTCGGCTACAGTAGTTGCTTCCTGGTTGGGAATGGGGTAGACCTCCGGCCACTTGCTGAAATAATCAGCTACAACCAGCGTGTATCGATTTCCCCATTCAGATTCAGGAAAGGGTCCAGCGATGTCAACAGCAATCCGTTCGAATGGCACGCCTACGTTATAGGTTTGCATTTGTCCCCTCAGTCGTCGCTTTGGGCCTTTGACGGAAGCGCAAATTGTGCATCTGCGGCACCAGTCCTCTACGTCTTCTCGAGCGTGGAGCCAGTAGAATCTTTCCCGCAATTTCGCTAAGGTTTTGTTAACACCAAGATGGCCTCCCGAGGATCCTTCATGCATTTCCTTTACCACATCGTGGATTCGGCTTTTGGGTAGTATAGTTTGCATCCTATAGGAGCTGCCATCCGCCGTTTCCCATTTCCGCTTGAGTATGCCACCCTCCACCTGTAGGGAGTTCAATTGTGCCCAATAGCTTTTCAGGGTTGCGCCATGCATCGAAACGTCCTTCCACTCCGGTCGCCCAGTCGTCTCCTTCCATACGAGCAATGGTCCGATGTCTTCATCGGCTAGCTGGGCATTTCGAATCTCCTCCGATGACCAACCTTCATCGAATTCGGCCGTTATCAGTCGCAGATCAACGGGCGGTTCCTTTTCCTCAATCCGTCGTCAATGCTTGCAGTTAGCTGGACATGGGCGACGAGATAGGGCGTCAGCATTTCCATGAACTCCGCCCTTTCGATGAACAATTTCGTAGTCGTATGACTGCAATCTTTCGATCCATCTCGCAACTTGTCCCTCGGGGTTTTTGAAGTTAAGTAGCCATCTCAATGATGCATGGTCCGTTCGAAGAACAAATTTCTGGCCATATAGGTACTTGTGGAACTGCTTGGTGGCCTCTATTATAGCCAATAGCTCCTTCCTGGTCACACAGTAGTTCCTCTCACTTTTTGAAAGAACTCGACTGTAATACGAGAGGACTCTTTCTTCGCCATTGATCTGCTGGGAGAGTACAGCTCCAATACCGCCGTTGCTTGCATCGGTGTCAACCACAAACATTTTTCCGGGTTTCGGATACGCCAGTACGGGTGATTCACATAGCTTTTCCTTCAGGGTCTCAAAGGCTGTCTGGCATTGTTCATTCCAGACATACGGACGATTTTTCTCGGTTAGCTGATGAAGACACTTAGCTATTTTGGCAAAGTCTTTGACGAATCTTCGATAGTAGGTTGCCAGGCCCAGGAAACTTCGTAGTTGGCGCTTGTTGTTTGGTGTTGGCCAGCTTTTCACGGCTTTAATTTTCTCAGGGTCTGTTTTGACCCCTTCTGCTGATACGACATGCCCCAGGTATTTTACTTCAGCTGCGAAAAGGGTACACTTGTCGGGACTAAGTTTCAAATTTGCCAGTCGCAGTCGGGAGAAAACCTCTTCTGAGTTCCGCACATGCTCTTCGAACGTTCTCCCGATGACGATGATGTCATCTAGGTACACCAAGCAGGTTTTCTAGGTTAGACCACGTAGCACGTATTCCATCAAGCGTTCGAAAGTGGCTGGGGCATTGCAAAGCCCAAACGGCATCACCACAAATTGCCACAATCCGGTCCCAACTGAAAATGCGGTCTTCTCTCGGTCCTTCTTGTCAATTTCTACCTGCCAGTAGCCACTCTTGAGATCAAGTGTAGAAAACCATTTTGCGTCGGCTAAAGTATCCATGATGTCATCGATGCGTGGGAGCGGGTAACTATCTTTCTTAGTGACGTCGTTAAGCTGCCTATAGTCGACACAAAAGCGAGTGCTACCATCCTTTTTCTTTACTAGAACTACAGGCGCGGCCCATGGACTGACAGAAGGTTCAATAATGCCTTGTTTTTCCATGTCCGAGATCAGCGCACTCACTTCTCCTTGTTTGGCTATAGGGAGACGTCTTGGTGCTTGTCGAATCGGCTTGGCTCCCTGTGTGTCTATGACGTGAGTTACCAAACTCGTTCGGCCATGGGCATCCGGGCTTGTTGAGAAGATGTCACTGTACTTGGTGACCAGATTAGAGGCTCGTTTGAATAGCTGCACTGGCAATTTGACCTGCTTCAATATTGCAGACGTTGATTCCCGGGCTTTGTCTGTGTCTTGCCTCCTTTTGCAATTATGGTCGTGAGTAGCTTCCAAAGAGGTGATGGTGGAAACAGGCTGGCAGCTGCTGATGACTTCTCCCGCTTTGATGCTCGTGGTTGAATCTGCGGTGTTAAGGACTCTAACCAGCACATATCTGTTCCTTAAAGATCTTACAAGGCTTCGTCCTACAATCAAACTGCGCAGTGCGGACGTCTTCGTTGGCTCTATCAGGTAAGATCGGTGGTCTCCAGAATCACCATCAAGCTTGGCCCATACAATGCTTTCGGAAGAATTCGGTACATCAGTGTCAGTACATACCACTACATTCATCTTGGGGATTTGGACGCTGGGATCGACCAGAAAATTATGTCGGAACACAAGGTCTCCCAACTGTATCTGGAGGTTGACCTCTCCATGAAGAGGTGCAGTTTCTCCCGTAGCTGTCCGTAGTGAGAAAATTCTGCCCTTGTGAAGTTGTTGCTGTCTAACTAGGTCTGGTCGGATAATCGATCGGGTTGCACCAGTGTCGATTGTTATGGTGCAGTGTTCTCCGTCAATTTGACCCGGAAGGCATAAGTCTGCTTCTCCACGATGTAGTCTTGACACGGTGATGGTGGTGCTGGGGACGTCGATCCTCCTAGCCAACCTCTGCCCCACGAAGTTGGCTCTTACATGTTTCCCGACCCCTCTGTTTGAAGGGCTTCCATTCTGGGCTCCTGACTCGGTCTGGATCTCCTCCTAGCTGCACACCCTGGACAATAGCTCGGTTTTCTTCGCTTCTTGCAGTCTCTTTGCAAGTGCCCCTTCTCTCCGCAACTCCAGCATCTAGGCGCACCATTTACATGCGGGTCTCGCTCAATTTCCACGCGTTCACACCTGCACTCGTCTGTCACTACTTCACGAACCCGGGCAGTGGTACGAGTCACATTTTTCGCTGCCTCAAAGTTCAGACTGTAAGCCAATGCGTCCTTAACCGTTTGCTTTTGAGCTAAACGCACGGCTTGTTGCAATTCTGGGTCCTTTAGTGCGCTGATGAATGCCTCTGTCGCTGCATCATCTCGATGTTCTAGGTCGTAGGCTGGGTAAGCCAAAAGTGCTGGTCGCTCAATGTCTTGGGCTAGCTGCTGTAGGGTCTCACCAGACTTCTGCACCCGATGCCTTAGCTGTGACCGATAAACCTGCTTCAGATGATCGTCTCCATAACGCATGTCAAGCGCATTCATTATAGCATTCGGGTTTGAGTGCAATTCATCGGGGATCGTCTGCAAAAGCTCGGCAGCTGGGCCTCTTAGAGCAAAAATCAGTGCAGTTGCTCGTTCCTGCTCATTCCAGTGATTTGCCCTTGCGGCAGCTTCAAACTGAGTCTTGTAAATACTCCAGACCGTTTGCCCATCGAATATTGGTGCTGGCACATTTCTGGATGTGCTTTGCGCTGCGGTTACAAGCGGGGCTGGTGGGGCGGTTACTACTGCCTTCGCTGCTTCTAATTCTTTTTTCACTTTTTCCATCTCATGGTTTATCCTCTCTTCAACCTGGCTGACCTTTCCCTCGACCTGGCTGACCTTTTCCTCGACCTGGTAAACCTTTTCCTCGACCTGGTCAACCTTTTCCTCGACGCCTTTAATTTGTTTGTTCAGATGACCGAGCTCCGCTTTTATTTCGGTTGACTGTTTCTCCAGCTTCTGTGTGATGTCTCCCTTGATTTCGATCGCTTGTTGGTCCAGCTTCACTGATTGTTCATTTAACTTCGCTGATTGTTCATCTAGCTTCGCAGTCAGACTGGATGACATTAGCATCAACATTTGCATCAGCGCATTTTCTGGCTCCTTTGATTTTGGTGTGTCTACTTCTCCACCTTCTGCGCCTTTTTCCGCATCTGAGAGCTCACCCGAATCCAGATTCACGCCTTCCGACTCGATCGCGTCACGCAAGCGTGCAATCAGTATGGCCTTTGTACCTTGTGTGGCCAGATTCCGCTGTTCCAACTCCTCCTTGAGCTCCGATATGGTCAATTCATTAATTTTTAAGTTTAAGCTTCGTGGCATTTTTAATGTTTCTTTAAATTTTACTATTGTGCACTATAAAAATGTTCAAATTTTCACTTTCAAAATTTTTCTTTCGCACTTCTTGACACCACTGTCGCGTGTTATTGGTTCGCGGCCAATAATTTTAATGTTCCGGGAAAGTGAAAACGCAATGTCTTTTAATTTAAGTTAAAAGAGTTTATTCAATTAAATAAAATGCACAATAATCAGTTAACACTTTCACTAATTTTAATTGTCACTATTAAAATTATCTAACACTTGTCCATAAATTTATTATCGCAATTGTCTTCTAAATTACTTCACTATTACGAAACACACTTTTCTACTACTCGAAGAATATCGATTCCCACACACAATCGCAGTTCTTCTCGCGGTCGAATGAATAATGATCCCCATTCATTCAGCTCGCCTTTATATAGGGTCTCTACCTATTCACCCATTTCTCGCACATTGGCGAATGTTCTACCGAGAGGTACCTGGTAGGTTCGAGCAAGTTCATGAATGGAGTGACGTCACTTGCAGATGTTGATCATGCTTGTTGGATTCTCGTGGGTTCGAGTAAATTCATTCGTTGACGTTCTTAATGATGATGAAAACAATTGCGACAGTAGCTCGCAGAATTATTTGTACATGTAATTATTTGTACATGTAACAAAACATTGTCAATTAAAGCATGACATTCACTCTCTTTCATACAAGCATTCATCGGATACCAACGTGTTCTATTCTATCCAGTAGATTCGCTAAATTCCACTGCAGTACAATATTTATCAGAATAAATCCTTTATATGCTCGCACTTATAGTTTCTGACAAAGGTTCTGTGGTTCCGTTAATTAAGCTATCAATTTGACACAGAGATTCAAAGCCTGGATTTTCGTTCAAATTTTTTTCCCTCCTTTCTTTGAATTTTTGCAGAAATCCGTCTTTCAATACGGAGTTCATTTGGCAAATTTTATTCATTAGCTAAATAGATTCTGTCAATGCCAAACCGTAATTTGCAAGCTTTTTAATGCTTGCTGGTATGTGGGAAAAATGAATGCGTACTCGTATCATGGCTATGTTTTTTCAAATACTAGGATCATGAAATGCTTCCTTAAATTGATCAAGCGCTACTGCTTCTGCACTATCGAAGTCATTTACAATACTTGTAAAATAAGTCTGCTTCGATCCACGATCCTCATCAAGTTACCACTGGTTCGGGAGGTAAAGGCACGTTTGGAAGTTTTTATTTATAGGCCTTGTTGCGAGCCAGTGGCTTGAGAAACACCTTCTTCGTCGATAATAGCAACTTGTTTATATTGCCAAACGTTGACCATATCTCTTCTGTGAGCCGATGTCCTCCAAAGCAAAGCATGTTAGATGCATTAAATTTGGATAGAACACTTGAAGGGCTTTGGCTGCCTTCATCATATACGAGTATGGTGCACTAACTGAGAAAAACATGACTATTTTCTTATCGACAGAAGGTTCTGAAAATATCCTTTTTATACCCTCATTCACAAATCTGGTGGTTGTTGAATGATTTGACTTTTCAAACTCCTTGCAAGCCACCAGCGCCAGTCGACTGTTAAATTGGCAATGTAGCGGCCACAATTGTCAGTGGTTTTATCGGCTGAAATCTAAATTACCTTCTCCTTGAGATGATTGCGTATTTCCTCCAGAACATGCTGATAAATTGTTGAAATATACATATGTAATTTTTGCCCAACGTTGACTCATCCGGTATATTTTGATCAAGCAATATTTTCGAAGAAAATCCCTGTAGGTGAGATTTCTCAATTTATGCAGAGGGATGTTGCTTGAAAGTATTGCTTTGTATAAATCTAAGCTTAAAATGTTATTTTGTTGCCTGACTTTTCAATGAGTCGTAATCGCAGTTTTAAGTTGTTGTCGTGGGTATTTCTTTTGCAGCCTCGTAATATGAAAATTGATCGCAGGGAAACTGCTTCAAAATGTGTCAAAATATAAGGCCCGCAAGGACACTCAACAGGAAAAAAGACCTGGTGCGAAACAGGAGAGAAAGAAGCCCCAAAGAAGACCCCGTTAGCAGGCACTGCTCGTAAAACCCCAAGATGATCGATCCTACGCAGAGATGCTGCTCGATATGAGTGGAAACGTGAGGCCCAAAGACACCAACACTGCCATTGAAGCCGTACGACCAAAGCGGTCGGGCTACATATTGGTTGAATCCGGAACATAGGCCGTCGCATTTTGCGACGCAGTAAAGAAATTCCTCGGCAAAAGCGCAAGGTAGAAGAGGCCATCAAAAGGGAGTTCCCTAGCGTGGGCAGGATCAAAGCGAGGCTGGCACCAAAAAACCATAGGGACAACGCATGGCCATAATTGACGACCGAAAAGGACACCGAAAAATTCCTAAACAAGGGAAAAGTAAGAAGAGGGTGGGTTTTCTGTAGGATACAGCGAAGAGCAACACCTCTTTAATGTTTCAAATGCCACACCATACAAGTATGCAAAGGACCCAATAGGAGTTCCCCACGTTGCAAATACGGTGAAATGGGACATAAAAGAAAAGAGTGTACGAAGGACGCACACTGTATTCTTTGCAAGATGCTGATCCAAGACCTAATTTTCCACACGTCTTGGGATCAGGAAAATGCCAGGTTTTCTAGGAAGCACTAGCCAAGGAGAAGTCAGAGCTTAAATGACCCACATCCTGTAGCTAAACGTTCGCCGCAGTTCAACTGCCTAAAATCTGCTTGAGCAGTTTGCGAGGGGCATGAAAGCCTACATCTTACTGCTGAGGGAGCAGCACCATGATAAAAGTCCTGCTTTATGGTATCCTGACAAAACTGGTACTGCCACCTTCTTGGTTCGGAACCGTGATTTCCAAGCGGAGAGTTGCGGACGGGGATGGTTTCGTGTCGGTTTGGTGTTCAGGGATCGCCTTCTTTAATGTGTACCTAACACCCAACGAATCGATATCATCTTTTCAAGTCAAGCTTAATGCTCTGAAGGGCGCTGTCTCAAACGCAGCGGGCAATGTGCTCATTGGGGCAGATTTCAACGCTAAAATAATCGAATGGGTGTCGACCCTAACTACTGGGGTGCTCCGGCAACGGGGGCCTTGTGGTCCCAACTTTGCTCGCCGCAGACGGGCGTGGGCGCCAACTCACTGCTTTGGCCTAGGCCCCACACTTGACCGCCCAGTGAGTAAGGTGGTTTGCCGAAGCTCGTTAAACGAACACACCTTTCACAAAAATATCGCTACTTGGGGGGCCCATATCTCCTCCAACCAACGCAACACCTCTCAAACACCACCGAGAAAAATCAACCACACTCACGAACACCCGCGCGCCATATTTCCCCGAACTAACCCGATATACTTCCTGAAAAGATCAATTCCTAAATTTTCCAAGTGAATTTGGTAGAAAAAATAACACTTCCTTTGATATGAAATACAGTTTATCAACAAAATAATCAATAAAATAAGGTTTATCAACAAAAACAAATCTTAACAACTTTTTTGACTAACCACGTCACCTAGCCTAGCAACTTAGGAGGCCTCATGGTAGAATTCCCGTCGTGTACTGCACGGCGAAAAACATCCTGCGCTGGCTCAAGCAATGGCCAATTGCTGGAAGATATCCTTCTCCCAGTGGTGATAGACGCCGATAACAATTTTACTTAACTCTGTTTTGTATTCTTTCTTTTTCTTCCTCCTTTTTTTCTTCCGATTTCCACCCCCCTTTTTAACAAACAATTTTCTTTTTGCCTTCCAACTACGCGTTTCAACCACCAAAAGAGGGCTTTTCCTTTGTCCCTCGCCTTTTTAACACACCTTTAACACACCGCTAATTCCGGAGTGAACCTTATAGTTCTCCTTTTTTTACAGAAATTGTAACCCCGTTCGTTTGATTGGGCAATTTCATCGCAATTCCCACCACACTTCAACTAGTGTTTCCGAAATTTGGAGTCGAATATATTTTTTTCGGAACTGTCACTGTGACGGACATTTGACGATTTCCAAGTATAGACGTAATGTTTGATGCGATGTGAGTGCTGGCGGCGACCAGGATTTTGAGTGGATCACTAAGGATTATCATATAAGTAGTACTTTTATATTTTATCCCTTGGACAAGACACTTTGTGTGCCTTTTTTTCTTCTTTTCTAGGTATCCAGATTTCCTGGTAAATGTAAGCTTCGACATTCAGTGGCGTTGTTTGATCCATTGTAGTCTTGTGGGTGCTGTGTCTTTAAGGGCTGGATATCATAGGCATCGTAACAGTCACCAAAAAACGATAGCTACAAGTAGCTATCGGAATCATCACGTTCGAAATAGTGACTTTGACAATCAAAACAACGACAGTCATCACCAAGTACACATGTAAGTCCTAACAGTTCAGCAGGCTGTTTTAACAATTCCGTACTTGACTTTTGATTGCTACTATCACCTGCGCTTTTATTACGTCCTCCATTGTTGTTATTGTTATTACTATTGTAGTTGCTGTTATTGTCACTCTGGCTGATGATGTTGTTAGTGTTGTTGATCATCATGCCATGGTCCTCATCCGGCGGTTCCTTTCGCAGTTCGTTATAGTCAGATTTCCTACACTTGTCGATTTTTTCCACTTCTCTTCCTCAAGATACTTCCAGAACTTTGTCTTCGTAGCAATGATCGCCGCCTTTAAGTTGGGCGCTTACTTTGATGATGACGATATTGTCGTGGTCGTCCCTGTCACCACAGCAGCCGATGTCGTCACATTTGAAGATTTTGTGGATAAAATTTGCTTTTGCTGCATTTCGTAGGGTGAGAGGTGATGAGGATGTTGATGATGGGGATTGGAGATATGATTTTGAAGTGAATGGTCGCTATATTCGTTGGAAGTATAGTGAAACCGTTTAGAAATAGTTCGAGTGGATACTGACGCCGTCGTTGTCGCCGAGGATGTCCTTTCTGTAACGGATATGTGCGGCGCTTTCGCAATGTGGTTACTATTCACTAGAGTAGCAAAGGAGCTTCTGCAAATGTTATTGCTGTAGTTATTGTTCATGTAGTTTGGCGGTGCATTTCGTAGTGAAGAAGGTGGCTCGAGGGCTCCGTTTCTTGACTCGCAGAATGTATTGTTGATAGTGGATGCTCCAAAAAGGTTAAGGCAACCGAATTCCTCATATGTGTAATTCGTATTTAGCACGTAAATAGCATTATTTCTGCTTTCAAACAGCATCTCGTCCATGCCACTGGCATTCATAAATGGTGTCTCACTAATTTTTTGTCCTCCAAACGATTTTTGTTCTAGTTGCTGCTGTTGATGCGATGAATTTTCTCATCATGTCGGTTCCTACGATGATTGCTTCTCACGCATCCTTTTGACTCGTTCTTTCCGTGCGTGCTGATCACAGATCATGTCGTTGTGGAGCAACCGTGCATATACGGGAGTGGTATCGAGAAATTCGTCTAGCCTAACTAATCTAAGTTGAGCTGCATTAATCAAACTTGAGGAAATTAAAATCCGCTCTACTGTAATCATTGCCGTTCGAATTTATTCTTTTTCTAACTTTACTAGAACTATGTATAATGCATGGTAAAGTTTCATATCCCAGTTTGGCTCGAGGATGCATCCTTCGTACCACGTTTCCCGGTGGTGGTGTTGAAGTGGTGGTATGCCTCAAACAGATCCGTGGGGAAAACAAATCCTGGAAATGGCGGCCAGGACGGTGCTGATCGTACGAAACACCAGAAGTACGCCGACTTTCCGCCGTATTGGCTGGGAAGGATCCATACCGGACGTGACATTTGCCTCGAAGTCCTTAATATGGAGGATACACAATTGGAAAGTATTAGAGGACTACTCAGCCAGTGATCATCAGTACATTCTGCTTGAGATCAGTGATATTGTCTCCCGACGTCCGTGCTTTGGGCTTTCTACAACTGCATGGAACATTGGAACGATGGACATCGAGAGGTTCGTCTAGGTGCTCACAGCAGTTGAGCCGCTGCAGGGAGCTTCGGAGGGGACGGAAGAATTGGTAGCTCAAGACGTGGTGAACTCGACTATGAGCATCATTACGACTGCTTGCTGCACTTCTATGCCCCGTCGAAAACCCCCCGTGTACTGGTGGTCAACTGAAATCGCTGAAAAGCGAAGGGAGTGTTACAAGCTTCGAAGTGAGGCTCAACGGACGCGGAACCGGAACGATTGGCAGCAATCTTGGGTGAAGTGCACGAAGGTTAAGTGGACTGCGTGCCTCATCCCGAATATGAAACCGTGGCTAAATTGAAGGCATAGTAAGACTGACTTCTATCTGACCCAGCATTTGAGCGGACATGGGGGTTTTCAGTCTTACCTGCACAAGATTGGTAAGTCACGGTCCCCCGATTGTCGATATTGCCCAGGAGAGGAAAACAATGCCTGCCACACATTTTTGGCGTGCATGAAATGAGACAGGCTGTGGAAGGACCCCTATAGGAAGACGGGATAATAAAGTCGCAAAGATACTCAAATCGGTTGACAGCTGGAACCAGGCGGCACATTATGTTCGGGCAGTTCTAAAAGATAAAAGGGACACAGCAGCTGGGGGTGTTGAAGCTGGGGGATCGTTTGTTTGGCACTTCCTCTTCCCCTCTCTTCTCCCACAAGATGAGGGATCCCTCAGCTTGAAAGCGCCTCACAGCGTAACAAAACGAGACCTGGCCCTAAGTAATGTGTCGAACGGTTCCAGGCTTGGTTCTCAGGTTGACAGGGGAGGTGTTTAGTGGGCAGTCCAGTCGTCTTCTTGCGAGCATGGGAGTTCCACACTCTGTGCGTAAATGGGCGTTTACCTCCGACCACATAAAAAAAGAAAAAAAACTTTAATAAAAATACGGAACATCTGGTCCCCTCCTCACCTCGATCAGTTCTTTTATCCATAACCATGCTTGCTTCTCCCGCCTTTACCCAGACTTCTAGCGTGCTACAGGGATTTATCCTAAGCCCTTTCCTATTCAACCTTTTCATCAATGACCTTCCTAGTGTTTTAACTTCCAACTGTCTTCTCTATGCCGACGATCTTAAAATCTTCAGCATCATTCACTCGATGAATTGGACGAATGCAGTTGTATCAATCCTCTTGCTCTCAACGTTCCAAGATGTTTTCATATGTATTTTTCCAATAAACTAAATACCTTAAGCTTTAGCTATTCGATTAGTGGCTCAGTACTTTTATCAGTTGACATTTTAAGGATCTTGGTGTGACGTTTGACCCACATCTCAAACTCAACCGCCACATCGCGCATATGACATATAGAGCAGCTCGAATTACGGGCTTTGTTCTGCGCTGGTTCTACACTACTTGTGTACATCTATTTATCTGACTTGTTCGCTCTATTCTCGAATATGCATGACAAATATGGTCTCCCCGTCCCACATACCTTTCGAGTGCCGTTGAGTCCGTACAGAGAAAATTTACTGGCTCGTTATTCTATAAATACAACTCTCCTACCATTCATATGGTGTACGTCTTATCTACCTTGGCATCTCTTCCTTGAAGTTGAGGCGGCAATACCTTGATCAATGTTTCCTCTTTAAGCTTACTCGTTGCTTTTTATCATCTGATAACAAAAGGAGATTTACGTACGCCCTCTATCTAAAACTAGATCTACCCACTTTTTTACTCGATTCCTTTCGCGCGGACAGCTTTTTATTTTAATTCCCTATTGGTCTGACCCGTTCGTGACCAAGAATACCTTCAGTTTGTCCTCCATTGGAGTCGCTCACTGTGTTCAAGTCCAAGTTGCGTAGGATTCATAATTTTTAATTTTATTGCATTGCCTCATTTAAACTTGTCTTATTATCTTTTGTTCACAATTTTTGTAATAATGTTAATTTTACCTTAGATTGTAGCTTTTTTTCAAATAACTTTCTGTCTATCTATTTTGTAATTGGAATTTATTCTGTAAAATAGATCTAAAATAGAAAAAAAAACAAAAGATGGACTAATTTGACTGAGATGCCAAAGCAAAGCATTGTTTGGTACACTACGTTACCAACAATACTGTCGTATGCTTGCTTAAAGTCAAAGAAAATTTGGTATGCGTCTATGTTGGACTCCCAGCGTTTCTCAAGTACCTGCTTGACAGCGAACAATTGGTCTATTGTCGATTTACATGCTCTGAAACCACCTTGATACTTTCCAATAATACTGTTGGCGTATGATCTCAGATCTTTGGAAATATTTTGTACACCGTACAAAGTAGTGATATGCCCCTATAGTTTTTGCACTGTAACTTGTCACCTTTTTGTGGATAGGAAATATAATTCATTGGCTTTACTCTTTTGGCATATGTTCTTGTTTCCAAATGTGCTGGATGACTTTGCGAGTAGCTTGATGAACACTACTGCCACCATATTTGATGACCTCCACTGGAATCTCATCGATGCCCGGCGCTTTATTATTCTTTTGGGCTTTGATGGTAGAGCAAACTTCATCCAGAGTTGGTGTTGCCAATGGTAGCTCTCCGGAAACATTTATAGGCTCCGATATTCTCGAGCTGTGCGGAGGATTGAGGATGTTCTTCAAATATGATGCCCAACTTTCCTGAATCTTGGTTTAATGGAAAATATAGTACGTTTGAATCAGAAACGTATTTGTATTGGAAAAGTAAAGTTTTGATACGGATTTTTTTTTTTAACTAGGCAACCTTTGAAGACCAAGCCGATTTTCGAAGCCTAATTTAGACGGAAAATCTTAAAGATGGGAATATAATGGTATCTTAGAAAATTACCAAAAGTGACAAAAGTAAACTTTTAATTCTAACTCTCACAATTACTAAAATTATAGTCATAAACTTAGCCAAAAGCTCATGTACTTAGTTAACTTCCAATGTGAATAAAATTATTCAAAATTTACTTTATAACATCTATAAAATCCTCTTAACAGACATCGTGTCAAAAAGATAACAGCCATCAAACTAATCAACTATAAATGAACAACTAGCAAATAAACTTGCTTATCAACAAATAGCTGCGTCACATTGTCACAAGCGAGAGTAGATATTACGAGCCAACAAACAAACAAGCAGACAAGCAAGCTGTCATTAAACTTTAACATACCCGACCATTGTCATAACTTATAACAGCCAACAAAGTGCAAGAAAAGCCTAAGGGCCAACAATAGTAAGAATCTTGTTAATACACACATACTCATGCAATCTGCTTGATGGCCGTGTCATTCTTGTCCTGTTCCATTTTAGTCTCTTTTGACAACAATGTTTTGATTGTTCTGCATTACGTAATTAAATACAACTAACCCATAACGTATAACGAGATAGCGCACTGCTTTGCTTAAGAAGACATTGTACGAGTATCCTTTCTCCGTTTGGTAGTCACACCAAGTCCGCCAAGACGATGATGACAATGGTGATGATGGGCGAAGATAGTTGATGGCAAAGCGTTTATGCTCGACAAACGCCCGATGAAGGAAAATTATGCAAATCCAAGAACTAAACAAATTTGTTCAACAAACTTTTGATAACAAAGTCATCGGGAGTCAGGCCAATGTGTCGGCCCACGAAGAAGTCGACAACCGAGTACTGAGTTACAGTTCGACCCTTGCCACCCCAGAATTGCTATAAAGTTTCCTAGCGTTTAGCCTTTCACAGTAATTAAAATAGAGCGGCGCAAGTGTGAGGGGGGTTGAACATGAAGACGTTTCCATCCTTTTAAGTTTATCTAATTGGTCGTTCTTGGCCTGCTGTAGATAATCTTGCGATTTCTTAGGATAAGTTTGGCCGATGATTGCATTTGGGGTTCACTATTGTAACTCAACTCTACTCCTCCCTAATGAGAAGTCATATCATAAAGGCGCGTTTATGTAAGGCTCTTTTATAGCCTTCGATAAAATTTCGGTATAACATTACAATGAAGCATAAACACAAACTATTGACTTTTGGCAAACTGTTTATAAGTATCTTAAGCGTGCAAGCGATTTCGATAAAACTTGGCTAGATTCAATAAAAGAAGAAAAATAAACATTCAAGTTTACATGCCTGCTCAGGCTCAAGTCCCTTAACAAATAGACACTTCGACTCAGCTCTTCCATACCAAACAAAACTTCTGTGTCTTATCGCCAACACTTTGCTGCACTAACTAATTGAGTATGCCCCACTCCATTCAAGTTATCCACAAGATACTAATATCAAGTGAAAGTTGAAATTTTAATCCCAAAAACGGACGCTGGTCTAATCTTGCATGATAGAAATTAACGATCCCATTTGAATACTATGCAAACTTGCTTGAATGAACATTGTCAGAGTATCGTGTTCCATAAAGTTTAATCAAACAATAATTTCAAGTTCCAAGAACTTCCTTCAAGCTTTTGTTGAACGAGCGAATGAGTAGCGGCCAACGACTCGTACTCGAAAAATCAACACAGTCCCTCAGAGAAAGTTTGCATTCCATTTCTAGTCAATTTTCATGCATTTTCGACATTCATGTCCATTGTCCTTAAAATACGAGTATACTCGTACATGGTCAGGAAATCTTACAAATTTGTTGTTCGAATAAAGTTTCTTGGTAACTATGGAATTTGTAAGGAATAGTAATTTCGAGATCCAGCTTAAGGATAGAAATAAATTTTAAAAGTAAAAATTAATTTCTGTTTCATACGTATATGATATCAGAAGCTGTGTATGAGCTTCAGCAGAAATGGAAGCAATAAAGAAAGCTTTTTTAGAAAGTATTTTAATGGCTTTACTTTTATCTGTAAACGCGATTTACTGCTGAATAAAGTTAAGATCAGAAGTCGCAGTTAATTCTGGCACTAGCTCGATTAGGCCAATAAAAAGCGCTGTCAAGTTGATGTGTATTGATTTTAATCTTTCGTTCGACCGAGAGAGATTCCCCGAAGTCTAGCACATGACAAAGGACTGTACCACTCAGGTCGACAAGTCCGGACACTCTTAGTCTGCTCCGAGATTACTGCCGGCTAGCTAGCTAGTTCGGAGAGGATTTTCGGTCATAGGTCTTATGCGAGCAGACTAAGTCTGAACTGCACAGCTCAGCCACTGGTTTAAATGCCAGATTTAAAACGCGTCAAACAACTTACAACGACTCTACTCCGAATTACGTAACTTCGTTCCGAGGAAAAGGAACAAAGACAAACGCTCCCAAGTATTACCCACACAGTGCCCGAAATAACCTACTCGAATTCAAACCGAGAATCTACTCTAAGAAAATGCAAACTCAATATATGACCATTCGCGAATTATGCTTAATGCTACTGCTCCACCTGCGTTAATGTTAGTGTTAGTGTCTGTGCCTTAATGCGCACTAATTAACGCATTAAAAAATAACGCATTAAACGAGTGGCTACACATACGAAGCCCGGCTACAAAAGTTATTTCTTCGTGAATTAGTGCGCTAAATATGTTCGGTATGGAAGTGCAAGCTGCTGCTCTAGTGTATTATATGAGTTCGATTAATAATTATGTACGTGTTCTCAAGCGGAAAAGTATTAGAAAGCAGAAAATGAAACGAAGATGGTGGATGGTACAAATGCAACGCCGTCGAACAGAGTAAGTGTTTTTATCGAGAAAGTTGTATCCTTTCTGTTTTCAGTACACCATGGATCATACAGCTTGAATGTTTTACTCATTTTAGAAAGTCATCTGCGGAATTCTTCTCAGATCTTATGGCTGAGAATGCAATAGAATTTTACAATTTTGTACGAATGTCACCCACTGATTTTGAAGTTCTGTTAAAAAAAGTCGAGCCACTGATATCCAAAACAGATACTAGATTCCGAAAAGCAATTCCTGCCAAAGTTCGTCTGGCATTAACTCTTCGGTACTTAGCAACAGGAGACAGCTTTAGAAGCTTACATTTTTTATTTAAAATATCTCACCAAGTAATCTCAAAAATTATTAGAGAAGTCTGCGCTGCACTAATTGCAACTTTAGACAATATGATCAAGGTAAGTAAACAGAACCAAAAGAATATAGTTATTAAATTTATTGTTAAAATTTTCAAAAACAGAATAAATTCAGGTAATATAAGTAAAACAAAAATAAAAAATTCAGGTCAATTAAGAATAATCTGAGGCTAGATAGAGTTCTTCATGGATTTTCAGCATAAGGGGGAGGTACTTGTTCATTGCTAAGTATTTGAATGGACCCGTCGTTGGTTATTGACATCGTATACTGTTGTTGTTGTTGCGATGTTTGTTGCAGATTTGGGGATGTAGATGTCTCGCTTATAGGAGTAGAATGTGCAGATGTAACTGTGTGGGCTGATAAATTACTATTTCGACTTTTAACGTAAAATTCGTAAGTAAGGTTTTGAATACAGTTCATTAATTGTTCTCTATCATCAATATTTTCTATTTTTCGTATTTTGGATGCAATCATACCAGCAAAATAATCATATTCATCCAATTCTTTTTTCTTGTCGGTTATAGCCTTCAAACAGCCAAAGACTTTATTCATTTGCTTCTCAGCGTTGGTAATCTCAGTAGCAGTTGTAACTTTGGTTTTTACACTATAAGGTTGTTTGAACTTTTTCACTGGATGTACAAATGTTGATGTGGCTTTATTATTTGATGAGCAGTTTGTAGGGAATAGGCTTTCAGGAACTGATTCATTTTCAATTGAGTCTTTTAAACATGAATTTTCCTCTGCACTGTTTTCTTCTGAAGTTGACTGAAACGATTAAAATAAAAATAAACCCTATTTTTGTATTTCAGATGCCCATCAACGAATGTGAGTGGTTACAAAAAGAAGCCCAGTTCCAAGAAATATTTCCTCATTGTGTGGGCAGCATTGATGGGAAACATGTAGCTTTAATTGCACCAATACACTCGGGTTCTGACTATTTTAACTACAAAAATTCATTGAGCATTGTATTGATGGCTGCAGTAGACATTGATGGCTGCAGTAGACAGAAATTTCTGTTTCATGTTTTGTGATATTAGAACTAAAGGCAGAATTAGCGATGGTGGAGTCTTCCGAGATACTATTTTATATGAAAAACTATATACAAATAGCTTAAATCTGCCACAATCTACACCAATCCCTGGGACAAATTTGGAGCTGCCCTATGTTTTTGTCGCGGATAATGCATTCCCACTTCATGAAAATTTAATGAAACCTTACCCTGGTGAACATGCACAAGGTAGTGAAAAAAGAAACTTTAATCGAAAATTATCGTCAGCTCGAATTGTGGTAGAAAATGCATTTGGCGTTATGTCTGCCCGTTTTCGGGTGCTCAGAAAACCTATGTCACTGCAACCACAATTAGCATCAAAAGTCGTCATGTCATGTGCATTGCTACATAATTTCTTACGGAATAGTGTGGCCTCAAGAAATGTTTACACTCCATCAGGATTTTTGGACACTATTGGAATCGGAGGAAATATTTTAGCACCTGGGAGATGGAGAGAAGAGATAGATCTCAATTCTAGCGCCCTTAGGCCACTAAACATCTCAGCTAGACGTTCTTCCATGTCAGCTATGCAAATTAGAAATAATTTCGCAGAATATTTTGTCAATTCATAATAAGGAAAAATGTAACACTGATTTCTTTCATTCAAATAAATAATTTTCTTAACTTACCTCGGTGTTTATGATTGAGTTTGTTATGTAGATAGGTCTCAAAAAACTATCCATTAGACCAAATGCAAACCAATTAGTTTTATAGATGTCGTCAGTGCCGACGCCTGATTTCTTTGATTTTTTCAATTTATTCAAATGGATACGATAATACCCCATTAAAGACTCTTTTTTGGCTTTTAATGCATCCAATGAAATTTCAAATGAAAGTGACTGGATGATACGTCGCCATGCATCACTTTGTGCTCCGCGGTTTTTATGTAATTTCGATCGGGGATCCCAAAGGCTCGATTCCATTGCAAATAATTCTAAAAATTCTATAACTTTTTCGTTCGACCATTTCATTTTCTGAGCAATAAATAAATGGTACGTACACACACGATACACTGCACATATAGAATACTGCACATGCACAGATGTAGCCAACACAGATTAACGCCCAATGTAGCGCGCTAAATTCCTTTGATGTGTCGGAAAAACCACCACCCCAGTTATCGCTTAACGTCTAACGTCATTAACAATGCCACATCCCAATTAGCGCACTAAACTGTTGGCCACATCTGTGTGATGTGATTGTTAACGCATTAATTAACGCGTTAAGGCGCAGGTGGAGCAGTAGCATAAAGGCTACAGCCGTTCTGTGTGAATGAATATTGTACCACAAGTTTGCACTTTCATCCCTTTTGTTTAAATCTATCATTTTGAAAGCAAATTTTAAGGTTAGAATGAGTTACTACAGCTTTAAAGTAGACACTATATGTTAGAGAGTTTCAATGGAAATGATCCTCCCTGTTTGTCATAACTACAGCTGTAAATAGAGGTTTTTTTTTATGGGGGACTGAGGAGAACTGAAGGCGATTTCATATTTTAATGAAGACTATGTGATCTGGTTTCTTATTAGAACTTCATAATGTTTAGATTACGATACATTTTACTATTCAAAGGATGTTAAAAAAATAACGTGGAGACGAAGTGAGAAACTAAGATGTTATTTCTAGAAACACAAAATAAGCTGCAATGCCGTTTACTTCATTTTTTTTTTATTTACAGAGCATTCATTTCCGGAAGCTCGACAATACTTTTGGATTACGATTAATATTAATAGGATTATCTTTTCATACTCATCTCAACTATTTTATTGTTTATCTTTATAATATGATTGGGAATTCGCGAATACGATCTTGTCAATTTGGCTAAACTCGATGCTTGAGCCAGTGTTCAGTATAAGCAAAATCTTTAAGATATACCGGGTATGGTAACGAACATTTAGATACTTACTCAGATACTTATGGTGGTACTTTTTATTTATGGCAAATTGACTTTTCGAACTAATTGTTGACTCACCGACTCCATTCATTTGTAAACGTCGGAAGTACCTGAATGAGTTGGTGAAGCCAATATCAGCCACTGTGTCTTTACGTACAGCGATTTATTCGATTCTCTAGACTTTAGCCTCGCTTCAAAAGAAAACGAAAACCAAGGAGAGGTCGTTTGTTTTGCCTCGAAGACGTGAAAATTTTATAAGGAGCCCGCAATAGGCAGCGGTACTTAAACTGTTTGACGGCGTGGAGCCGTTCATTTGCTACCTTCGTCGCCGTTTTATTGAAAAATAATCAAGATCAATCACATTCAGTGAGGGGCTCATTGCACAATCTACGCAATTCATGCGGTTGTTTTACTTGTTGATAGTTTGGTCGGTGGCCTCGAAAACAGCAAAAATATTCCCATAACGTAAATGTATAAATAGCGATCTTCATTGAGCGGCATTTGCATCACGCTTTGCACTCTTCATCAAGCATAATCCACATTACACATTTCACGCACGCCTGGTTAACAAGATATGATTCGTAATATACTGTATGAGTCTCATCAGCCACTAAACCTTATGACGCGAGTACTTCCTTGTGCACTTTTCCAGATGATATTTCGGACCACCAGTTGAACATATGTATACACTAAATGGGCACAGTATTACGGAGCTTTTTCTTGGAAAATCAAAGTTTCATGTGCAGCAAAACTACAAAAACGAAAATAATTCAAGCCGGAGAGCTGACGAAGCAACCTCACATCACAGTTGGCAACGCAAGTTCTCACTTCTCGCCGCTGTCTCGATGCAGTCGCCGCGAACTGTCAGTTTTGTTTTTAGTTCTCTCACCACCCATCGGTATCAGTGGCGTTCCATCGCAGAGACTTGTCAACCAACCTTATCAGCTGTTTGGGACATTTAAATATAGGGATGACAGATCTCTGCGGAATATGGATCCACGGGATCGAGGCTATCACAGGTGACCAAAAAGGCCCGATTGAAGAATAATTTGTCTTTTCACTTTCGTGTTACTACCACAGTCTAATGTGCAAACTAAAGTTTTTCCACTTAAAGAGGATGCTTTTTAGAGGCATAGAATTTTAAGTTGGCAACAGTTTTTAATGCTGTATATAGTGTGACAGCTGTCGTGCGTTTTATGGTTGGTTTGCTTTGCCATTTCGCCACAAAAAGATTCATGCCCGAGCAACGTCTGCAAATCGTGCAGATTTATTGAAAAAAATGGTTTTTCGGAACTCATCGGACACTCCGTCAATTTTATCAGCGGCATAATCTTCCATCAGAACAATTAATTCGATTAGCCATGGATCGTTTCTGCATCACTTACTCTCGGTGATAATACGCATCCATAGTAGCTGTAGAGCGTAGTATCGATAAAGACCCAAGTGAGTCGATTCAACATCATCCTCAAGAACTAAACCTATGCCAATCCATATTATGGAAGATTTTACTGTACGATCTTGGTTCGCGGGCCTAAAAAGCTCAACTTATGTAGGAATTGAAGCCAAATGACCACCGAGCAGGGCGTAGATTCGATGTATGGGATACATGAAGGCAAGTTTACTTTTCCCTATAAATAAATTTATTTTATAAAAGTCTAACAAGTTTAAACTTATTTTATAAAAGTTTAATGCGATGACGCACAAGCGTGTATACTGGCTGTATTGCTACTGCTACGTTGTGCGATATGTCACCAGCAATGTTGTGTGCGTGGTGGGTGGCTGGTCCGCCACAGTACTCCGACGCTATGATCGTTTTGAGCCGTGTGCGCTCAATGAGTTGGGTCCCTTTCATGTCGATAAGGAGGCCATAGTGTTCGATGAAGTCAGGTCCGGTGATTTGAGACCTTGCATCGGCTATCGTGAAGGTCCAGCTGAATGGCGTCGTTAATCCTGAGTCCAGTTTTTCCTTCCATTTGTCGAATGTTTAATTTGTGCACTATTGACGGCCACTAACCTTGAGGTGGCACCGGCAGAACTGAGATCCTGGATGGTTGGTGGGATACATGAAACATCTATGCCGATGTCGATGGGGAAGACGCTTTTGATGATGTTGTCGCGAATTCTTAATTATCAAATCGAGTGATGGGAGGCTGCTACGTGTGGATGATCGGAGTTTTAATTTTTTGAATGGGAGAAGGGTTGCCGGCAGTTTTTGGCTTCCGGACCGGCGTGTTAGTGACTCTTGCTACTGTGTCCTTTATGCGTGACCTTTTATACAATGACTTGAGCGCGTCCTCTATTTTCATCATTCGATAGCTGAGGTCTCAGACTTTGGAAGAAAGGTTATTTGGCTCGTTAGAAATTCGGGGCATCAGTGGGGTGCTGTGCCGTGATTTTTCTGCGTCGCAACCACTGCCACCGACTGCCTGGTGACCTCGTGCGTGTGATTAGCGATCGTTGCGGGATCTGGCAGATGGTCATCAATAGCCGATAATATGATCCTCGGCATAACATTGAGGCCGTTCAGCCACATTTGCTGTAACAAAATGTTGGAGACGTTTCCGTTAGCAAGCGTGTACATCTGGTTGAGGAGCTGCGACGGACGTTGGTCTCCCAGCTTGATCTCCAAAAGGAGCTTTTGAGCCCGCTGCTGGGTCGAGACAGCGTAGACGGCCAATAGAGCGTTTTTCGGGGCACTTTAATAATTTTCTGATGAAAGGTTCGCCACGACGTTACGCACCTGCTGCATCGCCCTTATGTCAAGATTCACCAATAGCAGGTTCAATTTGGTCGAGCCATCGGTGCTACGGCTAGTGTTAAAAACTGCGCTGACCTGGGCGAACCAAAGCTCCACGTCCTCCGGCTACAAGGGTGGGGCTCTGAATGCAACGCATGCCATCCCATCCGTGTCGTCTGCCTCTTCCGTCGATGCGGGTCTGGCCAGAGGAATGGGCATCAGCGTTGATGATGGTGCTGGCGTGGCCACCTTAGATGGGTCGGGTGGTCGGTGCTACACGACATTTGACTCCTCGAACGTGATTACAGTGCACAACAGCAGTACCAGTAAGAGTTCGATGTTTGAACTCTGGATCTGCAACTCCAAGTTGAACACTAGTGTATTGGTGACGTCCCTTGATGGCCGGTGGTTGTGAATTGCCCATTCGTGAATCACCAGCACGAACCCTGTTGCTGTGTTCAATGGGTTCCATGGACCTTAAAGCGTGGCTCTTGGCAGGATCGCCACTATGGGATAAGTGAAGACGTGTTTGCTTTTCCCTATAAATAAATTTATTTTATAAAAGTCTAACAAGTTCAAATTTATTTTATAAAAGCTTAACGCCAGTGAGTGAGTGAGAGAATGGGGTGAAGTGTGTTGCATTGGCCCCATAAATGCACCAAATATGCTGACGCATTATGTGGGACGTCAGTATCAGCATGTGCATCATCCGCATCGCCTGCTGCAAACTGCGGGTACATGGTTCATGGCCATGCGCTATGATTTGCCACTCGACAATTGCACACCCCATGGCACAGAGGCGTATATGCTGGCTGTGTTTCTGCTGCTACATTGCGCGATATCCCAGCACAATGTCGTGTGCGTGGTGGGTGGCTGATCCACCACAGGTGTATGGACCCTAGAACTAATTTTTGCAGATCCCGAATTTCATAAGAAAATTTTCGTAAACGATGACCACAGGTGGTTGTCCAAACACCATTAGATCCAGAGAATGTCACTGTTTCGTATGCTCTATGGGCCGGTGGAATCATTGGTCCATATGTCTTCAAAAATGCTGCTGGGCGTAACATTATAATCAACGGTAGCTTTCTCGTTCTAGAATTGACTCACTGTAATGCAAGGGACGACTTGTTTTAATAGGTTGACCATTGACTTATTGAAAAAAGCTTTTGATGAGCGCATAATTTCTCGTTTTGGACCTGTGAACTGGCTTACAAGATCTTGTGTTTTAACACCGCTGGACTATTTCTTGTTAGGATACGTCAAATCACTTGGCTACCCCGGCAGTTTTGAAACACTTAACCATTTTCAAGACAACATTCGCCAGGTTATTGGTGAGAAACGATCCCAGTTATCACTTAGAGTAGTCGAAAATTGGACCGCTCGTTTGAACTTCCTCCGTATATGATGGTTTGGGGCTAGTTGTTTTGCACAGTAGTCCCGAAGTGATACTTGAGCGTGAATGGCTCCAATTCAACTATCATATCTTCGCCGCTCCAGTGAAATCTTGGCAGGTCTTAGAGTACGTTCGAAGTTCGCACGATTGGGTTTGTGATGTATGTCCGGTTGAGACGGACTCCTGATAAGTGCTGAGCACTTGTCCCCATAAGGGCTTGTGCCAACCCTTGTATGGTCTCCCTACTCTGCAAAGATAACCATGGGACCGAAACCGCGACTACACTAATGAACGGCAATAGCGGCTCCAAGGGGGGACTGAAGAAATTAAAACTAGAAACCCTTAAAACGTATCAAAAATATCAAAAAATAAAATAACAACCACAACGATCCAATCAGTGGCAGCAGCGACATGGGGAGCGGTACTAACGACGATGAATACAAGGATCGTAAAGATGGATGAAAACCGTACAATACATTAACAGACAGCCTTGTCCAGACTGAGATTCCTACGGCGTTTGGAAGCAGCAAAAAAAATCATGTGAACGCCAGAGCGTCCTAAAAAGGAAGAACGGAAAATGCTGTAGGACTTGCCAGATGCTCGTGCGCAGAGAGAGAAAATATAAAGAACATCGATATTTCGATGGTTACCATTGCGGTGGCTACCATAGCGACAAAGCTTAGGGTCGTAAATTCCGAATATTAACGAACGATTATGAATTCCACAAAGTGATCACGACAGGAAAAGAAATGAGTGACCAAACAAATAAAGTGAAGTTGTGTGATTTCACCACCTCTGTTGAAAATGTGGCGCAAGTTCTTTCCTAAGGAATAGAAGCCGATAATCTCTCTCAAGAAAGGAGCTCACAAAGTACGATTGCCATTCAGCAAAGAAATGGTAATCCAAAAAGCGGAAGATGTTTTTTTCGTGGTAGAGAGGTGAATGTCATTTATGCACAGAGCGTAGGACTCCCATGCGTGACTGGACTACCCACTAAACACCTCCCCTGTCAACCTGAGAACCCAGCCTGGAACCGTTTGACATATTACTTCGGGCCAGGTCTCGTTTCGTTACGCCGTGGGGCGCCTTCAAGCTGAGCAGTCCCTTTTCTAGCGAGAGGGAAGAGGGGAAGAGGAAATGCTAGAAAAGCGATCCCCCAACCCCAGCGCCCCCAGCTGCTGTGAGTCCCTTTTATATTTTAGGAATGCCCGAACATAATGAGCCACCTGGTTCCATTTTTCAACCGATTCGAGCATCACCGCAACTATATTTTCCGGGGTGAACTCTCCCGTCTCCCTGTAGGGTTCCCTTCGCAGCCTGACCCATTTTGTACACGCAAAAAATGTGTTACAGGCATTGTTCTCCTCTCCTGGGCAAAACTGACAATCAGGAGAACGTGACTTACCAATCTTGTGCAGGTAAGACTGAAAACACCCGTGCCCGCTCAAAAGCTGGGTCAGATAGAAGTCAGTCTCACCATGCCTTCGATTTAGCCACGGTCTCACATCCGGGATGAGGCATCCACCTTCCCTTCGCGCAATTCCTCCAAGACTGCTGCCAATCGTTGAGCGAATGCTGTCTCTCCTCGCGGACAACCGTCTTCCTCGCATCCTCGTTTCGGCGCTGGTAAATAGCGCGGCGCTCTCTAGCAAGGAGAGTGACAGGTATCACGCCTGCAATCACTCTCACCACCGAGTCGGAGACTGTTGGATACGAAGATGCAATTCTCAGTGCTCCTCTTCTCTGTACCTGTGCCAAACGTTTTCGGTATACCTCCTTGCTGAGAGCGTCACCCCATAACTCTGCTCCGTACAGTAGCACTGACCCTACAGCACTCATCAAGAGGCATCTTTTCGATGGGCTGGGTCCCCCTACGTTGGCCATAAGTCGACTCAGAGCCGATATTCCCGAAGCAGCCTTCTCAGCCGTTGCCCTGATTTGCTCAGAGAAAGCTATCTTCGAGTCGATCAGTAGCCCCAGGTACTTCACCGCTGGCTTCGATTCGATTTGTATGTCTCCAATACTGATCATCTTAACTCTAGGGATTCTCTTTTTTGTCAAGATGACCACTTCAGTTTTCTCCAGTGCTAAACTCAGCCCGCGAGCAGTCATCCAGTCCCTCACTCGGTGCATTAGCATACCTAGCCTAAGTTGTGCTTGTTCCACAACATCATCCGCATAGCCAACCAAGTGCGACTCATCTGGCATCTCAAGTCTCAGTAGCCCGTCGTAAGACACGTTCCACAGGTCTGGACCAAGGATAGATCCCTGGGCAACACCCGATGTAATATCCATCCTACGTTGGCCCTGTGTCGTGTCGTAGAGCAGGCTGCGGTCCTTTAGGTAGTTCCTCAAAAGCCGCATTAGATATTCTGGAACTTGAAAAGAGTTTTCCAGCTTGTCCAGAATATCGGAGTTGAAGGCATTCCTGACGTCGAGTGTCACCAACAGGATGATCCGTCGCTTGGTGCGACTATGTGCCTCTGTCTTTTGGACCGCGTTCACCACCTCTGCAATCACATCAATGGTAGAACGTCGATACGTGCTGGAGATCTCCTCAGTAGTATGGCTTTGGAGCAGGGTGCTCCAACATTGATGTGATTGCAGAGGTGATAAGTGCGGTCCAAAAGGTAAAGGCACATACGAGTAGTTGGACCAGGTGACAGATCGTTCTGTTTGTGACACTCAACGTTAGAAACGCCTTCAACTCCACTAGATATTAAGGATACGCTGCGAAACCCTTTTTAAGTTCGAGAATATTTGATTCGGCTTCTGAGGCACTACCTGGAGGATCAAAGCCTGCTTTACGACACAACACAGTGCCAACAAAGAACGGAAGTTATATCGGGTATTGTCCAGGGATCTATCTATTGTCCAGAACTGTGGAACGTGTGGAAATGCCAGATGAATCGCACTTGATCGGCTATGTGGATGAAGTTGCAGCTTGTGTCACTTGATGCACCGTTTAATAAGCGCTATTTAGGTCAAGTATACTAATGTGACGAGTGATAGACTGGATGACTGCTCTTGGGTTCAACCATGCACTAGAGAAAACAGAAATGGATATCTTGAAAAAAATAGAGTCCCTAGAATAAATACGATCAGTATTGGAGACTTACAAGGGGCATTTGAAAAGTCCGTGCAAAGTCCGATGGCACCACCGGCATTTATCTAGGTCATGTTTAGTTAGTAGCATCTCTTGAATGAAGGTAAACCAAGTTTCAGCCATATTAGTCATTTCTTTTTGCTTGGCATTCGTGTGAATCAAGGGAGTCGAGTGCATGCACCAGCACACACCTCAGCAGTTGTGGTCGCAAAATTAATGGAAATAGGATTTTTCTTCTAATTGAGGAGCAAAAGTAGTCCAAGGGAGCCGAGTCTGGAGAATGGGGGGGATGTGATATGAGTTGGAATTCTATTTTCATTAATTTTGCGACCACAACTGCTGAGGTGTGTGCTGGTACATACACTCGACTTCCTTGATTGATGATGAGAGATGCCACTAACTAAACATGACCTCAATACGTGCCAGTGGTGCCATCTCTCGGACATTGCACGAACTTTTCAAACGCCTCTCCCACCAATCGAATCAAAGCCAGTGGTGAAGTACCTGGGGCTACTGATTGACTTGAGAATGAGTTTCTCTGAGCAAATCAGGACTACGACTCAGAAAGCTACTGCAGGGGTATCGGCTCTGACTCAACTTTTGAATAGCGCTCACTCAACGATTGGTAACAGTCTTGGGTGATTTGTGCTTAGAAAAAGGGGACTGCGCACCTCATCCTGGATCTAAGACCGTGGAATGGTGAGGCTGACTTCTATCTGACCCAACTTTTGAGTGCCTATGGGTGTTTTCTGTCTTCCCTGCACAACATTGGTAAGTCATGGTCCCCCGATCGTCGGTTTTACCCAGGAGAGAAAGACGATGTCTATCACACATTTTTTGCCTGCGACAAGACTTCTATAGGGAGACGTTTCTTTTATGGGGAGATGCTTCCCGGTATGGCAAAGCGAGACCTGGCCCGAAATCATGTGGCAAGCGGTTCCAGATTAGGTTTGCAGGTTAACAAGGGATGTATTTAGTGAATAATGCAGTCACTTATGAGCATGAAAGCCCCACACGCAGTGCGTAAATGACATTTCTCATAGCTTTTATCAACTCGTTAGTTTTCACAGCAATATCTAAGTATATTGACCTTTTGAAATTACATGTCTTTCCTCTGAGCTTCATCTTTGAATAAAGCATGAGAAAAATCTAGGGAGAAATTCAATACTATATGAATACGTTACTATTACATAATCCAAAAGTTCACTAACCAGTGACCAAGAAAGGATACGAGAGTAAATTCGATAGTGTTGAAGGTATCACCGTAAACTTACAAGTCAAGGATGAATGTTGAAGGAAAATAATATCATATGCAAACAGAATCGGTTCATGTCAAGTTTACATGATAAGATGCACCTAGGATAACGTCAAGTTGAAGAGTAAATTCATAGTTTGGATTTTACATTGTACTTTTCATTCTGCTTCACGAACCATGTTTGGAGAATGCTTAGCTAAGAGTAACGAAAGTTCATAAAATCACTCTGCAGAATAAGGACATGCATGCTCATATATGCGGAAAAGGAAACATGATTTTCATGCTTCCATGTAAAAGAGACATGAATTTGTGCTGCATTTTTGCACAAAGACATATTTGAAAAGATTCTTAGCATTCAATTTATGGTCAAATAAATAAAGGAAAAAATGGTTATGAAAATTTGAAATAGATAGTACGAAAGCAGAATGATACTTTCGAAGCTTTACACATTTTATTTCAGTTGTTCGGACTTACTAGGAAAGTTTCAAGTTAACGTTCATATGTGTGCATATTTATTGAACATTTAGCATAAAGTATTGATAAACCAGGTCAAGTTCAAGTTATTATCGAATACAGTGGTTCTATTGGAAGTTTTCCCTATGTCAATGCTCTTTGTTATTGTTGTACGCATTATTTTTGGAAATTACATCAAAACCAAACTACAAGACTTTTTCTTCATTATTCACAATATAAATGTCCTACTCTCATTTTTGAGAATCACAATTGGCACTTGGTAGCATCAATCATTAACTTTCGATTATTGTTTACATCGTTACATGACAGAACAATCTCACAAGTCTACGTTAACAGAAATTACATCATCCAATAAAACCCCTACAAACTCCTTGCAATAAATGAGCAAAGTCTGAAATATCCCTCAAAATAAAAACAACAAACACCTGGCTACAAATTAAAATAGTAGCATCATCCGAAACAATCATTATGAATTAGCATGATTAAAATCATACATATTTGTAAATTGTCTTCAGCTAGCTAAAATGATCAAAGCAAACATAATCATACTCATAACGACGGTATGATCATCAACAACAAACCACAACAATAATTACTGCTGCATCAGCTTCAATCAAGATGATACCAAAATAAGGTTATAAATACAAGATTAACTACAAAAGCAGATAATGCAAAAAGTAGAGAAAAAATGGGTTTAGTAAAGAATAATTTTGTAAATAAACATTTACTGTTAATCCTTTAAGAACACGTACCTTATACAAGCAACAATTATGTTGTTTCCTTGGCTATGTCTTTTTGTGATTGCATCGATTCCCCCGTTTACTCATCTTCGGTAAAAATTAACCAACCATACTGACAATTTGAAACCTTTTAGCTATATATTTCCCAGCTATCATCCTAAATCTTCAAAATGAGGTCGAGTGTCTTAACACTTTCTTAACTTGTCATACAGTGCTTAAATTCCTATTTAGCACTCAGTCATAAATCTCAACTTCCATTTTGACCTACACTCTAACTCTCCCTTAAAAATAAGTACACATCATAACATTAAAATCAAAAATGTCACTCAAACTTGACGAGAAAGGGGAGCAATCATTAAAAAAGATACTTTATCTTTATCATTTACTCTTTACGATTATTGCATCTAAATTTACAAATTTTATGTTCTAGCTATAAAATTGCAATTTCCAATTTCATCCAGCAACGGCATTCGCTAGTATAGTCACCATCATCGTCGACTTCCTCGCTGTTGTATTCTTCATGTCCTTTCCTTTATATAACTTTGAAATTCTCTACTCGTGATGGTCACTACTATGAATGAATAGCAAAGCTGTAAAGACCAAGTCTACGGAGGATAGTCGGAGGAGGATAGGTAATTGGATAGTACGTGTCAACCCTCAATTCGGACATTAAAGATGAAGGAGATTTTAAGCAATAAATGATTGAGCAAGGTTTCATTTGATGGTGATTGTTTTTATTGAACTATAACTATATTTATTGAAAAGGATTTTAATGTTGATTCCTTGAAATTTTATGTTGGATTATCATGAGAATGTATGCTTGCATTAGTTGCTGAGATTTTGGAGAGAAAATATAGCAACAATGTACAGGAAATATTTCTCGAGAGAATTGGCAAACATTTTATTCTTTATTCTTGTTGTTTATATTCCATTATGCATCCTGAATGCTGTTTCCTTAATTTTACCAAAAGATACATGGGACAAAAATGCATATTCTCTTTGATTCAAGCTAAAATTTGGTTCCTTTCCAAATAAAAGCTGGCAGTATTAGCTAAAGATTAGAATTAAGAGATCTTTTCTTTAGTGCAGTTTAAACAATAAGGACACAATAAAGTTTTCATAACATTCAACTACAAGAAGTGATTGTTAAGCGTATTAAATGAAATGGAAACGGAAATTGCCGCATTCAGTTTTATTTTAATTTGCAAGAGCACCATACCCTGAAATCACTACCATTAATTTTCATGTTTTCAGTCTAGATGCTTTCTTCTGATAAAACGACCAAGTTATATTTTCATAGTGAAACCATTTTCACGAGCTTTTATTTAATTTGTCATGTTTTTAAGTCAGCAATTTATTTTTCAACTACTTTCTGACATCCGATTGGGCTGAAATTTCATATGCTTTTGGGAGTTGCGTGACAATGCAATCTTATATTGTCGAATTTTAGTGCCCCCTTTTTTGTAAGCTTTTTCAATTTAGCATATTGCTGATATTTGAGATATTTATGTAAGTTTGGTGACATTGTTAGCACAAGCTTTTTTAACAACCTTTTATATATTTAACCACTTCCTAACTCCTCGTATAAAGTTGACCATTGTGCAATTTTATTAAACTATCGAGCTTTGATAAGCTTTTGTTCAAACTGTTATATATTTAACTACTTGCTAAGGTCTGATTGAACTAAAGTTTGGCTTAGTTGTGTGGCTGCATGGAATGTGCCCCCACCAGTGCACTCTTCAGAGCGCAAGCAGATCCTCGCCCCTCGTGAAATCTTCGCCTGCCGTCCATTTCACACAACAGCGGCGCAAGCAACTTCCCGCGAGAAATAGGAAAATTCGCTTGATCCCTTCTTCTAGGTTCCCATATGTAAATATACCTGAGAGAACTTGCTTGAGCCAATCTTCTAGGTTCTCAAAAGTCAAAATACATGAAAGAACCTAGGCAAACAGGACGAAGTTCATTATCATAGTATCACTGTCGACGTCAGCTCACTACATATAAGTCGAGCCCAGAACATTATCAACTATCAAGTATTGTTAAGTTACTATCAGTAGAACAAAGTTATCGCAACATATAAAATCCAAGTTGGAAAGCTCCATCCCAACTGGAATAAATGCCAGTTCATCCTACCGGAGGTCATGTTTGCTGAGTACCACCTCTACGAGACAGGTTTCCGACCACCAGCTCCCAAGACGAAGCCATCGCAGAATTTCCCAAATCTGCTGACTCCTCACAGTTGAGATCCTTCCTTGGGATGCTCAACTTCTATCGCCGTTGCATACTAAACACCGCCAAGTTACAAGCACCGTTTTAAGAGCTGCTGAAAGGTTATAGCATTAAGAGATCGTAAATCACTTAGACACCCGATGCTGAAGCCGCTTTTGAAAACTGCAAGCAAAGCACAACTACAGCAGCATACCTTTCACCCTCGCACTAGTTGACACTACACACAAACATATCCAATAGCGCCATTAGGGCAGTCTTGGACCAGCAATGGGATGAAGGTACTTGGATACCCCTGGGATTTTTCTCGATGAAGTTATCCAAGACTTAGCAGTGCTGCTCCGCCTATGACTGTGAACTTTTGGCAGTCATTGCCGCAATCAAGTTTTTCCAGCGCATTCTGGTGGGTAGGTACTTCACGGTCTACACCAACCATCAACCACTCACCTTTGCGCTGACAGAACGTTCGGATAAAGCCTCGCCCTTCCAAAGTAGACAGTTCGATTTTATCCGCCAATTCCCCATACGATTGAAGTAAACACCAAGAAAAAACAACATCGTCGCCGACGCACTCTTTTACGTAGGGACCGTTGCGGTACTCACCGCACTTACTGCTTGAGCCATCAGTGAGGCTCAGGCCACAGATGGCCAGTTGCCACTCCTCCTGATGAGCTCCGCTTCAAGGTACATCAGTTGGTTTTGGACGGCTACATCGAGTTCAACGGTGCTATTAAGCCAGCCGTACTCTGCCGCCAAGCCTTCGATACCATTCCCCAGCAGCGGGCCACCACAAAACGGGTAGCACTGAAATTCTTCTAGCCAAGTTTACGAAAGGATATTTATCGCTAGGCCAAGCAGTGTGTACCATGCCAACGTTAGAAGGTCCATCGCCACAACCTTGCCGAGGTAGGTAACTTTAAGATGCCAGATGGGCATTTCGACCACATCTATGTCGAATTTATGAAACTCCCTGCCTTACCATCATTGAACGGTATACACGCTGGCCTCTAGCAATACCAGTGATGACACCAAGGCCAGTACCGTTGCCAACGCATTGTCTGACCACTGGATCACCATATCCGGCACGCCACGCAAGATTACCTTGGACCAAGGCCGTCAGTTTGAAGCCAATCTCCTTAATAAACTCGATCGCCTGTTGCCAATGACATGGTGAAACGGATGCAATGAACGCTCAAGAGCGCTTTGAAGTGCGTTCCCGGAACCTCTTGGTTGCAAGCATTCCCGGTGATCTGTTAGGCTTACACACCACCTTCAAGGAAGACCTGCAAGCCTCCCCAGCAGAGATGGTTTTTGGCACGTAGCTATGAGCCCCAGGTAAATTCACCGCACCTCAAACGACACCAACCAGTTGCCCAACGGATTTTGTCACAGACTTACGCCACCTATTCAAAGCGATTCATCCGATCCTACCAGCCAGGCACGCAGAATACCGTCCATTTGTCTTCAAGGCCCTCACCAACTGCGAATATGTATTTCGCTGCATTGACACAGTCAAGAAGCCGCTCGAACAGCCCTACTGCAGACCCCACAGGATCAGCGACCGCACCTACATCATAGTCGTAAACGGCATTGCCAAGACTCTCTCCACCGACCATCTAAAGCCAGCATACTTGGAGCACTTGGATGTCCAGCCATCCAACCCACCATTAGTACCGCTTCAGTCATCCTCACCACTACCACAGTCGCCCACGCCACAACCCTTGCTGCCAACTCAGACGATTCAACCAACCACTAGCATGCTGAAACAACAAGAGCCAACTGCCACCAAGAAGAATGTCACCTTTTCGCTCCCTTCGTCGAACGCGAAGATCGATGGAGGGGGAGTGACTGTGGCTACATGGAATGTCCCAACGCTAGCGCACTCTTCATGGCACAAGTAGATCCTCACCCCTCGCAAAACCTTTGCCTGCCACCGATTTCAAGATTCGCTTGAGCCCTTCTTCTAGTTTCTCATAAGTCAATATACCTGCGAGAACTTGCTTGACCCACTCTTCTAGATTCTCATGTCAAAATATATGAGAGAAACTAGGCAAATAGGACGAAATTCATCATGACGATATCGCTATCAAAGTCAGTTCACTACATCTAGTCGAGCCCGGAAAAGTAAAATAAAATTATCACAACATATGTTACACGACCAGTATACCCTATGTATACTGTCGTGCACTGAGAGCTTGATGCAATGTGTATCTTATATGCACATCAGGGCTCTCGGGGAGAGAGAGATATCCCTGTACAACACTTACCTGCTACTCCATACTTGTCAGCTAGATCAGTGAAAAGGTGTTCGTTTATTTAATGACTTAATTTTTATTTCTTTCTTTGTTATGTTATGCAATTACACGTTCAGTTGAATTTATAATATTAATACGATATTTTACTAATGAATCCTTCTAACAATTAACTTATTACAGAGACAATCAATGAGGTTTTTTGTCTGCGTACGTATAAAATTGGAGCTGATAAACTTTCACGATTTATATTTACTTTAATTATATTCGTTAGTCATTCAGAAGGAAAAGGAAATTCGAAGAAACCAATCAATTAAGACTTTAACTGCAGGCGCCAGGCATAATTACCTTAGGACGCTAATACTCGGGCTGAGGCCGTGATTATGCAGTCAGATTGATAAATCAATCAATTATTAGTTCAACCGCAGGCCCCGGGCATAACTGCCTTGGGGGCGCTTATACTTGGGCAGATGCCTTGAGTATTCAGTTGAACGTATTCTTAATTCGCTTATCCCGGGCTTAATGCCTTGGGAAAGAATAAGCTCGGGCGCACGCCTTGAGCCAGCGAATGGAGAAATACTTCTCGATTTTCTTGCTTCTTTAATTTTCTTTTATAGTATAACTATGCTGACTTAATTGCTTACCAACTAAAATAGTGAAGACAATTTAACAATTGCAATATTAAAGTCCAATTTGTTTAATGCCATCTCTCTGTGACTGGTGCAGCCACAAATTTCAAGCTTTCGCTCGATTTGCCTCATTGCAAATGCGTGTAATAAATTCGTTACACTGAGGCGGTACGTTTGATTGTGTGCATATGATTGATACTTAATACGAGTATGGATACACACCCACTTCTGCTAATCCATGATACAAAGCCGCGCCCACAGATGCTTTGATTACAATTCGCAGCTTTTTGTATGTTTATGTTGTTGTTCACAGCACACAGAGAGGAACGACGGAACACGGACCGAGTAATATTTGGACTGCGGCTCCGGTAACAACCTCATTACTCCCGTGATGCATACAGGCCAGGCGTTGCAGACAATCGAGTGTCTCACGACTCGTTGGGAGCTCCTGAACCTTGTTTACTCTGACAATAGCCCCGTAGGGGATGGTTAATCCCACCATTATAGTGTACATCCATTGCAGTATGGTTGGGCTGCATCCCCAAGATTTGCTTGCCATCCTCCTGCACACCATCAGGGCCCTGTGTTCTAGCTGCCATATCCAGGATCCGTTTACCCCTTGGATCTGATTCGGGTATGTCCCACTCAAATGTCCTTACATTGAAGTCACCTTCGACGTGCACGTGAACCCTCTGTCTCAAAATAGTACCCTACAAAGCATTGAGCCTAGATTGAAAAGACGGTAAAATTTTTTTCAGCGTTAGGTGTACACAAAGTGTCATTCTTGAGCACTGAAACCAAATAAAATCATCTCTTCACCTCTGACCCTAAACATTACAGTGCGGGCTATTTTGAACCCAAGTGGTGGCAGTAACAAATTCATCTGGATACCATGCTAGGGAACCTTGGTTTTGATATTGCTCCCTGCGCAATAACAAGTCAACTTGACTGCCTTTCACAAATTGCTTGAGTTGATTTTTAACGTGTCCGCTCCGATGTAGATTAATCTTCAGAATACGGCTCATTGTAGAATTGCTTTGACTTTGGTTAGGATTTCCTGAAAACCCCGGCATTTGCCTGTGCCTGGCATGTATATCAAATCTTCTGGTTTTTGATCAGCGTCTTGGTAGAGGTAGCAGTGTGCCTATTCTGTGAACTTTTTCCTTTCATGCCTTGTTTTAGCCACAATTATAGCACAGGGAGTTTCTGTTGCCCCCTTACAGCAGGCATACTGCAGCCTGTAATCGAGGCACATAAAATACCGGAGAGAGGTTATTATTTGCCTTATCCTACAAATAACGTAACTGATTCAATTTTTCCCCTGTTCTATTATCTGTTTGGTAAATTTTCTGAGGTGTCTGCAATGACCATGTGCTGGCCTCTATTATTTGGTTTAGTTAGCCTAATTTCTGTTCCGCTCATGCTAGGAAAATCTCACTTCAAGGCATCTTCTATCTCGAGCGAACTTAGACTAACAGCTCTAGTTGCAAGCGAGGTACGGTTGCCTTCTTCCCAAGGACATTTTTGACTGCGTCGCAAAATGCATCTTTGTTAATGGCTTCTAGTGTAAGGTCCACGTACAGGTTACCAGAGCGACTCAGCTCTTTGGTTGTTATGGCAGTTTGTATTTCTTCTGGCTCTACGCTCCCTTAACCTCTTGCAGAACACCCACATATAATCTACCGTCAGTGGCTTTGACCAGTATTGCCTGTTCAATAGCTTTGCGTTGAATTCTATGTTTTTTGGGTGTTGAGGCCTAGTGTTTTCTGTTCCTGGGATAACAATTTTTACTTGTGTTTTGGCTGCTTTTTTAGCTACCTTGTATAGTACCTACCTAGAAGCCTTCCTCCAATGGAACCTGAACCTTCGTTGGTTGTGCCACAATCGACCGGTTCTGTAATTTGAGATGATTTAAGTGCTCAGTGCTTTATCTGCAGGGTATATTTCGGTATTTAACACCCTTATTTTAGTCGCTTTGGGAGCGGATTTTTGTATCATTACGGTTTACTTGTCGACCTTAAAAACCAACGGCTTATCGAACAGACGACATTTCTAATCTTGCTTGGACGTTTATCGTGCTGCAATATCCCAGTATAAGGGTTATTAATAACATCATAGTCCACACATAGGACTATTAGCCAAATTTCCTGAAATTAAATGGCTATGGACTCACGCCAATCATCAAACATAACACCAAATACTACATTCACGTTAAACCCGGATCAACCGAAGCAAGCTGACCAAAGCGGTTAACACCTAACCGGTACAGAGCCGAAAAATGTGAGTTAGAGGCGATTGTACGTTCAGCGGTTGCAGGGCCTTCGTCTAGTAGTTGGGCCTCGTCTCTCCATATGGTACCTAAAACAAATGAGGGATGGCAACATTGCGGGGACTATCGGGCATTGACCGCGCGTACGATCCCAGATCGGTGTCCCATGCAACACATCCACGATTTTGGTCAATTTCTCAGAAGAACTGATGTCCTTACAAAAATTGATCTGGGTCGTGCGTATCATCAAATTCCGATCGCCAAAGACCATATACCTCGCACAGCAATTACCACACCGTTTGGTCTTTTCGAGTTTCCTTATATGAGTATCGGTTTGCGTAATGTGGCGCAAACTTTCCAACAGTTTAGACGATATAACTCGCGACTTAAAATCTTGTTATTTTTACGTTGATGATGGATTAGTTGCACCACGAAACGAAAAAGAACACCAAGAACATTCAAAAAGGCAATCAGTCTCGTTAAGTGTATTTTTGGAGCCACAGAAGTGTCTTTTCTTTGATACCTCGTCAGTTGTAAAGGCATACAATCTCTGCTTGAAAAAGTGGATGCAATCAATAATTTTCAATGACCAGGAACTGCAAAGTAACTTCGAAAATTTCTAGGTATGATAAACTTTTTTCGAATGACTCTGCCCTATATATATTCAATATAAGCACCGTTGAATGATTTGAGTAAAGGTTCACGTAACTTCGAAAAGTAAAAAATCAAGGATAAAGGACGATAATTACATACACTCGAAGGATCACCACTTTTAAAAATCAAGGATAAAGGACGATAATTACATACACTCGAAGGATCACCACTTTTAAAAATAGGTACAACACGAGCATCTTTCCATTGAGCGGGGAAAGTTCCACTTCTTCAGCTTAGGTTGAAGAGAATAGACAAGAGAGGAGAAAATGACAAAGCTAAGGACCTGACAAAAATACTTGGTGGCCGTTTGGACCAGGGCTGACATTAGTAACAATGGAATGAATTAGGGATTGAACTTCAGAAGAGTTAGTGTTTAGAGTACTAAACGAAAAACCAAAGTTGCTCTCAGTGTAGGATCTGGCGGATTCAGTATAGGGATCAAAGGTAAACGAAAAATATTATGAGGATAAATCCGTAATTGCCGGGAGAGAAGAGCATTCTATATGATCCCAACCAATGGTAGAAGGAACAGAGCACGAGGTCTTTAAGAATTTAATATAAGACCAGAAGGGCTTCACATTACTTCACATTCGTCTTTACAATTTTTATTTCCATTTTGGCATCAAAACGCAGCTAGTAAAAGCTAAGTTTGTGCTCTGATGTACCTTAACGCTTAAATTCACGACGTGCCCTATCTTTGGCATTTAAGGCCGTAAGAACGCGTTTCGTAAACCAAGGTTTTAGTTTAACCTTTAGGGTCCACTGAAGAGGTGTAAACCTACAGTTGAGGTACTGAAGAAGCGCATAAAATTCATTCAGAGGAGATTCGCAATCAAGGTTTGGAAAAAACTCAGACCAATTCACAGACAAAAGTTTTGAATTAATTGCCTCATAATCGGATTTGAAAAAATTTAATTTTGAGGCAGTGACAGGCTTTTTAATTATAAAAGGATCGACAGTGAGATTAATGAAAAGAGGTGGATGGTGTTGATTAGGAGGAACATAGAGATATAAAGAAGGAGATACAGATAGATGATGAGCAGAAACATTCAACAAGACAAGACCCAAGAGGCGACCATTTGTATTACGGACTTGGTTTTATTGGGACAGACCACAGAGAAAAAGAAAGGAAGAGATAGCTAGGAAAGAAGAATTAGACGAACAGATGGAGGAAACAGGTGAGTCAACTCAATCAAAGGTAGGTAAATTAAAGTCCCCACAAACAAGGCTTGTGGATTAAGGGTGACGTACTATGAGATAGGAGGCAATCATGACGAATAGGCTGCGGTCCTGGCAATGACAAAGAAATCAACTCCAATACAGGGGAAGCGAGGGGTGAATGCTTAGCTTGAGACTTGCTTTTAGTTAATATCAATGTCATCGTCGTAGCCAGTGGTGAATCCATGGTAATTGTAGTAATATTACCACCCAAAGTAGGTGTGGATGGAACTGGAGAAGAGGGCAACAAAACGCGAGGATATGCTGAACTAGTCTCAACTGTGAGTTGATCATTCGATCCAGTGAATTGAAGCAACGAGGCTAGTTCCTTGCATGCTGAAAAGCATTTGTTTGTGCTAAGCCCCTCCGAAAGTAATTTAACTGTCTGGCCAGCGACACAGAGACAAGAGAACGGAGACTTGTGAAACTATCGAGGTCCAGTCTGCAATCAAAGAAAATAAAGCTGCCAGGAAAGGACACCGAACTTTACTGTGACGTTTCGATAGCTACATCCCGTCCATATATCACACAGTCTTTTTGATGAGTTACATTCAACCTTATGCATGGACCAGCATAACCAGAATTCAGGACAACAGCCAAGCAAGTTAGTCAAAGTTTGGTTAGGCCATCTATGTGAAAAGATTGCCATTAGTAGACGAGAGCGTGTATACCATGCCAACGCTCTAAGGCTTCATGGCATGTGTTAACACCAATATCAAGTTTTACATCACCGCCAGGCAGATTCGAGAAAAGAAAACGTTTGTTTTCTAAGACCTTGCAACTTTCGGATACGTACTTCTGCGAAATAAAATACTGAAACGCTCACTTCAAATGCCTTATGATGGGTCATATAAATAATTAACCAGAGGAGAGATCGGATGAAACATGCATATGAACTGACAGAGCCAGAAACACAGTGGTTGTGTGACCAGTAGCACGATCAGACAAAGGTCAGCAACATCTACCTCCACAACATCCAGAGGCTAAAAAATAAATTCCAAAATGATCAGGATGTCCAGTGCATTTTGTCGAGTGCTATCAAGCTGGTTTTAACTTAATAATTGTTTTCTATCGTAACTTTATCACTGGTATTAACTGTACTGTACTGTAGTGATGATGCCACTAATGATGGTTTTGGAACAGAAGCCATTTTTTCTGCATAAAACGGTTAGCGAAACGATCAAAAATCATGACGATTTACAAGGTCAGATCAACATAGCTGAACAAAATTTCTGGAGCAGATTATCAACGCCAAACCACACACATGCTTCAACAACAACAAAGCTTCGGATACAGTCACTGATATTACCATAGTGTAACAATTTAGTTATTTTAGATCCGAACGCGGAACCGACCTCTCATCGGTTCTAGACGTTAAGTCTGAGTAGTGCCAACGGATGGTACCAACCGGTCAACCAATCCGTGCACCGTAACCCATTCATGCGGTGGCTGCTTGTCGGCCAGCTAGTTCGGAGAGGATTTCGGTCGCGGGTCTCCGAATGGGTTACGCTCATTTACATAATTCAGCCACCTATACACGCCCGTTTTTAAACGCGTTACAAGCAAAACCCTACGGAGAGGAAACCTATTCTACGGTACTCCGTATTTCTTCTCATAACCAGTCAAAAAGAACACAATCTAACTTTTATTTCGCGTTCCCGAATTCCCGACGCGGTACCGAAAAGTATACTACGTTAACTCAACCCGACAAATGCTACGTTAAGGAAAAACCAAAAACAACTAAGGTACCGCGTACCGCGCACGACGCTAAACCGACCTCAGCGGATTTTTTCCAAACCCTACCCTCGTGACGGCATACCTACCCTGCACTTCACTTCCCGCTGAAAAAGAAGAACCACTGAAAAGGAAAATCCGTTTTTTGTTAGCAATTCATAATTGTTTGTTCTATTGTATTTTATCATATACGTAATCAATTTACTAATATAGGATGTTTCTACGAACAGGATTCCTTAAATGATTATAATTCTAATGCTTTCTTCTACTATATGCTAGAGGAAATTAATGGCGTTCTTGAAAATTAATTTTCCAATTGAAATTATAAGATACATGTTAGGATATACAAGTACATTTATGTGATAGGAAAAAAAAATAAATTTGAAACATCAACTTGGCTCGTTATACCTTAGTATTTGGAATGGAACTTATCAAAGTATTTTTCAGCATTCGAATAATTTGTACAAACATAAGTTTTCGTTTTAAACTTAATTTTAAAAAAAGTTTCCACACTTTCCATTCAAGAGTCAATCGGCATATTCCCGAGGATATTTTATTAAGTATTTCTAGATCTGAATTCTCTCAGAGCCTTTTAACGAAGAAAGTTTTCTTATCCTAATCAGTCTCAGTTCTTTTTAGTAATTCCATCTTATTAATGTATATAATCTTCGGTTTAACATATCCCTGAAGCGTTTGAGATTTTTTTTTTTTTCCAGTCAATGGTGTGGCTTTTACATGTTATAAAACGCGAATGAAAATAGTGATGAAATGGTAAAATTCGTTTTAAACACGAGATAACTTATGATTATCAACAGAGATTTCGGCCTTCATTTTTTCTAGAGACTTTCTTTTATTATCCTCCTAGAGCTTAATGGATGAAATGAACTTAAATTTATGATAACCTTAGCGTAAAGCAGTCTTTTCCGAAAATCACTCTTTTCCGAAAATCACTCTTTTCAACGATTCGTTTTATGTTATTTTTCTAACGCAAAAGCTTTTTTTTCTTGAAAATACTTATTGTAGTTTCGTTTACATACTACAACGACATTTAGCAATTTTAAAACTTAATAGATCCCTTTCAATGGCCTACTTTTTCTTTTTCATAGACTATATCTAGCTCGATATGGGTTTTGGCTGAGGCAAACAAATTCCGATACAACATTTATAATGATTATTGGGGAAGGAATCACTCTTCATTTATATTGCATTGTAGTCTCAGCGAATTAAAATTTTTAAAATCATTTTGTTAGCACCGTTTATTTTATTCAGAAGCAAAAGAACTTTAGTAAATTTCTCACTGAACACCGAAGTATATTGTTAAAACTACATTTACTAAATTATTCAGAAAAGATCTGTTTTAAACTTATTGGAGCCAGGTTATTAGAAAAAAGTTGTTTTTTTTATAAAATGTAAACATTTATAACGATATGAGCCCAAATTTGGATTTGTTCTACCTCATTAGCCGGAAGAAAACTACAATATTAAAAAGGTTAGTCACGATATTTTTAAATATTGAAAACTTGTTGCAACTTCAAAGGAGACTAAATATGTAATGAATAGTAAAGAAAACAGCCATTCTCGTTTTCACCCTATGTCGATTAAGTTTCGTATAACCAAAATTGAATCACCTGCATGGATGCATATGCGCGTATATATGAATAAGACAATTAGATCATTGGGCCTTTGGTTGTTTAAATTTTTTTTTTTATTTCGGTTGGCAAATGTTTTCAAAACCTTTTGGTCATATTACTATGTCTCAACTTAACTGTTGGTTTTTGTCTTGTAACTCGAAGGGGACAAGAGGAAGGAAGTCTAAGGTTCTAGTCGGGATGGGGAGATATTGGTTGATTGTCCTCAATTTTTTTGTATTTTAACTATGCGTTCCGTTTTGTTTGTAGTAAGTATGTAACTTCTTTTTAAAGCAATCTATTTTCTTTTGGTATTAATCAGTTCGTCTGATCCATATGCAATTTAATTTTGGCTTATCCTTCCAATCATTTTGATTTTATTATGCATAGTTATCCTAGGTTTTAATTGAGAACCTACATTTGTAAAATTCCAGTCAATATATTCGTCTACTAGAATGTTCCTTACAAAAAAATGCTTAATAGGAGTTCATAATTTTGCTCCAGGTCGTTTTGGAATTGTGTCTGTGGTCCATCAATTTTGAATTATTTTGGACACGATAAGGAAAGTAAAATGAACATACAAGTGAATAAATATTTGCTAAGTTGATGCGGATCTGCCTTTTGTAGGTATTAATGTTGTACTTTAATTTCTGTTGTTTTACAGGGACTTTCATTATTCTACTACTTTAAAACTGAACGTGGCGAAGCAAAACAAAAAAACAGACTGGCACGGATAATGTATCACAAGTTCCATAAAGTACTCACATTGGCACTGTATACCGCCTGTTTCGCACGGCCCAACACGCCTGTTGTTTCATTTAGTTTTGTTGTCGCTTGCCCACGTAATTGTTGGATCTGTACCAACAACTGTACAGTGAATAGTTAGCTTCTCGCCTTCCACACCACCTGTATTTGACGGGACTCCCACAGCCACAACAGCGAAAACAATGAAAATAACACCTTGCTTCAAACTTTCTACTTTTTCATTTATGAATTTCCTTTCTTCAGCTATAAGAGTATGTTGGCCCTTAAGTGATTTCACTCGATCGACGTCTGTTCCATTCTTTCGCCACTTAAGTTCAGGAAAGCCAGGTCCCATGAAATTACAGCTTAGTGTAAGTGGAAACCAAATTGCAAAAGATTGAAGTTTATGTTCTGCGTTATCGTAGTGCCCAATGACATCGCCCGCCCACAGACTCGTACTATCAAGCAACTTATGCTTCAATCGAAAAGATGATGTCCTGCCGCCTAGAACACTTCGTCATAGTGTGGAATCGATAAAATTGATCCATCGGGCAAGTAGTGACGTGATCCAACGTACGTAGTGAAGGCATCGATACACCTACTTCCAACATTATGGTCCAAACTCTTCAAAAAGGATTAGAAACATGCAATACCATTAAAGACTCATTAAAAGTAGATTTGATTGCTCCTACGTACCTTCATTAATTTTCATTAGTTGTTCAAGTCGTGAAGACAGAAGAGGATCATTTGACTCAATGCTTGCTGTGTGTATAACATAAACAAGTGCAAAGTAACAGGTGTGTCAAATTACCGCTATGCGGCACAAGCTACAACCACATTTGCATAAGCCTTTTAACTGCACAAAAAAAATGGGAATCCTGAAGCAGGTTACGTGGAGCACGTAAAAACAATGCAAATGTCACCGCACTATTTATTGTACCAAATCTCGCACTGAATTCAAAATCACACGGAACACTCGCCCCCGGCTGCTATTCCGAATTTCTCAGCTCGACTCTTTGAAGGTTATATCAAGAATGACACTTCCAACCAGTTTCCACGTTTCTGTCTATTCGACGTTTTGACGGCAACTGTGGGAGGCATTGCCAGATAGATATGCTTCAAAATGTATCGGTGTTTAATTAATATTATTTTTCAAATATTTATATCCACAGATATAAATATTTAAAAAAAATATTTTCTGCGCAATGATATCCGCACGAAAGATGAAGTCTGCTTGCACTTCGAAGTCATACATATCTGGCCGGTCGCCAGGGTTCGGGATCGGAATCACTTCGATTCCCGGGCGTAGGCGTCACATTACAATAGCTCGAAAAGTGCAGTCAGTTAGGCAACTTTGAAATCTTATTGAAAATATTGAGCTTGTGATAATAAACGCACTAGTTGTCTTTTTCAATTTCATTGTAAATTAAAAGAACATACATATCACAAACATCAATATAAAGTACTCTCCGCAACAGGTTAATATCTCTCGAGAAATTTTCCTGAAACATGGAAAAACTTCTGATTAAATATTTTCACTTGCGCCAAAGCATGATAAATTCCACCACCATCACCAACTTGTAAATGTATTCACGGTGTGTAATTGTAATTTCCCTTTTAACGTTTTTCTCATTTCATCAACAGCCTAGTAAAAGACACGGCATTAATTTCATATTAAGTAGTATCACATCACATGTGTCATCGCTCGTTTGGATTTTACGTGCCAAAGCATTAAAAAGTTTTATGGTTGAGCTTGTGCCACTTTTCTACCCTGACCAACCTTTGACATCGCGCCATCTTGATTCTTAGTCGTTTTCACGCTTTTTTTCTTCTTCCTTTCATCCCCCTCTATCGCGTACTATCTTTGCAGTATCTTGTTACTCAAATATTTCATCTTATGCATCACGATACCGTATTAGCATTATTTCGGCCATTTGGCTGTAAGCGTTAACATAATAATGAGCTAATAGACACTAACTCAGCATTTCTAATGCTCACTTGCGCCCGATGTAGCACTCGCATTTTGTCGTCCTGCGTTCTGACATTAATGCTTCATAAAAATGTACTATACACTCCTAATTTATTGTGAGTAGGACAATTTTTATGTATTTCATGGGACAATTTTGCTGGCTGTTTTTGGTGATGGTTCGTTAGGGTAGCGATGGTACCGGATGAATACTGAAGTAGAACAAGGAAAGTCTTGAATTAGTGAAAGTTTAAAACAAGTTCAATGTTTCTGTGCATGAAGATAAAAAAGGATTAAACGTATTATCCTTCCACATATTTACGTAACTCACCCAAACCTCCTGCAAAAAGATTCCTCTTTCCATTCAAATTCACTTTCTTATTACGTAAAATCACGGCATTCGTTTTCTAAGTACTAAATCACAATCCGTCAGGAAGCAGGATACATTCAGACACTTCCTTGCCACAACTTCCTCTTAGAAAAGGGAAAAAATACATAAAAGTGAAAATGATACAAGTGATTTATCTTCAACCTTGAATTTATTCTGAACATGAAAAAAATTTTTTCTCACTCATAAAAACCCTCCTCCATAAAAAAGAAGAAAAAAAAGTATCCAAGTCCTTGGGAATTTTATTTAATGGAGTATATTCCACCAACACCTTCTTAAATATGCGTTAAGTGTTCATCTTCTTATAAAATTTAGAGGGGATGCAGATGACAAGTATTGTTGCATAACAAGAAGGAGGAAAAGAATTTTTTTTACTTCGTTATAATGTGTAATGGAAAGTTTGAGGTGCGTGTATGTGGAAAAAACGGTTACCAGAGGATTGAAGTTTGTTTGAAAAGTTCTTAAGTGTGTGTATATTTACTTGTTCCTCCTGTAGCGAAGAAATTGTGGTGATAAATTGTTGATTTTTATTTAGATAGTCATTAAAGATATTGTGAATATGCTTTCGGAGATTTATGAGGTTTCGATAAGTATTGAGTAGGCATGGATTTCGGATTAAGGTGATCGGCGCCCTATGTGGGTTGGTGTGGAAAAATATTCCATGGCTTAGTTGCATGTGACACGTTTTCAAATTTTGCAATTTCAAACTAATAATCGTATGTATTAAAATTCATTAGGGTGCTTTTATGGAGGCACAGAATTTAAAAATGGCAACACTGTTTCCGGTGGGAGCTGATGTTAAAACTCTCAGTTGTTTTGAGGATACTTCTATTTGACAATTTATCATGAAAAGACTCATATCGTAGCAACAATTGCGTATCGCTCAAATTCATTTTGAAAAACACGATTCAATTTCATTTGAAAATTTCGTTCAATGATGAAGCACACTTTCAGTCAAATGGCTACGCCAACAAACAGAATACCTGCATTTGGAGCGACGATAGTCCACAAGCAGTTGTTGAAACACCATTACATCTAGAAAAGTCCCCCGGTGGGACCACTGGTCCGTGTCTCTAAAAATAATGATGGTCACAATGTTACCGTCAACGGTGAGCGGTACATAGACATGATTACTAACATTGAAGTTACTGACATATGGTTTCAGCAAGATGACACCACATGCCATACAGCACGCTATAAAAATGATTTAATGAAGGACACTATTACCGACTCCATTGCCAGCCCCACCTTTTTATTGGGGTTACTCTGGCTGAGGCTCCACAAACCCGACCAACTAACCCAAAGATAGGCGTGGATGCCACTCGTTTGGTCCAACGAGCCTTCGAAATAGCGCCCAAATGAAAAACTGACCGACCGGAGCGAAATTACTTCATCTAAAACGTTTGGTGCTCGTAGCCACCTAACCACAAAGGCCACCTTCCAAACACCTATACCCTACTACGCAGTTCCACCACCACACAAAACTCTGCAAATTTCCTCACCGGGAAAACAAGAATTGCTGACCCCCTTGCGACTTATTACCGGCAATAAGAGAAAGAAACTTCAAATCCACCCTATCATACGCTTCACTCTCCGAACACTACCACTACAAATACTTTTCCAGGTTTCTCTGCCTGATTCTCGTCCCGGAAAAAGAATTTCCGAGCCACACTTCTCACACGCTGAAATAATCAAGTGAATAAAATATAGTAAGAAAAAAAATCCAGATTTTATGTTAATAGGAATTGTTTATCACTTTTTTTTCCACCAAATTTTTCAAACACAAGATTGATTCGAAACAAATACAAAGCCATTTATACTAGTTTACTTCCTACATTAATAAAGGGCCCCTTTCTTCCGCTCCTGAATGTAGCTACCTCCAGTTGTTTCTTCCTACAGGGACTTCTTCAATCGTTTCGTTCAATTTTCCCGATGCTCGTTTCCCACTGCCCGAACACTGGTGTGTTCTTTTATATTCGGAGTACTTGCACTCAACTTGCAACTTTCATTCCGGGAATAAGTTTTGTTGTACTTCGGACAATGTTGTCTTATCTCTCCGCTAATAAATGCAAATTCTAAAAAGAGAAAGTTTGCTAACCTTCCCTGACTTTAATACTCTCGGTTAACGGCTACTTCCCATAAACCGGGAAAATCTTGTTTCAGGGCTCACCACCCTCCAGGAGTGGTGTTTTCCGTTCGTGGAAGCAGTTCCCTTTGCTTCGGTTTCATTCACTACAAGTTCCACTCGATGGTAACCCTGGTGGGAGTAATGTAAATCACCCGCTGAATGCATTTTGCTGTCGGTTCAATCTGTCAGTAATGTTTATTTACATCTCGATCCGAGTTCAGGGTTTCATTGATAGTCTCCGCATTCTAATCCTTCCAAGCCGAAGCTTTAAAATTTTTAGTCCATCTCGCCCCCGGTGGGAGTTGCAACGTTATGCCAATACGTGGTGTATAGTGCGTGGTGTTTATGCACCATTTATTGTAATTCCAGTAATCGATTCTCTTCCCAAAAATGCGGCAATTTCACTTGTTAAACCTCCCTTGGTGGTTAATTGTGAATTTGTGTGCGAGGAATAAATGAAGTGCGGCAATACGATGTCGCTAGCCAGTCAAGAGAGGAGGTAAGATGTTTAATAGTGGTAATCGTAATTTACATAGTTTGTTCATGAACGATGTTTCTGTCCTCTTGGGAGATCTAGATGACTGTTTAGAGATGACATAAGAACATAGAAGTTCTTATGTTCTTCAGCATTAGGTTTAAGTGTATATTTTGATGCAGCCAGAATTTTTTCGCCCATTATCAAAATCAGTTTTGATCGAGAAGGATTGATAGGGCATTTTGATTTGGTTTGCTCGCTACTTGCATTCCATATATCCAAATTGCATGGTTTTTTGGTACAAATTTTAACTTGAAACGTGATAGTATTGAATTACTTATTTGAACATTGAAATGAAATATTAGAGATCTTTCAATTCTATCAATCAATTTGCCGCAGCATGCTAACATTTTCTTATGTTTTATTTCTGTTTAAAGTTCTACGCCTCTTAAAAAGACACCCTTTATCATCTTACATGGTGAAACTGTATCTTTTTAATCTTTCCTACAGAGGTGCTTTCGCGACCATAATCAGTTTCAAGCGAATTGATCATTTAACATCGAATAGTTTAAATTAAATCGATCAACTAAGCTGAGCAAATGACGTTTTGTAAGTAAGGAAGTTTTCAGCTATTGGAGTTATCAAGCACAAGAAACAAAAAAAAACAGTTTTTTGTGGTTAGGTGGTGAAAGCCATTTATATCCTGAGTAAGGGGCTTCCAAATGCGCGGGACACACCTCCCCTATCCACCTGACAACCAAACATGGAACGGTTTGACAAATTGCTCTAGGCTATGCCTTGTTTTGCTATGCCATGGGGTGCCCTCTAGTTGGGAGACGCCTGCTCTAGCGGGAATGGAGAGAAGAAGAGAAATTGCCAGAAAAGTAGTTCCCCGAGCCTGAAGTCTTCACCTGCTGTGAACTCTTTTTACCTTTTATGACTACCCGAACATAATGTGTCACTTTCTTCGATTTATTAACCAATTAAAGCATATCCCCGATTCGATGATTTGGGAAGAGACTCGCGTCTTCTTGTAGAGATCCTGGCGTAGCCTGTGCCACTTTTTACATGCGAAAATATGTGGCAGTCATCGTCTTCTCCTACGCAAAACTCACAGTTGTGGAACCCTAACTTACCAATATTTTTTAAATAAGACTGAAGCACAAATGCCCACTCAAGAGCTGCATGATATAGAGGTCAGTCTCACTATGCATTCCAATTAACCACGGTCTCAGGTCAGGGATGAAGTTCAAAGTCCAACTTTTTTTTCGGGTTGTTCACCCTGGACTGTTGCCAATCATTGAATGAGATTTGCTTCTCCTCGCTAGTAACTGTCTCCTTTGAGTCTTTGATTGACGCACGTAGATAGTAGGGTGCCGCTAGCAAGAAAGGCGATGGATATCACGCGTCAATGACGGACACCACTAAATCTGAGAATTTCCGTTAGAATATGCAGTCTTTAGTACTCCTCTTCTCTGTACCTGTGCCAAGTGTTTTTGGTACAGCTCCTTGTTGAGAGCGTCACCCTATATTTCTGTTCCAAAAATTCGCAAAGAATTTATGGATCTTATCAAAAGTCACCGCCTTGATGGGTTGGGTCCTGCTATCTTGTGCATAATAAGTTGACTAAAGGCCAATTCGCATCAAGCAGCTTATCTTCAAGTTGATCAGCAACCCCAAGTACTCAACGGATGGTTTCAATCTAGCCAGTACTTCCCCAATACTGATCGACCGTACTCTGGGGGCTCTCTTCTCTCCATTTGCTCGAGGTATTCGAGTTGCCATTTTAATATGAGTTATGTCATTGACATTACAGTAATTCTCAAATATATGCGAGGTAAATGCTGCTCCCCATTCGGTGACCATCACACGCGGGAGACCAAAATCCATCGTCAGCTGATTGACTGCTTCGAGGACAGGTTTCGATTTCGTTGACCTTGTTGGATTGATGACCGTGTACCAAGTTAACGCATCTACCATGACCAGCACATGCTCGTTACCGTGGCGACTTCTAATAAATGGACTCAAGTGATGCCTATGGACTATTTCAAATGGTAATTGGGAAATGTCCATACCATGTAATTGACATTCCTTTATTCTCGGCCCTCGCAGATGGCTACAGTTAATGCATGTGTTCGTGTAATTCTTTATGAAGTTACGCATTAGAGGGAATCAATAACTTCATTCGCATTAGTATACCATCCACACCCGGATGTCCAGCGTCATAGTGACACAATTTCGCTACCCGCCAGTGTATGCTCTTCAGAACAATGAGCATTTCCCCCCCTTCATCAACCTTAAAGAGACGGCTGTTCTTTATAATATATTCATTGCATATTTGCTCCCACTGTTCAGACTCCACCTTCATCTCGAGAACGTCCATGATGTTTTTCACCTCTGAATCTTGTCGCTGTAGAGTGCGTACCCAATTCTCCATCAAAAAAATTGACACTACCAACACATTTCTCTACTCCATTCGGTTCAGTCAGTGGCTCCACAGGCGCTCGACTCAATGCGTCGACGTGAGGCATCTAATCGAACTCTTGCAGTTTCAAAAACCACCTCGCCACTCGCAAAAAGAGAGGCTTCATCGCTTTTAGACTGGCAATAGCTTGGCAATCAGCTACTATTTCGTACTCATTTCCCAACAAGTACATTTGGAACCGTTCCCACGCGTTGACAATCGCGAGCACCTCCAGCTTGTAGCTATGGTATCGGCTCTCCACTGGATTGCACAGACGGCTATAGCACAACACGGGATTCATCTGTCCCGATCCATTTTTCTCCAACAAGATGCCTACAAGGCCCATGGAGCTCGCATCGGTGCGCAACTGATGCTGTGATGCCTGGTCGTAAATGACTAGGGTGAGTGTCTCAGTCAACAACCTCACCAGCTGTTGATGTGCCTTCTCGTATTTTGGCATAATTTGGAATAAATTTCCTAAAGCAGCCGGAGAGCCCAAGGAAACGCCTGACGTCAGTAGCATTCTTTGGACTAAGGAATCGTTGCACCGCCACAACTTTTATCTTCCTGGGCCTGATTTCTTCAGCCGTTAGTTCATGCCCAAGGAACTCCACTGTGTTCTGGGAAAATGAACACTTGGACTTGCGCAACGTTAGTCCTTCGCATTTTATGACTTCTAGAAATTCCTTCTCGACATAATGACCTCGTCCACATAGCTTCTCGTCTTGCCATTCATCGATACCATAAGCCTCGACATAAGTCATTGATAATTGCTCGGGGCATTTCAAAGCCTAAACGGCGTTCGATTGCCTTGGAAATGGCCACGGTGAGTTATGAACACCGTGTACTGTTTGACCTCCTCCGCTATCTCCAACTGGTAATAACCAGACATCATGTCAAACACTGTGAAGTAGTTTTTCCCCGCCAATGTTGACAAAATGTTGTCGACCACAGGCATGGACCATGGTTCTTTTTGAGTGATCACGTTTAGCTCACGGAAGTCAATACAGAGTCTACCTTCGCCATTCTCCTTCCACACCAAGGCGATGGGTGAAGCAGTGACATCGACGGGCGAATTATGTTGAGTTGCAATAGCTTATTCACGATGCTTTCGACTTTTTTCTGTTTAAGGATCGGAACATGGTACGGTTTAATATTTACCGGAATGTCTGACGTCAAAACAGTGTTCATTTTCATAATACTACACTTTCCGAAGTCCTTCAACCTTTCCCCGAAACAGCTACGATATTCATGTAGTAACGCCTCAACGTGCTGTTTTTTTAACATGCTCAAAGTATAATTAATATTTTCGCACGCATTACTGATTACATAACATTTGGTTTTGTCAATCACTATACGGCCACGCGAAAGTACATCGGTACCAATGATGACGTCATACACCGTGATTAGGTTGTTTATCATCATGAAGTCACACACAAATTGCTGCTCGTCGATTGTGAACATTAATGTTTTAGTTTTGCGGCACTCCACCTGTCCACCGGCGAATCCTATCATCGCCTTGTTGAACGGCTAAATTGTACCAAAACATTGATTCACGATGTTCCATTTTATAAATAAGCGGCAACTGCCCGAGTCTATAAGCACTTCGCAACGATATCGTTCACGGTGATGGTCTTCCTAACTGGATCACCAGCTGGCTCAGTGATGGAGTTCACAGGATTGTCTTTTTTCCCGGTGGTTTTGGGCAATCGCGTGAAATGTGTCTCCGATCCCAACAATTAAAACATACCGGGCCACCTTTATCGTGAGCTATCACTTTTTGCACGGAAATGTTTTTGTCCCCGGTTGGAAAATTCACGACACTTGTCTTACGTTTAGCCAGAGCGCTTGCGTCAATGCATGAAAACGATTGTTACAGATCAGCACATCGCAAATTCCGACGCAAATTATCGTCCATCAGCCCGTTAATCATACAGTGGATTAATGACTGGTCGTCGACACCGGTTTCAATCATCTGATGGTGCCGATGGCAGAAGCTAGCTGTTTTGCAATTCCCCTACATCACCTCGCAGCTTCTCGACTTCTTTCATGCCATCTCCGTTGGCCTCGTGGAACAACTCTACTTCTTCTTCATAGTTCTGAAACCGCGTAATAAGCTCTTCCTTCATTCCGGGCACAGATAAGCTGGCTTCGCGAAGTTTTCCGCGTAGTTCCGCCACCGTCAGGTTGCTCGTTGCCATTACTACACTACTTTTAAGAAAACAACTCGCAAAATTAGTGATTATCCCACTTCTGATTTTGTCAACAGTCAGGGTTTGAACTAAAACGCGAACACCAAGATCTTCGATTATACGTCTTACTTTATTCAAGGACCGACATCGTATCCCTAATAATTTTTACACACATTCATATAACAATAAAGATATATGGTGCCGCCATAGTTCATATAGACGTTGGGTAGTAAAACATTTAGGGATGACACCATGTACACAGACAAATCTCTTAAAGCAATTTATGAAGCTGCATTTCGAGTCTGGGATGTAATAAATGTGTGAAAACATTTATGCTAGAACTAATATTTAAACAATATAAAGTGTCTTAGATTGTTTTGGACATACTCGATGGATTCTACACTATCGACCCGACAATTGCACGTCCATTTGCATTGAGATCTAGACATATCTTTGTGCAATACGTTAATAGATTCACTCGTCTGTAAGAGGCAAATGTGTTAAAGCATGCGTTACAACATTACCATTAAAGAAAATAAAAAAACAATTTTTGAAGCCCGGCCATGAAATATCTGCATTTTTTCTAACCAGTTTATGTGTGAAAACAGCTTCCTCGTAATCCGCAATGTCAACACTACGGTTTACGCCAATAAAAAGTTGATATCGTCATATCGAGGGCTATTCATGGTATACTAAACAACTGTTATGTGATTCACGGCGTAGAGAACTACCAACTTACCTAGAAGCCATATGACGGCGTTGTCGAGGCCGCTCAAATGCGGAAATGGTTAGGCGCGAGAACTAAGTTGAGCGGTCTGCTGCCGCTGGCAGACAGAAACACTTAGTAAACATATTTACCCTTGGGTATTGCTCCGGCTCCACAGCAATTCAAGCTCTCTTATCCATTTGGCAAGTCGAAGGTGACTTTTGAGTTGAAGTGCCATGACGAATCCTAATGTACTCAGGACGCGTTCGCTCTCTTCGATGATCGCTCTCTTTAATATTTAGTCACTTTTGTTGAATGCCAGTGTTCCCAATTATTCTACGCACACATGCGTAGGCAGGTGACTACACGAGGCAAGAGAAATAATGTTAGCGTGTCCAGGGGGAGAGTAAAAAGCATTAGACGCATAAGAATCTTGAGTTAAGTCTATGTACATTACATTATTTTTGTGATTTATGAACTCAATGGCAAGTTTTTGATCTGATTCTTTGAGGATTGACGATTAAAAAACAAAATTCCTGGGGAAGAGAGAATATATATACACATCAATCGACATGAAAGTACCAACTTCTCTAAAGAATTGCTAAGCTCTTTGCAGATACCAGGCATGACATTACACTACCTTCCAACTAAAAATTGGATCCACGATTATACTACTCAGAATCCTCAACTCACCGAAACTATGTTTTAGAGCAGGGATGATTGTCAAATATCTATAGAGTTTAACTTATGACAAGAAAGGACAAAGGAGACGCAGTATTTATCCGACGAATACCACTGATCTCTGTTGTGAACGTGCAAACGCACCAACTCATGCCTTCGCCAGCCAATTGCATCAATTCTGAAGGGTTTGAGTGGGCAACCACGCTATTTTCCGCTATACATTCATTCACATGATAAGAGCTATCAAGTTGTAATCAAGCCATGCTGCCTCATATAGCAGGTATGCGTTGGAGGCAAAGAGGCGGCATGTATCCCACGAACAAGTACAAGTTACCCAGCAGAAAGTAACAATGAGCACAGAAAGAAGAACAAGGAAAAGACAGCAGCAAAACATATTTTGCGATCGAGCGTAAGTCAGCTAGGTAAAAGCTCCAGAGAGGAGAACGCTGCAATTAGCTCAAAAGCTCTCCTCGCTCTTCCGCAAAGTCTGTTTCTTCTAAGAGAATATTTTTTATTGGCTCTCTTCATTCACGTGCAAATGAGACAAAATGGGAAGGAAGAGCTTCTGTGGAATAGAAACACACGTGCTCGCGTATTCAGCAGTTTTTAGGAAGAATCGGAGTAAAAGTACACAATATAAGCGCTTGGTACTCGCAGAACAGTTAGAATTCTATTCTTTTGTGGAGCGGATTGCTTCCCACGCGCCAATTTAATAGTAATTACCGAAAAATAGTCATCTACGGAATATTGTACAAAGCGGTCAGTCTCCGTATTCAGGTCAATGTGTTGACAGTCGAAATGAATGGAGACGGGTGAGACGTTGGCTTAAGCCGGCCTTTTGGCGCTTTGCATCGTGTGACCACCCCGATCCAATAGCTTTTCTTCTTGGTTCCCTTTTATAGGCCTACATTCACACGGGTTGCGCGTTAAGCTCCGCTGACCGCAAGGAACATCGAGTCAAAGTCAACATCGCTAAATTAAATATTAATCAAGGAACATCGAGTAACAGTATAATAGATACAGAAAGTAATCAATCAACTTGTCTATAATGCAAATGTTTGAGAAAATTACCAATAAACTAAAATCACTCTTCAAATAAACGTTTATCTTTATTCGTTTAGTTTTGATGTAGGCAGCAGTAGGTAAGTGTCATGCAGCGAGATCTCTCCCCGGGAGCATTGATGTGTATAAAGGATATACATCAAACCAAGCTTCCAGTTCATGCCAGTATACATAGGGTATACTGGTATTGCAACATCTCTACTAAACTGCCATTCCAATTTAAAGACTGCGATTTACAATCAAATTAGCCTATAGTTTTACAATTAAAAAAGTGCAAGGACAAACTTTAAAACATAGCGATTACATCATCAAAGTCTCCTGCTCCTCTCATGGTCAAACACGTAGCTTGCTCTCGAGTGTGAAATTTGAAAGAATTGTACATACATTGATGTTTTGTGGTTGGGTGGTGAAGGCCAGTATACATAGGGTATACATGCCAGTATACATAGGGTATACTGGTATTGCAACATCTCTACTAAACTGCCATTCCAATTTAAAGACTGCGATTTACAATCAAATTAGCCTATAGTTTTACAATTAAAAAAGTGCAAGGACAAACTTTAAAACATAGCGATTACATCATCAAAGTCTCCTGCTCCTCTCATGGTCAAACACGTAGCTTGCTCTCGAGTGTGAAATTTGAAAGAATTGTACATACATTGATGTTTTGTGGTTGGGTGGTGAAGGCTATTTACGCCCTGAGTGTGGGGCTCCCAAACTTGCAAGATGCCTGAATTACCAACTAAATACATCCTCTGCCAACCTGTTATGAAGCAAGTAACTTAACCAATAAATAATAATTGAATGACGTAATAGCCAGCACTATCAACGAATTCGTATTTACGTTTTATGCAAACAATAGATTAACTTATTAATAGTATATTACTTAAGTAACTAACACCATCAACAGAAAATCAATAGCATAGCCAAGAAATAACATTACTATTAAAGTAGCATTAACTAACACTATAAACATTTTATACAAACAATAAAATAACCAAGAAGTGGCATAAGAATAACTAGCACCATCAATTAATAGCACTTACATCCATAAAAAGCCTACACCCAATACAATACCCAATAAATAACAATTAAAATAGCGCAATAGATAACGCAACCAGTAATTCCATAAGTGACCCATTAAGGAAGTAGCAATCTAAGTGAAAACTAGAATAAATACAACTATTGAAAACTCAAGGAAATCAATGAAAGACACATGATATCAAACATTAGCAATTATCTTTCTCGCAACCTCACGACTGTCACCTACATCTACAAGACCAGGGTACCCCAGATACCTGAACCATGCAATTGGTGTTTGTAGTATGCGGAACGGTATGGAAAGACAAATGAAAAAAAAAACAATAATGCACTAGTATTGTGCACTTTTGATGTACGAACAACTGAAAAAAATAATGCACTGATAGCTTTGTGCATTTTTGATGCATGAATAGCATTCCACGTATGTTGATGTGGAAAGACAAATGAAAAAAAAAGTGCACTGACAGCACATCGTATGAATAACGTTTCTTTTGGTTGACTATCTAGTCGATGGAATTGGGGTGAGTGCTCGGAGATTGCTCCGTCAGTATTTCGCCCCATTCACCGTACCAGGTATTGACTACGGCAAAAGCTGCTAAATCGGTAACCAATTTGGACAAAAATTCATGAGGTGCCTGAAAAAACGCATTTCGTCGCCAGACGCGTCCAGCGTGGGACTCAGGCTTTAGCAGGCTCAAAATCAACCCCTTGTGGAACTTAGGCTGCTTAAGTGCCTTCCAAGGTTGAAGAACAGAACTCGTACGATCTAGGTGGAACAGAGGCTGCTTGTGCACCTTCCAAGGTTACGAAATCCCTCTACAGAAAATCCTGATTAAGTGGAACTTGGGTGACTCAACGCTGTCCAGAGCTGGTCAACAACGGTCTTTCCAAGTGGAAGCCAGGCTGTCCCAGCCCTCCCGAAAGACCTCGACGACGCTTGCCAAAGCGGCACTTAGGCTTTCAACAAGCTCACCGATGGTAAGGAACCTTGGAGCCAAAGTCCTGCTCTAGGTTTTAGCATCTTACAATTTTCCTCACTATCTCTTCGACTCTTTACAGGCCACATCTACCAACAAGAACCCTCGGGAGTGCTCAGAGGCTCCACATGCGGTCGATCCCATCGGAGCGACTAAACCAATGGAAGTGAAGACTCTACTACCCAAACCTTCACTGGGGGAAACGCTTCGCCAAAATCGCCTGCTGTACCTCGCCCCTTGACTCTCGAAGAATACCGGGCACGCCGCAAAGTAGTATCCAGCGCAAACGTGACACCAGAGGTATCTCCCGTAATACCATGTAAACACCACAAGGGTGGTCTACGAGGCAAAATCGACAACCAGTTGGCGGAACTCCTCCGACAAGCATTGATCACCGTCACTAGAGAGGAGCGGGCCCATTTGAAAGACCAGACCACCGCCCTTCAGCCAGACTAGTACCAAACTCAACAGATTAAACGCACATAAAGTCGCAAGAGACACCATGTATCTAGACCACCATCACCCGCTACAACCACAGGCCAACGAAGTCCCGCTCAGTCGCTGATTCTGACATTCACCCGCCAATGCTGGAGCGATCTGATTCAATCTTCGTTCTGTTGTCTATCTTGTTAAATATGTTGTAATTATGAAAATTCTGTATTATTATGATCAGTGTTTCTTTTCTCTGGCTTCCCAATTACAGGTGTACCAAAGATAAGGGGCGATTTTTGCTAATAGCGGTTGTGAGCTAGAGGTTTCCTCATACTTCTTCCTGGTTGACTCCCTCGACACCAGTTCCCATTCTGAGCTGAAGGAAACCCCAAGAAAATAAATTTATAACACCAGCCTGGAACAGCTTGACACTTACTTCGGGCTAAGCTTCTTTCTCCTACCCCATGCCTTCAAGTTGAGGGACTTCTCCTCTAGTGAGAGAAGAAGAAGGAAGAGGGTTTGCTGAACAAGTTTTGGAAATGGTTAGAATATTTTTTACCTCCTTTATTTCAAAGTGTGTCCTTTTATGCCAACTACAACATAATCTCATATCAACTCCTTGAGTGAACCCAGGAACCCCCAACTAAAGTGTGGTCCAACCAAAAAGCACGATGTTAATTGTAAATAAAACAAAAAGTTTTCAGAGAATTATGTCAACATTTTTTATTATAATTGAAGGATCTATGACAATTATGTGTGAAAGGAAATATCGCCCAAATGCTCACCAGGCCACGGTGGCATACTTCTATCCGATGGTATATATTTTCAATGACTCTGAAACATAATTGAGATTCAATATCGTTAATGTACTGAACTATCTCATTATCTCTTGCAATTGTTCTTGGCTTATTAACGTTCACTTTTTCTTTTAAATATTCGCAGAGCAAGAAGTCCAGTGGTGTCAAATCGCATGATCGTGGTGGCCAATTAACATCGCCACAACGTCAGATAACGCGGCCATTGAATTTCCCGCGCAAAAGAGCCATTGTTTCGGTGGCTGTGTGGCAAGTGCCACCATCCTGTTGGAACCACATATCGTCCAGATCCATAGCCTCAATTGCTGGCCACAAAAAGTCCGTTATCATCTCGCAATAGTGAACACCATTCACGGTAACTGCTTGGCCATCCTCATTTTCGAATAAGTACGGCCCGATGATACCGTCAGCCCATAAACCGCACCAAACAGTCACTCTTTGTGGATACATCGGCTTTGCAACGATCACTTGTGGATTTTCATTTCCCCAAATGGAGTGATTCTGCTTGTTAACGAATCCACTGAGGTGAAAGTGTGCCTCGTCGCTGAAAATGATTTTCTTTGCAAAGTCACCATTCCCTTCTGTCTGTTCAACTAACCATTCGGTGTATTGCCGACGCTTGAAATGGTCAGTAAGCTTCAGTTCTTGAGTCAATTGAACCTTGTAAGTGTTTAAATTCAAATCTTTACTCAAAATTCGCATCAGTGAGAAGACGAGTCGAGGTTGACGGTTCTTCTGCCACACTATCGCGAACAACAGCAATGTATTCCGCAGAATGAACTGGGCGAGTATGCACAGGTGATTTCACATTTCCTACAGACCTGGATTGCTGAAATTCGCGCACAATTTTCCCGATTGTGGACACATTTGATCGATTATGCTGGCCAAAAAAATCATGAAGTGCACGAAATACATTTTGATTTGAACGGCAATTTTCGTAAAAGGCTTCAATAACCTTAACGCACTGCTCAATAATGTATTTCTTCATGTTTGAATTTGTCAAACACGGAAACAAAGAAATGTCAAATTAAGTTGGGCGAAAAACTTCACGTTGTGTGACTCACAATTAACATCGTGCATTATGGTTGGATCACCCTTTATTATCTTTTATATTGCAATTGTGATGAAATCTTCTATTTACTCCGTGAAATTACTCCTAAATCGAAAAAAAAATCCCAAACTAATTTCTATGACTTACATATCAAACACGATTGAATCTATCAGAATATGATTTCCAAATAATATTTAAACAGTATATCCTTGCTCCACAGGATTTATGAAAATGGTCTTCTACTCCAGACATTAGGGCGCAACATTAATTCATGCGAAAACCATTAACATATCTACCACATATCAGTATTTCTAGGTCATCTGAAAATTATCAATGTCATTCACATGACTCAAGAATATTATCCTTGCTTCCGATCTCGCAACGCTACTTATGATATATTTTTTTCCATTCCTTTCTTAAGTATCAATAAGTCTACGCGTATGGCTCTTCATATTGTCCTTGCTGACAACTACCGACATATAAAAATAGGTATCTACTAGTATCATAATATTTAGTAAATAGAAATTTTGGGGGGAAATTGAAATGTGACATTCGAGGAAAAATCAATGTTTATTTTGTTAGATAGTCTTTCCGGGAAAATCTGGTGGAGAGCGAAATGTTAGGGAGATGAGTTTATTCCAGTTAACTGGCAACGAATGTATACGTTTGGGATTTTCGCTTCCGTTTAATATAGGAGTGACAGGAAATAAGGGTGTGATAGGAAATAGAATAAAATGCTGGCGACATATTTGTTACATTTGTACGTGTCCTTTATTAGCGCCACGTGCGGAATTTCGTATTTGGTGAGAATTCAATAAAACAAATACTTTTATTGAACTCCATCGGAAAAGGTAGACCATGTTGAAGGACGATTCTAAAAACATTGTAAAATTTAATAAAATTTGGAGCAATGTGAAGAATTTGATTCGCAGGTAGTAAAAGCAAGAGTTTTTTTGGTGAAGGCTTAGTGTACATACATTTTTGAATATTTATTATTAAATAAAATAGTTTAGTTGGAATCGCCCCCAATATAACACCATTTAAAGGCCTTTTTTTGATAGATATGTATGCCTCATATTCAACACGGCAGAACAATGCATCTAACTTATCCTTCTATGTCTCATAACACATAAATGCAACAAAGCTTCATCAGGACGAAACTAAACAATCACGTACACCTGCAAAATGTTCGTGTCCATAATCCCAGCTTGATATTCATGTCACAAACAAATTACTAGTGAAGTATAACAAGAATGTAGGAAATCATTTCCTCAATAGAATCCTTGTTGCGCCATTATACCATACTATATATTGTCGCATCCAACAGATGCAATAAAGATCTCATTATAATCGTAGTGTCCTGCGAGCCACTACTGTTGGTGTCATTGTTACCGTCACTGTCCTTTCCGTCGTCACTCTAGTCGCCATTCACCGGTCAACCGTCACTCTTACCATTTTCTGTGTCTCCTATACGACATTAACATATTCATTGTTCATTATGCTTGTGATGTTTCCCGGACAAGAACATATTAAACCGGCGTCATTTGCTTTTGTTGCTGGAGATGTTGTTGCATTGTTTTCTGGCAATGATAATGCATGTATATGAGATATACAAAAGCAATTTACGCGTGTCAATCCTTTTGGATGATGTTTTGCTTGACACAGTGAATACTGGGGAAAAGGAGAAAGGACTTCACATCATGTGTGATTGTGTAGCATAATAAGAATTGCATTTTAAAATTTTTCCTTCACATGCCGTTACATATCTTCAAATCGTTTAGTTATTACATTGAATTTTTACTTGCATTCTATATGATTAAATTCTATCCTTTGATCTAATATACTGCAACGTTTCGTCTTTCCTATCTACTTTTCATCCTTTGCTAGCCCAATATATATAATTTGCACGATATCTTCGTCTCTTTTTTCTTTGTCTTCTCCATAGCATTAAAGCCCCTCTGGAGCCTTCGTTTCCTGCAAATAGTGCCTTCAACTGTCTCAGTCCATCGACCACGATCTCCGATTTTGAAATTCGAGCAGCTGTAATGATTAATCTTCGTTCTTTATCCAAGATTTTCCAAAGGAAAGCTAAACCGACCTCTCATGGGTTAAAAATATGAAGTGTCGAGGCGCATCGACAAACTATGCCTCTTAACCTTTAACTATTGACGTGTAGTCTCACAGGCCGCTTGCTATTTGTGATTCTCGTGCCCGCTCCCCCGCGTACCCCACGCGTATGCCGACCTCAGTAGCTTCAGTTTTAGTGACAAAAAGACCGTTGAGAGTGAAGGTTACGTCGCCGGCTGAATTTCGCGTGAGTAATTTCTTTTTATATTTTGAGTGCGGTCTGTGAGAGCGCGCGTCCACGTTTGTATTATAAATTGACGCTGACGGTGATTTTGTTTGTTTTAGATTTTGTAAACTAAAATGTCAAAAAACGATCAACCAACGACTGCAAGCAAACGAATACCGAGTTCGTCGACTCAGAGAGCCAGTAAAATATTGCGATTAGATGATCCTTCTTTTGAAGACGAGTTTCAACGACTGCTTTTAGAATCAGATCAGTGCGACAGCGATGGGGATGTTGATGATTGTTTGTTTTATGAAGCTGACATTGAAGAAAATCACTCGAGTGAACTAGAGATTATTGAAGAAAGTGGTAGTACTACCAGAGCTGACGGTGACATAAGGAAATAGAATAGTGAAAGTTCAGATGAAGACAATATACCTATAGCACAGCTACGGGCCTCAATGTATTACTATGGTAAAAATCGCTACAACTGGGCTACAGAACCACCTCCCAGAAGAGTTTGCACTCCACAGCATAATATAGTGTTGAACATATTTATTTTGCACCTGACTGAAGACAAAAAGAAAAATCCTATCAGTATTTGAAATAAACTTTTTGATGGTGAAATGGGACAAACCATTTTGACATGGACTAACTTCGAAATTGCTGATTTCAGAGCCAAATTCAAGCGGCAAGACAGGTCAAAGAGGTTAAAAGGAAAGGTTAAAAGAAATGCGCACGATAGAACTCAATGCCATCTTGGGATTATTATACAACTCTGCCGCCCTGAAATCAAATCACGAATCTACCAGTTTTATATTTGCTACTGATAAAACAGGTTGTGAAATATTCAGGTGCTGTATGTCAGCAACCAGATTTTTAGTTCTTCTGGACTACCTACGTTTTGACAACCCAGAAGATCGCGCTGAGAGAATAAAGACCGATTAACTGGCCGCTATTTCTGGAATATTTGATAAGTTTATCACTAATTCTCAAAAACTATATCAACTCAGTGAATATGGTACTATTGACGAGATGCTAGTGGAGTTTCGTGGAAAGAGCCACATGATTTCGCACACGCCCCAGAAACCCGGTAAATATGGCCTACTTATTCGTACCTTGTGTGATCCGAGGACCTTTTACTTTTATAATGATTATTTATATTCAGGAAAAGGTAGCGATGGCACCGGACTATCAGCTGACGAGAAAAAATCTCTTGTTTCCACTCAATGCATGCCACGCTTGACACAGCCGTTACAAAGAACCAATCGTAACGTGACAGCAGACAACTGGTTCTCGACTATTGAACTTGTAGATGAAATGTCTAAGCGTAACCTAACGTATGTTGGGACTCTGAAAAAGAATAAAAGAGAAATACTGAATTTATTGCAGGCACAGAAGTCTAGAGAGATTGGTTCAACTTTGTTTGGTTTTATGAACGACAAAACTATGTGTTCTCATGTGCCAAAGAAGAATAAAGCTGTGCTCCTGATATCATCTATGCATCACGATAATACCATTGATGAACATACAAAGAAACCAGAGATGATATTATTCTACAATTCCACCAAAGGGGGGGTTGATGAAACGGACAAAAAATGATCAATTTATTCGAGCAGTTGCCGAACAAGAAGGTGGCCTATGGTGATTTCCCACAGAGTTCTGGCTTTGTGTGGAATTAATGCCTACACTTTATTCAATCAACAACAAGACAAAGAACTAGAAAGAGGTAAATTTCTGAAGAAATTAGCACGATCCCTAGTGGTTCCACATATGCAAAGACGAGTTATAAACCCTCATTTGCCAAAAGAATTAGTAATCACGCTGGGCCCTGATATGCCATCCCAAGAGGCACCAAGTGAAGAAAATATAGTTCCTAAACGTAAGATGTGGAAACTATGCCCACCAAAGATAAAACGAAAGACGACCCACACTTGTGTAGGCTGTAAACAGCCAATATACCTACAATGCTCTAAGCCGCCATGCAAAGACTGCCAATTAATATGACCAAGCAGGGCCCTTGTCGAAATTTTTATGTTGAGTTTTGAGAAGATTATGTTAAGTTTTTTAATGTTCTTTGTTCTTTATATTTTATTGTAAAAGAAGTAAAACAAACTGAAAACACATTTTCCTGTGGTAATATACCTATAAAGTGATCTCAAGCTAATAAATCTGAAAAGCGCCTTTGATTGTTATGTCGTTAGATTTAGTTTAAAATAAATACATTTTTCATTAAAATTGTATCTTTCATTTACATTTAGTAACACTTCTAAGGGATTAAAAACAAAAAACGATTCAAAACTTACTCATCCAGATAGAAAACAGCCCGTAAAGATAGCGGTCCTTGAGGCAGTACGTCGTGTAGTGTAACAAAAATGGAGCGTCCATAGTAAAAGGTCAAGGCCCACACGTGTGTATTTATATTGCACGAAGCCGGGAAAATCTTTTCGGTCGGCATATGGGCGGGGGAGGGTTTCTGAAGGGCAATCAAAATACTTGTTGGTGGTTTACCGCCGTGCACTTGCACAATTTATTCGCTCGCATGGGATTACACAATAAAACTATGCTCAAAGGGCACCGCACCGTATTCTAGTTCCACTCTTAACTCGCGCTGCTCGCTCGCGACTGGCTCTCAAGAAGGCTCGATTGATTCGTGTCGAGCTAGTAGGTCCCGGACAGTGTTACTGTTCGGTACACTCCCCCCGCAGCAAAGCCGAAGCACTCCAGCAGCATGCCCCTCGTGGTTCACTCGGTTACACCGCTCACATCGCTCATCATGTATTGCCGCCCTCGCTTTCACTCTTGATTTGCACCTCGCTTCCACATTGCTTGAACCGCACCTTGCTCTTAATTTGCACCTTGCTTGCTCGTCGCTCATAATTTGCACCTTGCTCACGCACCGCTCATAACTTGCACCTTGCTCACGCATCGCTCTTAATTCGCACTACCCATTTGCTCTTCATTTGGCACTGGTAATATGCACAATTTCTGCATTGCTCTTGTCAGCTCTCTTGTTGCGGCTCGTATGACTGCCCTCCTTACTAGCCCATCTGCTCCTTGAATCACTCGCACAATTCTGCCCCTTGCCCAATGCGATGGTGGGAGATTGCCGCCTTTTATGAGCACTAGTTTGCTGACCTTGATGTTGTTGCTCTCTTGCCTCCACTTCTTGCGCTGCTGTAGCGTTGATAAATACTCCGTTTTCCATAGCTTCCAGAATGAGGCCGTTATATGCTGCATTTTGCGCCACTGTCTCAGCCCATTCTTGCTCAGCTTTGGCTCATTTCACGGTAATAGTTGCACTAGCACCTCGCCAATCAAGAAATGCCCTGGGGTCAATGCACGCAAGTCTTGCGCGTCATCGGATATCGCATTTATCAGCCGAGAGTTCAAGTACGCTTCTATGTCCACCAATACTGTGGACAACTGCTCGTAAGTCAGCCACTGTTGCTTCATTATGCGCCTTAGATGGTGCTCCATGGATTTGATTGCTGCTTTCCGAATGCCCACTTGTTGAGGGGCAGCAGATGTGATGAACCTCCATTCTGTGCCCTGGACATTCAATTGCTCTAGCACTTCTGCACCTTGCCAAGTCTTGATCGCACTCTTCAATGTCTTGCCTGCCGCTACAAATGTCTTCCTATTGTCGCTGTATAGTCTTGCACATCACCCTCTTCTGCCAACAAATCGCCTGAAGCATGCCATGAAGGCTTCTGCTGTTAAGCTCGTCACTACATCCAAATGCATAGCTCTTGTTGCTAGACAGACGAAGACTGCGACGTAGTTCTTGACTTCTACTTGACACCCTACTCTGCCTTGCCTCAGGACTGTGCATATTGGCCTTGCAAAGTCAATTCTTGCGCGTAAAAATTGTCTTGCTGGTCGCACTCTGTCTCCCAGAAGATCACCCATCAGTTGCTTGCTCATTCGCGTATCTAGCCTTGCACAAGTTACGCAATTATGCACGATGCGCATCAATGCTCTCCATAACTCCGGTATCCAGTACTCATATCTTATGTATTGCATCATAAGCTGCCCTCCCCTGTGCTTCGTCGTCTCATGCGCCTCGCTCATTATCAAATGCGCTTGCCGTGAATTTGCTGGTATGATTGCTGGACCTCGCTCACGATTTTTGGCCTCGGCTCCACTGATCCTTCCTCTCATGCACAAAAGACCTTTGGGCTTAGGATTGGTCTCAATGCTGCAATCTTGCTCTTGCTCGGGAAGCTCCTACGTTCTGCCCTGAAGCACTCTAACTATGCACCATAATGAATTTTTGGCACCTGACGCGCTCATAAATTTCGCGCAACTCGTTTCTTTTCGCTCGAAGGTAGCCCATTTCGTCTTTTGGCACGATCTTTTTCTTGCGCATAAAAGATGAACTTTAACACGTATATTGTCACGTTGATCGCTATGCTCATTTTGCTTGCTCTTTCAAGTATTGATTCTTGCTGTACGTTTATCATCATTGACATATAACTCTGGATCTCTTATCTTTGCACGCACTCGCTCATCACTTGCTCTGGCCATTTGCTCCGCTCTCTGCTCAACCAAGTGGATCCCGTTAGCCACAAGGTACCGTTAACTAGTTCCGCTGGCATTACTCCTCTTCTTAAAAGTCGGCTGGGTCATCTGCCGATCGCACATATGCCCATGTTTTTATCTCTGTATTTGCTTGGATGTCTCTCACTCTATTCACCACATACTGCTTCAGCACAGAGACTTCCTAATCCAGTGTAGCGCAACCATCAAGTCGCTTCATAGGAAGTATTTGCATTGACTGAGCTCTAGCTTTTTCTTTGCTTGGCACATCATTTTCCTCAGAATTTGCGCTGCACTAAGTTATAACCGTGGTATAGATATCGTTTTGATTAGCGCAATGCATGATTTTGAAATCAATAGTACTGTTGATATTTGCCCTTGCTCATCTGCCGCTCTTACTAATATACGTAAGAGCGAAAGATGAGCAAGGATCATATGCCTTCACGAACGCGTCAGCAAAGCCATGTAATTGTAGAGTTACACTCAAAAGGAATCAGGGTGCTCCGTTGGGGCTTACAGACCCAGTTCAGCTCGTCCGGAGACAGGCGTGGAGCATCGCTCGCTTGTCCACCAAGGCCCCAATAAACCGCCAAGCGAGAATACAGCTTGCCGGTTTCTTTTTCTCGCAGCACGAAAAAGGCAACTTCACTACTACTCTTCTTATGTCGCCAAAACCACTCATGCAACTTTGCGCAACCGTTTTTCAGCCATAAATTTAGAATGGCTACGAATAAATACACTTCCTCAGAACTCTCTAACGATAGACCAAGAGCTATTTTCAACACTATACGACTCGTACACACTTTCCTCGGGACTCCCTAACGACGGAACGAAAGCTACCTTTCACACTATCCGACTCTTCTATGTTTCCCTGGATTTATAAGGAAAACCCCTTCACTCTACCTTTTCTTTGTAACGATAACGGGGCGTGCAAAGACAAATTACTATCTCGAGAATTTGCCACCCTGTACGCAACACCCCCAAACACTGACACTTAACCTCAAATTTTCTTCTCGCGATTTACCATCCCCGTCACAAACTAAAACTCAACTTTAATTAGGTTCTCTAAAGAAAATTTACCTTTTTTCAGGAATTTCACTTTAATTACGACATGGATTAAATTTCAAATACACTATATCCTCTTTTGTTCAAGTTGCGCATTGTGAAAAACTAATTTATACTCTCAATTTTAATCGATTACAAAAGAAGAAGTCTTTAAAAAGGAAAACTTACTGTCTACGAGTTATAAAGGGGCCCCTTCTCCACTACTTCCGTTGACGTTATTTCACTTGCTTCGCCACTCGCTGCTCACAATGCTTCCTCGTTGCTTTATTTCGTTCTACTTGCTTCGCGACTTGCTGTTCAAAATACCTCCTCGTCACTTTACTCCATTCTACTTGCTTCGCTACTTGCTACCACTGCTTTTAAAAATCCACCGATGCTCGTCGTTTAACTTTTCCATCACTTCGCCCAAGAAGAAAGAGGACCAATATACCGCTCTTCGACCGAGTTCTTTGTCTCGGGTTCAGCCACCTCTTGGGAGTGGTTCTTCCTATTCCCGAGGAGTCGTTTCACTCAAACTCAGCGTGATTTCCACTCCACCTTCAATCACTCTGGTGGTGATCACTTCAATCACGGCTGAATCGGCTGAACATCTTCTCTGACACTTTATACTGTCAGATCAGATTGTAAATAGAAATGAAGAAGCTGAATTTTATATTTCGTAGTCATTAATTTAATGTCTTCATTAAATGTTTCATTGCGATAAGGAGTCATTTTGGTCATTCATGGGTCGACATAACCAAAAACCATGTTTGCTCCCTAAAAGCTTTGCAAATGAGTTTTCTCGGCAAATGTTATGGAAGACTACAACAGTTCAAGAAATTTATGTCCCTCGCGTAATTTTTCATGAAATGCATTCAAGTTAGAATGTAATTAATGGAAATAAATGGCGGAAGGCAGTATCAGAGCAGGGAGAATCTTACGGTTTTATGCGTAATTGATTCTGATGTTTTTTTTTTATTTACTTTAGTCGTTCCTCGGAAACTCATAGTATACTTTTGACCAATGAAAATTCAATGTCGTTCGCATCACGGCCTGAAATATTTCAGTCCCACAATTTTTTAAGTGCTTCTATTACTGAACACATTTCCTAGGAATTCCGTGACCAGTGAATAATCTCGCGCGCAGTCATCCGAGCTTGTTCTTCTTTAAGTAAATGAAAGTAATGGATGTTCATATAATAAAGCAGAAAGCAAAGTACTTTGGCCAAGCGTGGTAAATCTCGCGTCGACTTCCCATAATTCCACATAATGTTTAAAATTATGCTACACGCTTGTTCAAAAAGATGTCCTAGCCTGTTTTTGTATTAGGCACGAAGAAGCTTTTTCGCTTTTCGTGTTCTCTTTTGACGGAGTTGTTCGATATTGTGCGACTTAACTTTTAATCAGCTTCGGAGATTGGCTTGCCTCCTTAACCTTTGGCTGCAGGCAATCCTTCGTCATGATACACAATATTGAAGTTGGTCGGTATATTTCAACAACTTGGCTTGCTAGGGCACTTTCGGTCTCTAAACGGTGTTGAACCTTCTCGTTCAGGATGTGAATGTGGTTGGCCAGTGGCTCTAGACATTCCTTCCAAATTAAGTTCTTGTCCGCTTAACACCGGACCTGAAGTGGCATATACTTTCGCAGCAACCTACCTATCTTCCAGTATGGGTTATATTAATGTATTTTTTTCACTTTTTAAAAATCAATACTACAACTACTTGTACTTAAATTACTGCTGCGGGTACAACTACGAGTGTTAATCAAAACTCTAATCGAGTATGACTTAGGCTTGCTTAGTTTAACGAGTCACGCGACTGATATTGTAGTGTTTGGGGTTAGGTAATGCTGGTGCCTCTCTACTTAGCTCACTACCTATCTGTAACAGTAGCTTCAGGCGTTACCCTGTTCCCAGCCATCGCGGGATTTTCAATTTCTCGATCTCTGGTAATGTGTTCCGTAGCCTCTTCCATTGCTTGCCCACGTCTTCTGGCAGAGTCTCGTCCCAGCTTGCTTTTGACTTCCAGATTTCTTGCATCAGGATCTTGGCCTTTGCGATAATTGGTCCCAGGAGACGTATAGCTTAGCAACCTGGCTTAGTGATCTACTCTTAATTATTGGCTCTACCTGGTCACTTGTCTCAACTTTGAATTCTAGCACATCTTGCTCTGTTGCCCATCTGAACCCTAGCACTTTCGTTGCTTGCTCGCTACATAACTCTCCTTTTTGCTCACGCTTCTCTGCTCTATGTATGCTCTTTTCTTCGTTCATTGCTCTTGCTACTTGCCCATTATTACATGCCCATTTCGCTAGCACGAATCCATCACTTCTTAGTACTCTTTCAACATCTTTGCTTAGGATGATCTTGGATTGCTCGTCTTCAGCTCCAGTCATGCAGTCATTCATGCAAAAATCTTTTAATATGGTGTCTACCGCAGCAGTATGCCCGTACTCAGCCTCTTTTGCGCCTTGAATCATCGCTCGCACTGCACTGTGGGTTGAGGATGCCATACCATACGTGACCACTTTCAGCCAGTATTCGCGCAATGGCTCGTTTTTATGCTCTCGCTAAAATATTCTTTGACAATCCCACTGCTTCGGATTGACATTAACTTGTCGAAACATCATCTTTATGTCGGCTGTGATTGCCAGCCTGTGCCACCTGAAGCGCACCAGTATGTCTGCTACAACACGTTGTAGCTTCTCGTCTGCCATTTGCACATCGTTGAACGTTGATCCGTTTTACAGTACGCGTCGAATACGACCCGACATTTTTTCACAACGCAATGATGTGGTATGTATACGTCATTTTGCTTCGCTCTGGCTCTCTGTCTACTCTTTGCATGTGTCCTAGCTGCTCATATTTGCACATAAACTCGTTATATTACACTCTGAGGTCTTGTTTACGCTCTAATTTCTTCTCTAACACAAAAAGTCGTCTCAAGCCAATGTTTTAGGATTCGTCTATTTCTTTGCACTCTGGCCTTATGGGAATCGTGATCATGAACCTCCCAAATCGGTCACGCTCTTCTTCGCTCGTTTTTGTATTTTCCTGTCACTGTTCTCCCTGCTCTCAAAATCCATCTCGCACCGTCGCACATCTTTTTGTTCCTGTTGGTCCTTGCTCAGCACTGGACCAATAAATATTTAGCCGAATATTGTCCTTTATAGCACTGCACCATGTAAGCTTTGCGCTATCTTCGACCTTATCATCTGTGCCCATACATTCGCTCCGAGTAGTATATCGATTTCACCCGGGTGGTTGGGGCTCATGTCTGCCATTGGCATGTCTAGCTCTTTATCTGTGATTTCACTAACAATCTTGCTCGGTGGGGTTATGATGAGCCAACTGTCATTTGCCACTAAGAAACTGTACGTTATTCGCCATTCCGATTCGAACCATGGCATTATATTAAATATAGTCTTGCCCTTTAGCACTGTTATTTCACCCGTCACTGACCGTATCTCTATTCTGCTTCGCCCTACTTTCAATCCGAATTGTTTTGCACATTTGCATGTCAAAATGTTCACTTGCGACCCTGCATCGCACAACGCTCTTATTGGCGCGCTCTTTCGCTCGTTTACATATAATCTGAGCATTGATGTTGCAAGTACTGACACTTGCTCAACATTGTCTTGCAATTTATTTAGTTGCTCATTCCCGTTGATATTCGCACACAACGTTTCATGCCCATTAGTCTTTACACTATATCCATATCCGACGCGCCGTTTTCTTTTGCTCCTACAATATTTTCGCACTTTTAACATTGTCTGTTTACACTCTCGCTACCCTCGTAATTTCTCCCTTTCCTTGTTTCTGCAAAATTTGCTCTGTTCATTGCTCCGCTCACGCACATAAAATCACTGCTCGTACTTATCCGCACAATTTGCACTTGGTCTTTTGCCCTGCACTACACAGTCTATCGTCTTAGCTAATTTGCGGATCGGCCTTGCACCGTACTTCGCATCCCTTTTCGTCACTGCATCTCCTCTTCTCGCCCTCACTGGACGCATTACGCTATTATGCATTTTGCCCAGGCAGTTCGCACATGGCCCCGCATAGCATCTCCCTGCAGCATGCCCCGGCTTTAGGCGGTTGAAACAGAGCATGGTGTCGATTACGAATGTCGTTCTGCTCTCTAGGCTCATCTCAAGGAATCGCACGCACCCACCTGTATAGGGAGTGTTCTGCTCTGCACTTCATGCACCGCACTGCCATTCGCATCTGCTCCATCACTTGCATTGGCTCCTTGGCTTACATGACGCTCCTACCTACGCATGCATCAATGCCCTTGCTCGTTTCTCTAAAAACGCGCACAGCTCACTCACCGGTTGAATATGAAAATAAGTCTGCACGCTATGTTAGAATTTGTCGAAGGCTTTTGCTATGTCAAAAATAACTAGGCCTGTCAATTTGGTGCGATTGATCCCGTTACGTATATGTTGGACCACCTTGATGAGCTGGAGTTATGTGGAACGCTCGGTATGGAAACCAAATTGTCCATCGGGAACTAGATGTTTCTTTTCGACCGTCGCTTGTAGTCTATATTATAAGATCGCTCTTCTGGCTATTTTGGAGACCTTATAGAGAAGACTTATAGGTCTCCGATTCTGCTGGAATGTATGATGTTTGCTGGTTTAGGGATGACAAAGATAGTGGCTAGTTTTCACGTATGTGGGTGCTTTCAAAGTTGGAAAACTTTGTTTATTATGTTCGTTATTGTCATAAGTATGCCGTCTGCAAGCCATTTAAGCATCGTGTTAGTAATCATGTCAGGGCGAAACGTCTTTCGTTTTTTTATTCCTTGTATAATATTCTTTATCTCGTGGAGGTCCATTGGTCGTGTCACGCATTCCTTTTGTTGTCGGGAGGGTATTATTTCTTCGACTTTTGTCAAAATTGTTTTTTCCTCATTAAGATCCTCCTCCAGAAAGGTGTTTTTACGAAATTGTGGCTCTAAATTATTAACAAAAGCTTCCGCCTTCCCTAAGCTGTCATACTGGAGTCCGTTTGGGTCGTGGATGGGTGGCACAACCGTCTTGTTTTTAATACGGAAGTATTTGGACACCCTCCAGAAGGCATTCTCGCCAGACTCTAAGCGTTGTGGCTATCCTTCCCTTTGCTCATTTCGAAACTCTAGGATGCGTTTTCAGACTTTGTGGGCTTTCAAAAGTGAAGGGAGTTTCTAAGGCGCCTCACAGCATAACAAAACACGAGACCTGGCCCAAAGCAATATGTCAAACGGTTCCAGGCTCTGTTCTCGGGTTGACAAGGGAGGCGTTTAGTGGATAGTCCAGTCGGTTGCGAGCATGGACTCCCACAATCAGTGCGTAAATGACACTCATCTCCCAACCAAAAAAAAACTTGACAACCAAACCCAGGCGGAGAATTTTTTTCAAACCACAAACAGAGAAAAAAATATTTTTTTTCTCGAATGGCTTTTATTACAAAACAATCTGATCCGAGACTGATCTCCTGTTTCCATACAAGTAAATACAAAATGGAGCGTTTTGAACGCTCAGACTTAATCGTTTTTTCTTTTGGTCGGCGAGTGGTATTTTATTTCCCACATATACGCCGACTACCCGGTTAGGGCACCTTCTCTCCGCTACCTGAGGACGCGTTCAATAGGAGACCGAGAGACCTACATGGAAGGCTAGAAACCAGAAGTTCATCAAACTGCCAGAGGTCTATAAAACCACGTGTCAATAGTCAACGATTAAAGATGTCCAAAATATATCTTTTAGGTATGTCTTAAAGATGAAAATTTTAATTAATTCAGAGTCTGATTTTTCACAGTAGCATCAAAATTCTTTGCATTCCGCAGGCAATATCGTTAATTAAAATTCCACCTACTAAAATCAGTCGTTCACCTCCCGCTTATCAAGACTACCTGGCTTTAATTATTTTAATCTTACTCTCTGCAGGCTTTAATAGATTACTTTAAAGATTCCAATCTGCATCTTTATTATTCATGACCATCAGTATGCAAAATGGAGCTCCCATCTTTTCATCCAGGCCTTAATATTTCTCACCATTTCAACAGTATCTCGTTTTATACCCCCGTTTCAATTCAGTATCTCTAACAAAATAAATTCATAGTACACTACCGCATTTCAAATACAAAATTAATATTCAAATTAATATCTTGCTGTACTACGCATAAAATTACAATTATAAATTAGTAACACGTTGCAACCATAAAGAAGTTTATCAGCTAAAAGCAAAAGTTTAGCGTTCCCAGTATTCTGACCGAGCGTAATGAAAAACGGATGGAGAAAATTTTGTGGAATCGATTTTATTAGAATACAAAATGGAAGAATAGATGGGCACCAGCAATGATATTATTGATGTTATAGAGTAATGTACCGATGGAAAAGTTTATCTTTTCCGGGAAAAAGTTCAACAAGAGAAATATGTTGTTTCTCGTCCTTCTGGAATATTGGTTTCCTTAAAAGATTCCGTTACAAATATATTCAAGAGTACAGCGGTTTGTAAATAATTTTTTCAGAGAAAATGAGTATTCAGGATAAAGAATACTGGTTACTACTTTTGTTTCCTTATAACTTACTTTAAAATTCTTGCATTAATTTAAAGTTGAATTTTACTCTCAACGAGGAACCTAGGGATATGGGAGGGATAGTACTGGCCCTACCATAGAAGTGAAGGACGTAATACAATACTGAATTTACCAGGTTAAAAAAAGGATCTATTTATTTTATACTTAACATCATTTATAGTTTTTTTTATGGTGGTAACCATGGCAAAATGAATCAAAGAGGATATTTTCAAATAACACCTAACAAGCGTACACACAACTAATACATATTGTCGCGTGTTTTTTGGTTCGCGGTTGTAATAATTTTAATGTTCCGGGAAAGTGAAAACGCAATGTCTTTTAATTTAAGTTAAAAGAGTTTATTCAATTACAAAAGTGCACAATGATCAATTTAACACTTTCACTAATTTTAATTTTCACTATGAAAAATCTAACACTTGTCTATAAATTTCTTATCGCAATTGTCTTCTAAATCACTTCACTATTACGAAAATCGCTTTTCTACTACTCGAATAATATCGCTTCCCACACACAATCGCAGTTCTTATCGCGGTCGAATGAATGAATGAATCCGCCCATTTATTCAGCTCGCCTTTATATAGGGTCTCTACCTATTCACCCATTTCTCGTACATTGGCGAATGTTCTACCGAGAGGTACCTGGTAGATTCGAGCAAATTAATGAATGGAGTGACGTCACTTGCAGATGTTGATCATGCTTGTTGGGTTCTCGTGGGTTCGAGTAAGTTCATTTGTTGACGTGAAAACAATTGCGACAGTAGCTCGCAGAATTATTTGTACATGTCATTATTTGTACATGTAACACTGCCCCCACCTCAGTTCTTTTCGCCCCGAAAAGATGTGTCGCTATTTGTAGTCAATTCTTCCTGGGTGTAATATGGGGCAAGACGGTCCAGATGCATGATTTTCATTTTAGCTCTCGGCTTACGATGTTCCTGTATTCGGTATACGACGTCGTTGATTCGCTTTGTAACTCGGTATGGTCCCTCCCAATTATGTTGCAACTTTGGAGACCTACCCTTTCGCCGTTGCGGGTTATAAAGCCACACCAAGTCATCTTGCTGGAAGCCAGTAGAATTAGCCTTTAGATCATACCAGGTCTTCATGCGGTCAGTAGCCGATTCGAGGTGTTTTCGCACTGTCCGATGTATCTGGTTCAACCGTTGTCTTAGATCACTTGCGTACTCCGAGACCGTTTGGGGTTTCTCAGGGGATGTTCCGAACTTTATATCGGCTGGCAAATGAATAGTTTTTCCAAAAATGACTTTGGCTGGGGCCTGTCCCGTCGATGCATGTTCAGCGGCCCTATACGCCATTAAAAATAGTGGGATATGTCAGTCCCAGTCCCTTTGGTTCTCGTCAACCATTTTGGCCAGGTGTTTGTTGAGCGTGCCGTTGAAACGTTCGACCGTTCCATCGGATTGGGGATACAGCGGTGTTGTCCTCATTTTCAAACGGTACCCCCACGTTATAGGTTTGCATTTGTCCTCTCAGTCGTCGCTTTGGGCCTTTGACGGAAGCGCAAATTGTGCATCTGCGACACCAGTCCTCTACGTCTTCTCGAGCGTGGAGCCAGTAAAACCGTTCCCGCAATTTCGCTAAGGTCTTGTTAACACCAAGGTGGCCTCCCGAGGATCCTTCATGCATTTCCTTAACCACATCGTGGATTCGGCTTTTGGGTAGTATAGTTTGCATCTTATAGGAGCTGCCATCCACCGTTTCCCATTTCCGCTTGAGTATGCCACCCTCTACCTGAAGGGAGTTCCATTGTGCCCAATAGCTTTTCAGGGTTGCGCCATGCGTTGAAACGTCTTTCCACTCAGGTCGCCCAGTCGTCTCCTTCCATACGAGCAATGGTCCGATGTCTTCATCGCCTAGCTGGGCATTTCGAATCTCCTCCGATGACCAACCTTCATCGAATTCGGCCGTTATCAGTCGCAGATCAACGGGCGGTTCCTTTTCCTCAATCCGTCGGCAATGCTTGCAGTTAGCTGGACATGGGCGACGAGAAAGAGCGTCAGCATTTCCATGAATTCTGCCCTTTCGATGAACAATTTCGTAGTCGTATGACTGCAATCTTTCGATCTATCTCGCAACTTGTCCCTCGGGGTTTTTGAAGTTAAGTAGCCATCTCAGCGATGCATGGTCCGTTCGAAGAACAAATTTCTGGCCATACGAGGTGTGTTCAAAAAATATCACGAATTTTGTTTTTTTTTCAAAAATTATTTATTTATTCATGAATATGTATTTTGTCCCCTTCAAAGTAATCCTCATGAGATATTATACACTTGTGCCAACGGTTTTTCCAATCTTCGAAGCACTTCAAAAAATCATTTTTTTTAATCTTGTTCAGCTCCTCCTTCGATGCCGTCTTTATCTCGTCAAGCGTAGCATAACGTCGTCCTTTCATGGGCCTCTTCAGTTTGGGAAGCAAGAAAAAGTCACAGGGGGCCAGATCTGGGGAATACGGTGGCTGCGGCATCATTAGTGTGTTGTTTTTGGCCAAAAAGTCGCGCACAAGCAACGATGTGTGAGCAGGGGCGTTATCGTGGTGCAAAAGCCAATTTTTGTTCTCCCACATATCCGGGCGTTTCTGGCGGATTGCTTCGCGCAAATTGCGCATAACTTGCAGGTAATATTCCTTGTTGACAGTTCTTCCCTGTGGCAAGAACTCATGATGCACCACGCCCCTGCAATCGAAGAAAACTGTCAGCAAAACTTTCACATTCGACCGAACTTGGCGCGCTTTTTTCGGTCTTGGTTCATGCGGCAGCTTCCATTGAGATGATTGAGCTTTGGTTTCCACGTCATAACCATAAACCCACGATTCGTCACCAGTTATGACCCTCTGGAGCAAATTTGGTTCGTCACGGACAGAGTTTAACATCTCATTAGCAATGTTCATGCGTTGCTGTTTTTGGTCGCAATTGAGCAATTTTGGTACGAATTTCGCGGCGACCCGTCTCATGCCCAAATCGTTGATAAAAATCGAATGGCACGAGACAATCGATATGTTTAGGTCCTCAGCAACTTCTCTAACGGTGATTCGACGATTGGCCAATACCATTTTCTCCACTTCATTAATTTTTTCGTCTGTTGTACAAGTGCTCGGGCGTCCGGCACGCTCTTCGTCGTTCACATCTTCTCGGCCTTCTAAAAACATTTTGTACCACCGATAAACGTTGCTTTGGTCCAAGGTAGCTTCTCCGTATGCCACAGTCAACATTCAGAATGCATCCGCGCACTTAATTTCGTTTTTCACACAAAATTTGATACACGTTCTTTGATCCATTTTTTTGAATAAGTAAAAATCGAAGACGATTGAAAACACGTGCAAGTAAAGCAGCTATCACCAATTAAGTGAACATTCAAAATAGCCGAGCTTGTCGGCATAAGTGACAGACATGAGTACCAACATAATGCCACAAAAAAATCGAAATTCGAATATACGAAAATTCAAAATTCGTGATACTTTTTGAACACACCTCGTATAGGTACTTGTGGAACTGCTTGGTGGCCTCTATTATAGCCAATAGCTCCTTCCTGGTCACACAGTAGTTCCTCTCACTTTTTGAAAGAACTCGACTGTAATACGAGAGGACTCTTTCTTCGCCATTGATCTGCTGGGGGAGTACAGCTCCAATACCGCCATTGCTTGCATCGGTGTCAACTACAAACATTTTTCCGGGTTTCGGATACGCCAGTACGGGTGATTCACATAGCTTTTCCTTCAGGGTCTCAAAGGCTATCTGGCATTGTTCATTCCAGACATACGGACGATTTTTCTCGGTTAGCTGATGGAGACACTTAGCTATTTTGGCAAAGGCTTTGACGAATCTTCGATAGTAGGTTGCCAGACCCAGGAAACTTCGTAGTTGGTGCTTGTTGTTTGGTGTTGGCCAGCTTTTCACGGCTTCAATTTTCTCAGGGTCTGTTTTGACCCCTTCTGCTGATACGACATGTCCTAGTTATTTTACTTCAGCTGCGAAAAGGGTACACTTGTCGGGACTAAGCTTCGAATTTGCCAGTCGCAGTCGGGAGAAAACCTCTTCTAAGTTCCGCACATGCTCTTCGAACGTTCTCCCGATGACGATGATGTCATCTAGGTACACCAAGCAGGTTTTCCAGGTTAGACCACGTAGCACGTATTCCATCAAGCGTTCGAAAGTGGCTGGAGCATTGCAAAGCCCAAACGGCATCACCACAAATTGCCACAATCCGGTCCCAACTGAAAATGCGGTCTTCTCTCGGTCCTTCTTGTCAATTTCTACCTGCCAGTAGCCACTCTTGAGATCGAGTGTAGAAAACCATTTTGCGTCGGCTAAAGTGTCCATGATGTCATCGATGCGTGGGAGCGGGTAACTATCTTTCTTAGTGACGTCGTTAAGCTGCCTATAGTTGACACAAAAACGAGTGCTACCATCCTTTTTCTTGACTAGAACTACAGGCGCGGCCCATGGACTTACAGAAGGTTCAATAATGCCTTGTTTTTCCATGTCCGAGATCAGCGCGCTCACTTCTCCTTGTTTGGCTATAGGGAGACGTCTTGGTGCTTGTCGAATTGGCTTGGCTCCCTGTGTATCTATGACGTGAGTTACCAAACTCGTTCGGCCTTGGTCATCCGGGCTTGTTGAGAAGATGTCACTGTACTTGGTGACCAGATCAGAGGCTCGTTTGAATAGCTGCACCGGCAGTTTGACTTGCTTCAATATTGCAGACGTGGATTCCCGGGCTTTGTCTGTGTCTTGCCTCCTTTTCCAATGATGGTTGTGAGTAGCTTCCAAAGAGGTGATGGTGGAAACAGGCTGGCAGCTGCCGATGACTTCTCCCGCTTTGATGCTCGTGGTTGAGTCTGCGGTGTTAAGGACTCTAACCGGCACATATCCGTTCCTTAAAGATCTTACAAGGCTTCGTCCTACAATCAAACTGCGCAAGGTGGACGTTTTCGTTGGCTCTATCAGATAAGATCGGTGGTCTCCAGAATCACCATCAAGCTTGGCCCATACAATGCTTTCGGAAGAATTCGGTACATGAGTGTCAGTACATACCACTACATTCATCTTGGGGATTTGGACGCTGGGATCCTCCATCAGTACTTCAACATTCTGCCATTTCAATACACGTGTGCCCAAATCCAACGTGATTCCATGTGATCGCAGAAAATCCATTCCAAGAATGCAGTCATCCATAATGTTCGCGACCAGAAATTTATGTCGAAACACAAGGTCTCCCAACTGTATCTGGAGGTTGACCTCTCCATGGACAGGTGCAGTTTCTCCCGGAGCTGTCCGTAGTGAGAAAATTCTGCCCTTGTGAAGTTGTTGCTGTCTAATTAGGTCTGGTCGGATAATCGATTGGGTTGCACCAGTGTTGATTGTTATGGTGCAGTGTTCTCCGTCAATTTGACCCGGAAGGCATAAGTCCGCTTCTCCACGATGTAGTCTTGACACGGTTATGGTGGTACTGGGGACGTCGATCCTCCTAGCCAACCTCTGCCCCACGAAGTTGGCTCTTACATATTTCCCGAGCCCTCAGTTTGAAGGGCTTCCATTCTGGGCTCCTGACTCGGTCTGGATCTCCTCCTAGCTGCACACCCTAGACAATAGCTCGGTTTTCTTCGCTTCTTGCAGTCTCTTTGCAGATGCCCCTTCTCTCCGCAATTCCAGCATCAAGGCGTACCATTTACATGCGGGTCTCGCTCAATTTCCACGCGTTCACATCTGCACTCGTCTGTCACTACCTCCCGAACCCGGGCAGTGGTACGAGTCACATTTTTCGCTGCCTCAAAGTTCAGACTGTAAGCCAATGCGTCCTTAACCATTTGCTTTTGAGCTAAACGCACGGCTTGTTGCAATTCCGGGTCCTTTAGTGCGCTGATGAATGCTTCTGTCGCTGCATCATCTCGATGTTCTGGGTCGTAGGCTGGGTAAGCCAAAAGTGTCAGCCGCTCAATGTCTTGGGCTAGTTGCTGTAGGGTTTCACCAGTCTTCTGCACCCGATGCCGTAGCTGTGACCGATAAATCTGCTTCAGATGATCGTCTCCATAACGCATGTCGAGTGCATTCATTATAGCATTCGGGTTTGAGTGTAATTCAACGGGGATCGTCTGCAAAAGCTCGGCAGCTGGGCCTCTTAGAGCAAGAATTAATGCAGTTGGTCGTTCCTGCTCATTCCAGTGATTTATGCGAGCGGCTGCTTCAGACTGGGTTTTGTAAATACTCCAGACCGATTGCCCATCGAATATTGGTGCTTGCACATTCCTGGATGTGCTTTGAGCTGCGGTTATAAGCGGGGCTGGTGAAGTGGTTACTACTGCCTTCGCTGCTTCCAATTCTTTTTTCACTTTTTCCATCTCGTGGTTCATTCTCTCTTCGACCTGGCTGGCCTTTTCCTCGACCTGGTAAACCTTTTCCTCGACCTGGTCAACCTTTTCCTCGACGCCTTTAATTTGTTTGTTAAGACTACCGAGCTCCGCTTTTATTTCGGTTGACTGCTTTTGAAAATCTGCCTTGATTTCGATCGCTTGTTGATCCAGCTTCGCTGATTGTTCCTTAAGCTTCGCTGATTGTTCATTAAGCTTCGCTGATTGTTCATCTAGCTTCGCAGTCAGACTGGATGACATCACCATTAACATTTGCATTAGCGCATTTTCTGGCTCCTTTGATTTTGGTGTTTCTACTTCTCCACCTTCTGCGCCTTTTTCTGCATCTGAGGGCTCACCCGAATCCAGATTCACGCCTTCCGACTCGATCGCGTCACGCAAGCGTGCAATCAGTATGGCCTTTGTACCTTGTGTGGCCAGATTTCGTTGTTCCAACTCCTCTTTGAGCTCCGATATGCTCAATTGATTAATTTTTAGATGTAAATTTCCTGGCATTTTTATTGTTTCGGCTATTTTTCCACCAGTTTCTACGTTAATTCTCACTATTGTGCACTTCAAAAATGTTTAATCGTTTTCACTTCCAAAATTTTTCTTTCGCACTTCTTAACACCACTGTCGCGTGTTTTTGGGTTCGCGGTGGTAATAATTTTAATCTTCCGGGAAAGTGAAAACGCAATGTCTTTTAATTTAAGTTAAAAGAGTTTATTCAATTACAAAAGTGCACAATGATCAATTTAACACTTTCACTAATTTTAATTTTCACTATGAAAAATCTAACACTTGTCCATAAATTTCTTATCGCAATTGTCTTCTAAATCACTTCACTATTACGAAAATCACTTTTCTACTACTCGAATAATATCGCTTCCCACACACAATCGCAGTTCTTATCGCGGTCGAATGAATGAATGAATCCGCCCATTTATTCAGCTCGCCTTTATATAGGGTCTCTACCTATTCACCCATTTCTCGTACATTGGCGAATGTTCTACCGAGAGGTACCTGGTAGATTCGAGCAAATTAATGAATGGAGTGACGTCACTTGCAGATGTTGATCATGCTTGTTGGGTTCTCGTGGGTTCGAGTAAGTTCATTTGTTGACGTGAAAACAATTGCGACAGTAGCTCGCAGAATTATTTGTACATGTCATTATTTGTACATGTAACAATATATTTACTTGTTACTTCTATACCTACCCCGTACCAGATTCGATCGGCTCAGGAAATAATTTGATGATTCCTTTCATCTTCAATAAACCAATCTATTTGTGCACATGTATAGGATTTTGCATCACGGGCCTAACAACTTTATATTACTTATATGAACGCACCCTAAAACTTTTTTAATGGACTGTCAATGACAAAACGTTAGTTAGAGTCAACATTTTCACCATAGTAAAGTTCACGAGCCACCAAAAAAAATTACTTAAAAATTACTATTGATTAATATTATTGAATCTTGATTAAAAATTTTAGAATCTGAAACAAAAAATAATTTTGTGCATCAGGAGGTCTAGGGGGAGGCAAAATGTACGAAAAATTGGTGCCCCTCCACGTGATTGGACATATTTGTGTCAAAAAAATCACCAAGATTTGTAGAGCAGTCACCTAAGCAAACTGCTCGAAAACCTTCAAAACACCTATCCGAAATTTTAATTTCAGATTTGAAAAAGTTATAGTTATAAACCAGAAATTATTTTTATTTAAATTTACATTTTATACCATTTTTTCCTATATGAAATTTAAGCCTATCTTCCTAATAATATTTGTTATGACATTTATCTTTTTATTATTACTTAAACTTTTTTCATTATTAACTTCTATTAATTTAAAAAAAAATTCAAATCTGCAATTAAAATATGAACATGGCAACACGTTTTCCCGCTGCACAAGCACGTATTGCATTGGCGAAGGCAAGTGTGCTCGTCAACTGCCGTTGCAAGGAGTCCCGCAAGGTGATAACTGGTGCCAGGGGGAGTCGAGTGGGAGATGTCCACCCAAGTCCAAAAAAAACGGAATCATTTTATGTAGCTGTGTGTGTTGCTTTGAATCAGAATATTTTTGAACTTCTAATGTTTGCAACCGTCTGCTCGACCTTTCTTACACGGTACACGGCAGCTAAGTGTGAAAGTTGAATTTTTGGATACAGTGTTTAAATCATTAGTTATACCCAACTGCATTAATTTTATTCAATAAAGCACATAGGCGGATAAAATCTGTTTGTCGGCCATCCATCAGGCTTAAATTGCGCTTCAAAACCATTCGTTTGCTCGCTTTGTGATCGTGGGCTTATGCGTAGCGAATATTTTGCTCAACACGAAGAGTTAAGACATTTTGGCGGATCGTGTAATATAAAAACAGAATTTCGTCATATTTGAGACAAAGGATTTACAACAACGAAATATTTATCGGTTCATATGAGGACTCATTCTGAACGTTAATTTTGCCCAGAAACGTTTGGTACGAAAGTTTCTCGACACAACATTCTAAAAAACATGTACGTGAAAAACAGTACCTTTGCCCGATTTGTGGCTTGTCGTTCGTATGAGATGATTATGTAGCCATTCATATGCTTCGTCACAAAGTTGAAAAGCCATATAAATGTAAATTCTGTGGAAAAATAATCCCGCGAGCCACAGATTTAAATGTTCACGTGTAAAATACGTTTGAAGCTCATGTCAAAGAGGAATAGAGCGAAAGAGAGTGGGAGTGGGCGGTGAAAGAGCACCGTTCATTTTCTGACGAGAGAAGTGCCGATGACTGTGTGTCGCATTTTGAATGGCAACAAATTTAAAAGTGTTTGACTCGTGCTATTTGCTGAAAATTCTTAAAAGTGACTTATCTCTAATTTATTTAAATATCCAAGTGATTGTGAAAAAACTCTTGATCTGATGAAGTTATATAGTAAAACCGGCTGTCTTGAAATTTTTTTGTGGTACCGCTAAGATGGCATATTAGAAAACCCGGCTGAACTGCCGCGAGATACTTAGCTGTAAAAATTGGGTCAAAAACTGTTGGTCCTCATATCGCCTTACAACTAGTCATGTACACATCACTAAACCATATAAATTAAATTGCTGCCCCGGGATAATTTTTTTGTTGCAAGTGAATGCAAAATCCATTTCGCTGTGCTGATTTGTATAATCCATAAGAATTAATGCATCGTGTCTCTGAGAACCGCCTGACGTGAATTTTAATACGTTCTGCCTGATTGTCCTTCGTTTAAACAAAATAGAAAATTAGATTTAATAAATTAATTGGATTCTAGGGACATTGTGAACCAACCATATCATCAGCGGGCGCCCGATGAGTACCCTTTTGGTTTGTTTATTGGATTTAAATTTTTTTATGTATATTTTTGCACATCAAATTTTTGTATATTTCTTTCGGGTTTAATTGAGTATGAATTTTTATATATATTGTTACATGTACAAAGAATTCTGCGAGCTACTGTCGCAATTGTTTTCACAACCATTAAGATCATCAACAAAATGAATTTACTCGAAACCACGAGAACACACCAAGCATGATCAACATTTGAAAGTGAGTCACTGCTCCATTCATTAAGCTGCTCGAATATACCAGATACCTCTCGGCAGAACATTCGCCAATGTTCGAGTGGTGCATTGAACGGCTGGAGGCCCTATGTAAGGGCGAGCTGAATGAATGGGGGGATCATTCATTAGAACCGCGATAGTAAAAACTGCGATAGTAAAACCTGCAAAAGTGTGGAGCGAATAGAAAAGCGATATTGATCGAGTAATAGAAAGTGATTTTCGTTGATTGTGAAGTGATTTTAGAAGACAATTGCGATAGAAATTTATAGACAAGTGAAAATTAGACTTTTAATAGTGAAAATTAAAAGTGTAAAATAGTTTAATAAGTGATTGTGCATTTTTAATTAATTAAATAAACTCTTTTAAACTTAATTGAAAAAAGGCATTGCGTTTTCACTTTCCCGGAACATTAAAATTATTGGCCGTGAACCATAACGCGCGACAGTGGTGTCGAGAAGTGAGATTAAAGTCTTGAAAGTGAAAATTCGATCATTTTTATAGTGCACAACAGTAAAATTTAAAGAAACATTAAAAATGCCACGAAGCCTAAACTTAAAAATTAATGAATTGACCATGTCGGAGCTTAAGGAAGAGTTGGATCAGCGAAACCTGGCTACACAAGGTACAAAGGCCACACTGATTGCACGCTTGCATGACGCAATTGAATCGGAAGGCGCGTATCTGGATTCGGGTGAGCCCTCATATGCAGAAAAAGGCGCAGAAGGTGGTGAAGGAGAAACACCAAAACTAAAGGAACCAGAAAATGCGCTGATGTAAATGTTAATGCTGATGCAGCAAGAGCAGCGACAACAGTCATCCAATTTAACTACGAAGCTAGATGAACAATCAGCGAAGCCAAATGAACAATCAGCGAAGTTAAATGAACAATCAGTGAAGCTGGACCAACAAGCGATCGAAATCACGGAAATGCAAAAACAGTCACCCGAAATAAAAGTGGAGCTCGGTAGCCTGAACAATCAAATTAAATGCGCCGAGGAAAAGATTTACCAGGTCGAGGAGAAGGTCAGCCAGGTTGAGGAGAGAATCAACTATGAGATCAGCCAGGTCGAAGAGAGAATGAACCATGAGATGGAAAAAGTGAAAAAAGAATTGGAAGCAGCAAAGGCAATATTAACCACCTCACCAGCCCCGCTTACAACCGCAGCACAAAGCTCATCCAAAAATGTGAAAGCGCCACTATTCGACGGGCAAACGGTCTGGAGTATTTATAAACCCAGTTTTGAAACTGCCGCTAGGGATAATCACTGGAATGAGCAGGAACGACCAACAGCATTAATTCTTGCTCAAAGAGGCCCAGCTGCCGAGCTTTTGCAGACTATCCCAGTTGAGTTGCACTCAAACCTGAATGCTATAATGAATGCGCTCAACATGCGTTATGGAGACGATCATCTGAAGCAGATTTATCGGCCACAGCTGCGGCATCGGGTGCAGAAGTCTGGTGAAACCCTACAACAGCTAGCCCAAGACATTGAACGACTAGCACTTTTGGCTTACCCAGCCTACGACCCAGAACATCGAGATGACGCAGCGACAGAAGCATTCATCAGCGCACTAAAGGACCCGGAATTGCAACAAGCCGTGCGTTTAGCTCAAAAGCAAATGGTTAAGGATACATTGGCTTACAGTCTGAACTTTGAGGCAGCGAAAAATGTGACTCGTACCACTGCCCGGGTTCGCGAGGTAGTGGCAGACGAGTGCAGGTGTGAGTGCGCCGGAATTGAGCGAGAGCCGCAGGTAAATAGTGCACTTGGATGCTGGAATTGCGGAGAGAAGGGGCACCTGCAAAGAGACTGCAAGAAGCGAAGGAAACCGAGCTATTGCCCAGGGTGTGCAGCTAGGAGAAGATCTAGACTGAGTCAGGAGTCCAGAATGGAAAACCTTCAAACTGAGGGGTCGGGAAACATGTAAGAGCCAACTTCGTGGGGCAAAGGTTGGCTAGGAGGATCGATGTCCTCAGCGCTACCATCATTGTATCAAGACTACATCGTGGAGAAGCGGACTTATGCCTTCCGGGTCAAGTTGACGGAGAAGATTGCACCATAACCATCGACACAAGTGCAACCCGATCGATCATCCAACCAGACCATGTGAGGCAACAACTACTTCAAAAGAGTAGGATTTTCCCACTAAGGACAGCTACGGGAGAAACTTCACCTGTCCATGCAGAGGTCAACCTCCAGATATCGTTAGGAGACCTTGCGTTCCGACATAATTTTCTGGTCGCGAACATTATGGATGACTGCATTCTCAGAATGAATTTTCTGTGATCACATGGAATCACGTTGGACTTGGGCAAACGGGTATTGAAATGGCAGAATGTCAAAGTATTGATGGAGGGTCCCAGCGTCCAAATTCCTAAGACTAATGTGGTCGTATATACCAACACTGATGTACCAAAATCTTCCGAGAGCATTGTATGGGCCAAGCTTGATGGTGATTCTGGAGACCACCGATCTTATCTGATAGAGCCAACGAAGACGTCCACCTTGCGCAATTTGATTGTAGGACGAAGCCTTGTAAGATCTTTAAGGAACAGATACGTGCCAGTTAGAGTCCTTAACACCACAGACTTAACCACGGGCATCAAAGTGGGAGAAGTCATCGGCAGTTGCCAGCCTGTTTCCACCATCACCTCTTTGGAAGCTACTCACGACCATCATTGGAAAAGGAAGCAAGACACAGACAAAGCCCGGGAATCCACGTCTGCAATATTGAAGCAGGTCAAACTGCCGGTGCAGCTATCCAAGCGAGCCTCTGATCTGGTCACCAAGTACAGTGACATCTTTTCAACAAGCCTGGATGACCAAGGCCGAACGAGTATGGTAACTCACGTCATAGATACACAGGGAGCCAAGCCAATTCGACAAGCACCAAGACGTCTTCCTATAGCCAAACAAGGAGAAGTGAGCGCACTGATCTCGGACATAGAAAAATAAGGCGTTATCGAACCTTCTGTCAGTCCGTGGGCCGCGCCAGTAGTTCCAATAAAGAAAAAGGATGGTAGCACTCGTTTTTGTGTCAACTATAGGCAGCTTAACGACGTCACTAAGAAAGATGGTTACCCGCTCCCACGCATCGATGACATCATGGACACTTTAGCCGACACAAAATGGTTTTCTACACTTGATCTCAAGAGTGGCCACTGGCAGGTAGAAATCGACAAGAAGGACCGAGAGAAAACCGCATTTTCAGTTGGGACCGGATTGTAGCAATTTGTGGTGGTACCATTTAGGCTTTGCAATCCTCCAGCCACTTTAGAATGCCTGATGGAATAGGTGCTACGTGGCTTAACCTGGAAAACCTGCTTGGTGTACCTAGATGACATCATTGTCATCGGGAGAACGTTCGAAGAGCATGTGTGGAACTTAGAAGAGGTTTTCTCCCGATTGCGACTGGCGAACCTGAAACTTAGCCCTACAAGTGTACCCTTTTCGCAGCTGAAGTAAAATACCTGGTACACGTCGTTTCACCAGAAGGGGTCAAAACAGACCCTGAGAAGATTGAAGCCATAAAAAGCTGGCCAACACCAAACAACAAGCGCCAACTACGAAGTTTCCTGGGTCTGGCAACCTACTATCGAAGATTCGTCAAAGACTTTGCTGAAATAGCTAAGTGTCTCCATCAGTGAACCGAGAACAATGATGATGAACAATGCTAGGTAGGCTTTGAGACCTGACGGAGAAGCTGTGTGAATCACCCCTGCTGGCATATACGAAACCCGGAAAAATGTTTGTAGTTGACACCGATGCGAGCAACGGCAGTATTGGAGCTGTACTCTCCCAGCAGATCGATGGCGAAGAAAGAGTCCTCTCGTATTACTGTCGAGTTCTTTCAAAAAGCGAGAGAAACTACTGCGTGACCAGGAAGGAGCTAGTGGCTATAATAGAGGCCACCAAGCAGTTCCACAAGTACCTATATGGCCAGAAATTTGTTCTTCGAACGGACCATGCATCACTGAGATGGCTGCTCAACTTCAAAATCCCCGAGGGACAAGTTGCGAGATAGATCGAAAGATTGCAGTCATACGACTACAAAATTGTTCATTGGAAGGGCGGAGTTCATGGAAATGCTGACGCCCTATCCTGCCGTCCATGTCCAGCTAACTGCAAGCATTGCCGACGGATTGAGGAAAAGGAACCGCCCGTTGATCTGCGATTTATAACGACCGAATTCGATGAAGGTTGGTCACCGGAGGAGATTCAAAATGCCCAGTTAGCCGATGAAGACATCGGACCATTGCTCGTATGGAAGGAGATGACTGGGCGACCGGAGTGGAAAGACGTTTCAATGCATGGCGCAACCCTGAAAAGCTATTGGGCACAATGGAACTCCCTTCAGGTAGAGGGTGGCATACTCAAGCGGAAACGGCGGATGGATGCTCCTATAGGATGCAAACGATACTTCCCAAACATCGAATCCACGATGTGGTTAAGGAGATGCACGAAGGATCTTCGGGAGGCCACCTTAGCGTTAACAAGACCTTAGCGAAATTGCGGGGAAGGTTCTACTGGCTCCATGCTTGAGAAGACGTAGAGGACTGGTGCTGTAGATGCACAATTTGCGCTTCCGTCAAAGGTCCAAAGTGACGAAGAAGAGGACAAATGCAAACCTATAACGTGGGGGTACCGTTTAAAAGAATTGCTATTGACATCGCAGGACTCTTTCCTGAATCTGAATGGGGAAATCGATACACACTGGATGTAGCCGATTATTTCAGCAAGTGGCCCGAGGTCTAACTTTCAATGTTTCATTGACGAAGTCATGCAAGGACTTGACTTTGTATTTCCATATGTGGACGATATTCTTGTCGCTTCATCTACCAAGAAAGAGCATCTTGAACATCTTCAACAACTCTTTACTCGCCTGGAAAAATAAGGCATCGTCATCAGCAGCGCTAAATGTCATTTTGCCCTACCAGAGGTGGATTTCCTCTGCTACCGAGTATCTTCAGCAGGCATCATACTGCTTCCAGAGCGAGTGGCAGCAATAGCAGAATTTCTCAAGCCAATTTCTTCTAGCAAAATCCTGATAAAGCAGCACCTTGGCAATTCCACCGGCTTGCTTTTATCAGCCAAGTTACAAACAACATTCAACACGTCTCTGGCAATGATAATGTCGTCGCCGACGCGCTATCGAGAATCGAAACAATCTCTGCAGCAATCAAAATCATCGATCTCGCTCGCGATCAAGGCAACGACGAAGAACTTCGCCCGTATCTTCAACGCGACTATCACTCACTTCATCTTTGACCGATCAACGTTCTCAACATCAATTTACCAGTCTACTGCGACACATCAATCGACACAGCACGTCCATTCGTCCCAACGCAACTACGAAAACGTGTCTTCGATGCTCTTCACAGCATAAGTCACCCCGGCCAAACAGCAACAGTCAAACTGGTATCACAGAGATACGTTTGGCCTAGCATCAAACAAGACTGCAGAGCGTGGGCTCAAGCCTGCGTCAAATGCCAACGTAGCAAAATTACTCCCCACGTTGCAGCGCCAATACAGCACTTTCCAGGTCGCTCTGGCCATTTCGAACATATTCATGTCGATATCGTCGGACCATTTACATCATCACGAGGCTACAGACACTGTCTGACAATAATAGACAGATTCTCACGGTTCCCTGAAGCCTTTACACTCGACGACATCTCCTCAGATTGCGTAGTCAGAACACTTTTTCCTGGCTGGATCTCTCGCTACGGAGTACCACTCAGAATCAGGGCGGCAATTTGAGGCTGATATATTCAACGCATTAGCTCGTTTACTAGGCAGCAAGCACATTCATACAACGACATATCACCCAGCATCCAATTGTCTCATCGTCAGATAAAAGCTGCGAATTGATGGCACACATCCAACGCATAGGTTGATACGTTAACAATCATCTTGATGGACATACGGGCTGCTTGGAAAGAAGGCGTACAAGCGACGCCAGCTGACCTAGTTTTTGGCGAACCAATACGACTCCCTGGTGAATTTTCGGCACCATCAGGACAACTCGACATGCCTTCAGCCAACTTAGTACAACGACCTCGAAACCATTTCATTGACTAGCGACCTCGATCAATGCCTCGACACGGAAACAAGCCGATCTTTGCCTTCAAAGTGCTACCCACATGCTCTCACGTACTCATCCGAGTCAATGCACCACGACTAGCATTCGAGCAACCATATGAAGGTCCATACGAAGTTGTCAAGTCGACCTATTGATACTCCATCATCAAAATTCGCCACGTGGATACGCCGGTATGCATGGACAGACTTAAGCCAGCTTTCATGCTTCCTGACGACGAACCAGAGAAGGCAACTCCGCTGTCTCCACAAAATGAACCAACTCCGTCGACGTCTGGCCATACAGCTCCAGCTTCGAGTACGTCATTGGAACCCGAAGACACATCGTCACGCGGATGCACGACGTCTTTTCGACCATCATCTTCCGACTCATCGAGCAGCGATTCATCAACCCAACGACAACGCAGAAAGCGTGTGAGATTCAACGACAACAATTAATTCATGTTCCTTTTCCCTTCAAAGGGGTGAGTGATTGTAGCGGTCAACTACAGTATTCCAAGAACCGCACAAACATTAATCAGACACATGCAAGCATCCACACTACATTCACGCAAACACCCATTGTCTGAAGTTGTATTGCATTTAGCGGTTAGTCGTGCACACGCCACCAATCAAGTATCAGGTGTAACTCCCAACTCCCAAATATTTAGTTGATTCTTGAATAAATGTATAGTTAGTTAGTAAGGATTCGCGCTGTCATTTACTGACCAACACGATTCCCACAATTTTTTCCAATAATAAGACTTCGTTCAGGTGGGATTTTAAGAGTTTTAAATTGAACTCTGGAATTCAGAAGGTTAAGGAATTGCGTTTAATATGGGTATGCTCGATTGGCCGAGCATTCAGAAAATTATTGAAACTGGGAAAAAATGGCTACTACTATATCCTTATGAGAGGAACTCTGTATCTTTTGGATGAATTTGAACGATTTCTTATACAAATACTATATTGAATCAATAATTTCAGTCATCGATGCATGTAATCAGATAACTTGTTTTGAACCCTAAGGTTATAAAGCCCTTCTGGTAGACAGACGGCTCTTCTGCTTGCTCAGCTTGTTTTTTCATAAATATATTGAAACTTCAAACAATATTGTTTTAATTGAAAACAAATGATTGAAAATGTTCAATTTAAATCAACACTAATTAATTTAATCACAATAAAAATACCATTAAACCAATTTTTTCAATCCATTTAGCCCATTTACTCATTTTTGTTAATCAACTCGTGCAAAACAACTGCTCCAATCTCCAATCTAGTAGCGTCAACAACAAATACGAGGAACAATAATACAATTTTGGAAGCGTATAATAACTATGACGCACAATTACTACTTTGTTGCATGCCGTATTTAAATATACCAGTCACGTTCATATATAGGTACATACATGAAATACGTTTATTTCAAATGAAACAATGAAAAAAACATAATAAAGGAAGACAAACCACTGAACTGATTGTTGTTAATAATGCAATCAATTTCCGAGGTTTTCAGTAGCGATGCATAATTAATTTTCCACTGAAAAATAACCGTGCTAGCACTTCTTTCCCCCAGGCGAATGTTTACACATTGGTTTTTGGTATTCACATGCATAGTTTTGCTTGTTCGCAAGATCGGGACAGATGGGAATAATCATTACGGATGACAACTTACTATAGTGAAAGTATTTATTTATCCATGGGAATAAGAGCTGCTGGCCAGATTGGATGGTAAATAAATTGGTTGAAATGTAATGAATATGTGAAATGATTGAAATAAGCAGTTCGATTCGTTATGCGGGACAATTGCTAGCAGTTTTAAGGGTAGTTATTAATTAATCGCATTGTTGTGTATATGAAAATTGGTTAATAACTCTGAAAGTAGCTCTTCCTTTTTTGCAGGTAAATATTTTGCACAGAGGAAACCCGGCTAGGATCCGATCGCATAAATTTATTTAGATTTTGTAAAAGCAAGCTTGAGCATGTGGAGGTTTCGATTCGGGCCTCTTTCTTCTCTAATCCTTCGAACTGGTAAAGGGATTTCTTTAATTCGACGGGCCCCAATACGTACAGAAGTTGGGTAGATAGAATTACGCTCATGTCAAAGGGTTGTGTGCTCAAGAACAACAGCCTCCAAGCTTGAGTTATCGTCTTCCTCCCTGACGTTTACCTCTTCTCCCAAAACGTCACGTAGTGTCTGAATTCAATGGTTCTTATTTTCTGATCTATTACTACTTTACTCTATTACTACAAAATTTACAAATCCTATCATTGTTATTATCAAAGCTGAATGAATTTTAACTTCCACGGTATTTGCTATTGCTGTACTGATAAGAACCTACGACCATAATTTTGCCCCTGTAAAATGTACGCTCTTATTAAGAGTTAATATCCAGTACTTTGGATCTTGAAGCTGGAGGAAAATAACTCAAATTCATTCAATATTCGCATTTAAAATTGCCACTATTTCTTTTCCTGATTATTGACGTTACTCGTTAAACAAATTCTCAAAGATGTGCATGATATAAACCTGTGGCAACTCAGAACGTCCCAATGTTAGCCCACGCTTCACTGAGCAAACAGATCCTCATCCCACGAGAAATCTTCGCCTGCCAGCTGATTCCACATATCAACGGCGCAAGCAATTCCCTTGAGAAAAAGGCAAATTTGCTCGAGCCGCTCTTCTCTCTTCTCATGAATTATATTAACATACATAAGAGAACATAGGCAAACTTCCTACTGGTTCGTAGTCAACATTATCAGCAACATCAGCAGCAAAAATATCATCAGCATCATCATCGACATCACCAACAACATCATCATCAACAACGACATCATCATTCATCATCAACAACAATGACATAATCATTCATAATCTTCATTGTCGTAGCTACCTACCTCGTCGTAAACAAAAGGGAATAATAAATTCTGTCATTTCCAAAAAGTAAAATATAAATATAGAGTAAAAGCTAAAGACAAGGATTTTTACTTCCAAAGTGGTGACCCCAACTTGCAACGATAATGATAGTCGGACGAGTATGGCGAGTGCCATCTCCATCAGGAGGCACCACCAGCCGGGAGTATACAACCGGCTGAAGAGGTAAACGTAGTCAGCCACTGAAGGCTGCCATCCTTCTGGCGGGCTAGTTTTGAATAGTGGTTCGTTCAGATGGAATCACAATTCGAGGTACACAAAGTGATCCAGGACGCAGCCAAGTACCATCTCACGGTATCATCGTTGAACCATGAAACCATCACGGATATAGCGGACATCAGCTGTGCGCCACCGGAGCACGACCGACACGAAGCGCCCAAAGCAGCTTTCGTCGCCCACATCACAGACTCACCTGATGCGAGCTACATAAACTGCTCACAGGCGTCAAGCTCGTAGACAGGAGACTTTCACAGCTCCTACGGCACACGCGCTCCCTCGCTGGCGCACGGGTTAGCGACCATGTCCTCCGTGCCAGATGGCTTGACCTCCTGCCTCAGCAAGCGCGCTGCATGCTTCTGCTTACAAAAAACCAGACGCTAGAGGAGCTTGCCGCTGTCGCAGACGGGGCATAAGACATGAGTCCGGGAGTGATGGCCACGTTAGTGCAACCATCCACGCACCCAATAACATCCTCATCTGGTTTCACCTCGAGTTAGCTGCTTTGCGTCTGGCGATTACCCAGCTAACAAACTTGAGTCGAGAGGCGCTTCAGTAACCAGACCAGACAGTCGCACAGGTCACTGCTGGTATCACACCAAGCACAGGACGCTAGCCTTGCGATGCAAGCAGCCCTGTTCCTTGCCAGCTTTAGACCAAACTCCTAGGTACTCCGAAAACTAGTTCTGCCGGCGTTGTACTCAGGGGACACTGCCGGCAACACCTTGGAGAGATGCCTTTATGTCTCCGACCACACCACAAAATCCAGTTCTTGGTAGGCTCTAGCTCCACCCTCTACATGATCCCAAGGCATTCCATCGCCAGGCCTCTTCGTATGCAGAGCCTCGTGCTACAGGCGGCCTATGGGACGTCCATCACAACCTTTGAACCACAGCAGCTCACCCTAGGTTTTGGGGCCACTCCACTGGTCGTTCGTGATAGTGGATGTACAGACAGCTATTCTGGAGCTGACGCACTAAAGCATCATGGTCTACTCATCAAGCTGCACTGCCAGCACCTCTTGGACGATCTCACTAATCTCTCCACAGCCTGCGTCCTTGATCTAGCTCCAGCTATACACAGTATTAGCACCGTCAAGAACACCATTGGAGACCAGTACAAAGGATAATCGCCAAATATGCAGACTCACTCACGCAACTCGGGAAGTTAGCCTCGGTCACTGACCTACTCGTCCACCACCAGATAGTCACCAATGGCGCATCGGTTTTCACGAGACCATATCGCCTCGCCGGAGAACGCCCAACCGCAGCCAAGGCCGAGTTCACTTTCTTGCTGGAACGAGGCATAATTCCAGCCAATGGGCGAGTCCTCTGCACATGGTGCCCAAGGACGGTGGCCATTGGCGAGCTACTGGAGATTACCGTCAACTCAAAACCCAAACTTGGCCGGGCCGTTACTCATTGCTCATAATTGAGGATTTGATTCAGGACGCAAGCGGCACTGTTTTTTCAGTAATCGGCCTCCAGCGTGCGTTCTACCAAATTCCGGTTGCTCCTGAAGACGTATGTAAGACGGCAGCTACCATGCACTTCGGATTGTAAGAATTCCTGGAGATGCATTTGGGTCGGCGCAACGCAGCTCAAACGATGCAACGGACTCTAAGCCATCTGCTCAGAAAGTTAATATTCATTCGGGTCTATCAGGACGATATCCTAGTTAAGAAATTTTAAGACGCTGAATGGGCGCTTCGACCACATCCATGTCGACTTGATCAAGCTGCCACTGTGTGAAGGCTACACAAACTACCTCACCATTATTGACCGCTATACAAGGTGACCTCAAGCAGTGCCATTGCATGAGATCATAGCCAGCACCGTCACCAGGGCACTATTTGACCACTGGATATGAATATTTGGCCCGCCACTGGAGGTCACATCGAACCAAGTACGCCAGTACGAAGCCGACCTCTTGAATACGCTCGGCACCAACTACGTCCACACCACTCCATACCACCCTCAAGCCAATGACATGGTCAAACAGTTGCCTCAAAGCAGGGTTAAAATGCGTTCCGCAGACACCATAGTTACAGGCACTTCCACCGATCTTGCTGCGTCCTCGAACCACATTCAAGGAGGACCTGCAAACCTCTCCTGCAGAAACAGTTTTCGGTACGTCACTTCATATCCCGAGAGAGTCCATTACGCCTCAGAATAGACCAGCTGGCAGCCCACAAGATGTTGTCATCGAGCTACGCCACCTGTTTAAATCGATTCGTCATGTCCCGTCAGCCAGACACTCGGTTCACTAACCATTCGTTTTCAAAGACCTGGCCAGCTGTGAGTACGTGTTTTACCGCATCAATGCTGTAAAGAAGCCACTCGTTCAGCCATACTCCGGACCTCATCGAGTCTTCAGAAGGATCAACGCCAACACCTACGTCATAGACGTAAACGGTGTCACCAAAACCCTCTCCACAGAACAACTCAAGGCAGCCTACCTGGAGCACGCTGATGCCCATTCAACGACACAGCAGCTATACTTAACACCTCCACAGGTGCCTACAACACCACCTCTGGTGCCCTCGGAAACGGGTCAACCAGCGCAGATTTTGCCGGAACAACCACTAAAGCGATCCAAAAAGAGAGTCACGTTTTCACTCCCTTCGACGCAAGCGAAGGTGACTATGGCGACTCAGAACATCCCAACGTCACCGCACGCTTCACAGTGTGAACAGACCCTCGTCCCACGAGAAATCTTCACCCGCCAGCTGATTCCCTTGAGAAAAAGGCAAATTTGAATTTGTCCTAGGGTATGTTGGGAGCTCCGACCCATATAGATTGCACCTGTATTCGATTTGGTTCTCTGTTATCCATGATTTCAGGAATACACCACTTGGATTATTGGTGGCGTTCAGTCATGATGTGTGGTTGGCGTTCAGGTCACCAGCAAGAATATAATAGTTATGCAGCCTGTTCAATTCGAGTATTTTAAACAAGGAATTGAGCTCCTCCTTGAACTTGAGAAAATTTCAACCAGTTGCAAAGGCAGAGATAACGAAGAGGTTATCCCCACCTGGCAGTGAGATTTTGATAACGGATACTTCAAGAGATTCAAAGCTTTTGAACTCGACTTTTTCAATATTTTGGAAACAATAGGATCTTCGAACCAATATCCCGGTGCCACATCCCCCATCACCTACTAATCTATCGTTTCTTACGAATTCAAAATAATTGAATGTCATGGGGTGCCATGAATTTAGGTGGGTTTCAGTGAGAAACATGATGTCAGGCTTTTGCTAAACAATGAATTAAAGGAAATAATCACACCGATGTATAGTAACAATGGATTAGACGTTGATCGAGATGAGACGAATCCTATCCACAGGAATGTGGCCGGATGACAACTTATTTTGAGGCATTTGAAAGCCCTAAACGCTGAAAAACAATGTTAATTTTCGAATCTTGTTTGTCGATTCTCTCCGATAAGGAATTTAATTGCTGATAAATTTTAAGGAGCAGCTCATTATTGCCACTTACATTATGTATTTTATTTACATTGTCTGCTGGTCCTCTCGCAGCAAGTGCAAATGACACCCCGGGCTTAACGAAGTTGGTAGGTATCACACTGCGGTGTGCTTGACTTTGTTTTGGAGTGACTTTAACCTTTGCATCTTGATACCGGGGGCATCCTCGATATGATGCTGGGTGACGAAAGGCACCGCAGTTCACACAATATAGTTTTTCTTTTGGCTCCGCCTGAGCCAATTTGCACTCGCCGGGAGCATGAATGTCTTTGCATTTAGCACACCTATATTTCATGGCGCAATTGACAGCCGAATGCCCGAATCTTTGACACCTGTAGCACCGGTTGACCTCACTTTTCTGGAGGCGTTCCCACCTCACCACGCGGAAGTTCAAGTACCGTATATTTTCCAGGGCACTTGAACTACTTTTGCTGGAAATCTGGACAAAGTAGTGAGGCAAGTTTTTGCGCTCCAAAATCGATCTCCTTGTTGCAAAGTTTTTAACTGAAATAAATTGTATTTCTGGTGCAACTTCTTGGAGCACCTGAAAGAGATCGACTGTGTCCTTACCACAGTCCAGACCCTTCAATATAAAGGTTTGGTTCTTTTCGCTTTTCGGGGTGTACGTATCTCCAGAATTTAATGCACTTTTTGTTACCTGGAAATCAACCAACGACTTAGACCTAATTGTCAATTTATCGGCATTGATCTCAAAATCTTTTAGCTTATTTTCGGCTGCCAAAAGCTAAACCATATCTTTGCCCGTTTGCCCAAATACATTGATTGGTGGGACTTTTTCTTTTTTTAATTAATCTTAACGGACGGACCAGCAGACAAAACTTTTGGTTTTTTCTCCCGATTTTTAATTTTAAGGTATTCTATGAACTCATTATCTAACTTAGAAGTTTTACCTGGATCCTCTTCAATGCTCATCGTATCTTCAAGTCCAGCTAGCGCTGCATAGTAATTTCTGCTGTCGTTTGCGCTGCCTGCGCTGAGGACATCCTCTTGATCAGCTTCTTCCTTTGGCTTTTTAGTTATCTTATCTTCGGTTTTTGAATTTGTTTGTTGGCCTTTCTTGGTTTCTTTAGCTTTGTTGAATGTTAATGTTCCAACAAGTGCTTCTAATGATTTGACTTGAAACTTGAGCTCTTCATTTTCATTTTCAATTTTGTCAGCTTTCTCTTTATCTTTGATCAGCTGCTCGATTACGATTACCGATGGGATTGTCGGTTTTTTTCCTTTATCGTCGTATCTTCTTTTTAGTTTTTTTCGCCCCTCATCGTTGGCGATGGGCACGAACCTTCTGGTTGATGGCTGAAGCCATCGGGCTCCTCCATCTCGTTGCTTTTGCAGCGAGACTAGAGGGAATGTTCTCAGACCGGGACTTCCCTTGAACGTATTTCCACTTTTGATTTTTCTTCAGGAATTGAATTTCAGGTATTCGATAAATGCTCGAATAATTCGACGGTGATGGTTTTCAATTTAAAAAATTGTTTTCAACTGACTTTTGTGAAAAATTCATTAATTTTTAAAATTAATGACAGGTGCGATTAAAAACACGTCTACGCGCAACGAGTGCTAGACGTAGAATGAGATTTACATACTTAACAGCTCCATCGGATCACTACATCTTGCTGTTCAATCTATGGCTGAACCAAACAACCCCAATCACTCCTCCTCGAAAATTATACAGGCATTACACTGATGTCGTTTGGGACAACATATGAGAAAGACGCGAGAGTACAATTCCAGACGAGAACATATGCTCTAACACACAGATAGACAACCATATCCAACCCTTCTCTACGAGTATAAGAAATATTCTGGGGTATGTGAGCAAATAGAGCAACCTCTCCTCCTTTGTAATCAACCTCTTTCGCGTTGAGCCCAAATGTCAAAAGAGACTCAAAAGGATTTACCATAGTAATCTAAACTGAATCAATGTAGAATATGTGTGACTGAAGAGCCAAATAAACTTTCTGGGCATTTCCATTACAAAAAACATGCGAGTTGAGGTAAGCCATTCATTTAAAGACCGGTTATCTACGATGAAACCATCTCCACCCGTTTTCGGGGAGATAAACGCTATCACCGGTCGAAAAATTTCAAAATTCTACCAAAACAAGGACCCGATTAATCATAACGGAGAGGTTTATACCTCAACGGAACAGAAACGATCCGCCTACCAAAATTACTACCCTCACCTCTACCGAGAAATACACTCCTCAAGCCAAAGCATGAATGAAATGGTAGAAGAAAGAATCAGCAAATTTTTAATTTTCAATAGGATTCCAAATTAACTATCTTTCCACTAGAAAATCGCACCTCTTCTAGATACACCTCTCGCAAACAACTTTGCAAAACCAGACCAAGTGTGGCAAGCGCTCAGATCAATTAACAATAAAAAATTGGCAGGCCTCGATGATATCGCTAACATTGTATTAAAGAAATGCTCCTTCACCATTTACAGGCCACTGACATTAATTATTAATCACTGTATCAACAATGGCTATTCCCCACAAACCTAGAAAATAGCAGTATTGACCCCTATAGCCAAAAAGGGAGCAAATGGAGAATTTAGCGACTTGCGGTCAGTTTCCTTACTGTCTAACCTCGGGAAAGTCCTAAAAAAAATCGTTTAAAACTTTTACCAAATCTCTCGAATTTAAGGAAGGGGTCTCCACCAAACATGCAACATTGCTTTCACATGACTCTATTACTTTGGGATTGAGGTCCAAAAAGGCGACAATGGTCTGTTCGATAGACATACAGGAAGCCTCCGACTCAGTGTTGTAGATGGGGCTTCTCTACAAACTTCTTATTAAAGAATATCCCCTTCCAGTATCTCAAATTGTAGCAGGTTTCCTGCACCGAAGAACGCTACTTTTAAAAATCGATAGCAATTGATAGCTCGTTCTCTGAACTTGTCTACGTTGACTCAGGTGTACCTAACGGCTCTATCTTCAAACTTCATCTTTTCAATTTCTACCTCCACCATATTCCAAAAATGTTACACGACACCAATGAACAGCACCTTTCCGACACCAATCATTTTATATGCAGACGAAGAAAAATGATTACCGGCTTGCCCCTTTGGAAAGTAGGGAGCTTTCATTACTCATCAATAACCATCCCATGCCGTTACATAACACCAGTAATACCTAGGAGTCCGATTTCACCACCGACTCAAGTTTAACCCTCACGCTCGTTCGGTTTTGGTAAAAGCCACTCAGGGGTCAGCAATGCTGGCTCCCTTACTCTCCAGGAAAGCCTTAAACGTCTATACTAAAACCTTAATATATAAAACACTCATTCATCGAATCACGACCTGCTGTTTCCCAGTATGGATCATAGTACATTCACATAGTATTCACACCTTCCACTTACCCTGTGTTGCACACTTTCTGAATTTGCCCTGGGGCCGGAAAGCTGACCTGGGGCGCGTCAGCTGAGCCAAGGCCTGTCGTATTCAAAAAACAAAATAAAAAGCAAATAAAATTTCCTACGCATGTGTTCTTTTACGCATTTCAGAACATGAGAGTATTACCAGATCCTAATGAAAAACTGAAAGATTGCATAGAATGAATTTGTTTTTCTGCAAAGTAATTAATTTTTTCACATCTTGTAATCCTGAAATCTCTCATCGAAGCACATGGTTATATTCGCACCAATCCTCGTGTCAGCGTTTACCTTCCTACCAGCTACCGATGATTTATGGTTCACTCTTTGGCTTGGGTTCGATTTTTTTCGGAGGCTAGGTTGAGTGTGCATACTACGAGTATGTGAATGTACTATGGTATGGATGACCATCTCCCCCACCGCAGTGGAGCTCCAGATTTTTGAAAGGAAGATAGAACGCAAGTGCTTCTCCAAATACAGGCGTTCCAATAGAAACACTACAAAAACAGAATCCTTTATACTGAAACTACATGATTGAATCCAGCCACATAAGAGTACACAAATAGTCCTCGCACCCAGAAGGAATTATTTGTGAAATGTTCTCCCGACACATCTCCATCAATAACTCATGCAAGTACATGGGGTCCTATAAAGCTTAAGCACTCTAACCAGTCAACTTTGAGACGCAATCAAACGGCATAACTTTATAAACCACTTTTTTACGTGTAGGCAGGTCATAGCAATCGCAGGTAAGAAAGAGTACGATGCCAAAGGAGAATCAAAGGTGGCTTAAACTATAAATCAATTAGCAGCATTCATGAGCAACGCCAGCAAAGTCTCCTGGTCGGAGAGTCCCTCCTCGCAATTCAAACACCTCCTCTTTTTAGAATGATAATAATAGGATTAAGACAGTGTCAAGTAATAACAATAAGTATTGTAAAATGTTTCCAATTGAATAACCCCTTATCGAGCATAGATAGCGGTTTTCCTAAATATGTATACCAAGTACACGTCACTAATGTACAGACCAATAGACTGAAGAACCGATACTTAGCCAAAAGCAGATTTCGAATGTATCCTAACTAGTGTAAAACAGCTAGGACACGTCCTTACCCTAAGACCCCCAACTTATCCTGAGATTAATCCTGTTCGTCTTGGACTACGCTATTGCAACAGGCCACATACTTTTGATTGCGGTTCCAGGCAGTTGGTTTTACAGATTCTCAAAGACAGCAATCGATTCGAAGTCCGATTCAATCAAACGACTGCCGAATACTTTCGTTTTTCCTTTAGCTTGAAGGAGTACCCTTCTGCTTTCCTTTGGACGCATGGCCTCGAGTGATTTCTTGTGGACCTGAATGTCATCCATCACGCCTAAGCAAACTGCTTGAAAACCACCATAATGCAGATCCAATTTTAATGCAAATTTAAAAAAATAATTACTTAAATTTACAAATAAAATTTAGACACAGTACCCCCTTATAACGCATCTTACCCACAAATTGCATTGCAGCAATGCAATCTCCATTGGATGGATGAGGGGCTCGTCTCAAACCACCGTTGTGGCATGTAGCGCGTGGTGGCTGCTCGCAGCAAGTGAGCAAATCTACTTGGGCGGATCGAGGAGTCGGGTTTGATGTTGGATCCAAATAGACACTTTCAAAAGTGAATTCGATCCGTCGTCGAACAATAGAAAATTATCACGCGCGTCATTTCCGCCACCTGGTTGACAGTTCGCCAGGAACTTTAACTCGGAATTTCGCGATCCAAGTGACAATTTTACGTGCTGACCGTTGTCCCAAGTCCTGTGCAAACTTCTTGATCTTGTGGAGAAATTTTCCTTTTACGTCTTCCTTAGACGTCCGGGAATGTTTGTGGATGAATTGAATTTTTTCTTGGTGTTTCTTCTGTCGAGGCAAGAAGTGATTTATCGTACTAGCTGGAAAAGACTGAAATTTCCAATTGAAAGCTATCCGAAATTTTCGTCGTGGAAAATTCATGTCGTTCCGAGGACTGTGCTAGAGGAAAAAGCTCGACACCAGTGAAGAGGGCTGTAATGTAAGGATTGCGCCTGATAATGGACATTGATGAAAGATTATGAAATTGCATGACGTTTTAGAAAAATCTTAAAATTTGTTTAAAAATTAAAAATAAGCTAAATGTTAGTGCTTTAACACAGTCATAAAATGGTGAATACATATTTTTGGCTTAATGGTAGAAGTCACGAGGATATTTTTCTAGCTTCGCGCGAACGTTGATTTGGATTCCTAAACAAAAATTTCCGTTCCGACATTTCACTTAGATATTGCTTGTTTTAGACTGGTTTTGCTTTAAGTAATCCAACTTTGCAAAGAAAAAATCAGACTGGTTTTGCTTTAAGCAATCCAACTTCGAAAAGAAAAAATAATGAAATGAAAAGATGAATTAAATTTAAAACTCGGGCTTTCCATTTGGTTTTGTTAACCTGACCGGGTATTGGACTCGCCACGTTTGCTGGCCTCTCCACTATAATGAGCTAGCCATATCAAGTGAGCTCACCCCTTTTTAAGACGTTTAAGGGGTTCTCGCAGGGTAGAGTGGCCTTTCGCTCACGTGCTCATTTATGGTATAGTATTATGTGATTTTATCACATAAGACTATAATATAAATTTCCCACTTTGATGGTTTTCACTCGAGGGAAAAGTTCATGCGAACTATGTATGTTTGCATGAGCTTTTCATTCAAATGGGAACCATCTGGCCATGTCTACGTTCGATCTTGAGCGTCCACCTGAATGCCCCATTCTTATTTGGGGGCCATAAGTATCGTCGGTAACGACGAAGCCCTCCGAAGTCCCGTCTGTTTTTGCCCGGGCTCGTTTGCTATTTGCTTTAGCAATCTCAACCCTTAGTAGGCTACCTCGGTCTCCACTCCGGTCGATACGTATTTGTATCTGCAAATTCGTGAATGCGTTTTTTTTTTTCGTAGTGAGTCCTTGTGCTGGGAAAAAACCCATCCCACGACCCCGGAATGCTAGCCTGCCAGCGCATTCACGCATCCTTAGACAAGGCCAATCTCGGCAAACACCACCATCCTCTCTCACCGAGGCAGCTGACCATCGCTGCTGTCCTTTACGGACCAGTTTATCTACCCATTTCACTACAAATGCCTAGCTTAGTTACACAATATTTGAAATATAATCATCATAATCTATGGCGCGGCAGCCCAAACCAGACCTTTGCCTCCAGGATAAATCTCCTCCAATCATCAGGGTTCCACGACTTCGTCCGCCAGATGATCATTTATTGGCCAGAGCTGCATTATCGCGGCAGCGTTAAAAGAACGAGGGGAAATACGTCAATATTACACAAAGAGATAGAAGAACAGAACTCAAAAAGATATAGTCTTACTATTTATTTATTTATTTATTTCACCAAGCAAGGCGTAATTACAAAAAATACAATACAAAAAATACAAACTTAATTTAAACATTTATGAAATAGCGGCGTTGAGGGCATTTAAGATTTGGTTCTTAAAATTGGATTTGGAGATGGTTGGGGAGTAATGAACGCTAAACCTGTTGAATGCTTTACAGTATCTGTTAATTGGCTCATTGCTAGCATAGTTCGTGTTTTGCATACGCACGGTTAGCATTGGTGTGTGTCTTGTGGCTCTTATAGGATCGTTTAAGTGTATTTTGTCTGAAAAGGATGTAGTTTGAATGTTGCCTCTTATATCATCAAAGGGCAAGCAAGCGGACAATGCAACTCTCCTAGAGGCCAGTGTAGTCAGGTTGATTATGTGAAGTCGAACATCATAAGATGGAAGATTGTGGAAAGAAGTAGGATCATACAAGGATCTAAGGGCGAAGAGCAAAAACTGTTTTTGCACTGACTCTAATCTGCGACTATGAATGTCGAATATGGGGTCCCAGACTGTGCAGCCGTATTCGAGAAGTGGACGGACAAGTGAGGTGTACAGAGACTTAGTAGCCCAGATATTTCTGAACTCTTTTGCTCTACGTTTAATGAAACCTAGCATTTTATAAGCCTTGCTCAGGATTTCATCATAATGGAGGTTAAAGCGGAGTTTAGTATGTAAGACTATGCCAAGGTCGACAACTCTCTCGACTCTTTTCAAACGTGTGTTATTAATATCATAATCATGTAAGCTAACGTTCTTTTTTCTTGCAAAACTTATTATCTGGCATTTTTCTATATTAAGAGCAAGTTGGTTTCTATCGCACCACTGAAGGAGAGCTGCTAACTTAGATTGAAGAAAAGATACATCGGATAAGGATTGTATACAGTGATACAGTTTGAGGTCGTCGGCGTAAAACAGGTGCGAGACATCAGACAGTACTGTAGAAAGATCAGCGATGAAAATATTGAAGAGGAGTGGACCAAGATGACTGCCCTGAGGTACTCCAGAGGTGACATTGAACTCAAGAGACAACCGACCTTGAAACTTAACGCATTGTGTGCGGTCTTTCAAATATGACTGAATCCAGTTGAGCAGTGAACCGTAGATGGCAAAAATGCGAAGTTTATTCACCAGTATTTCATGGTCTGCTCGATTGAACGCTTTACTGAAATCGGTATATATTGCATCTACCTGGAAGCCTTGCTCCATGCTACAAAGAATATCCGACGTCAAGGTAATAAGATTAGTGGTGGTAGACCTGTTTTTACGGAAGCCATGTTGCTGTTCATTCATATACGGTTCTATAATGGGGGAAATTTTGCTGCAGATAATTTTTTCGAACAGTTTAGGCATAGTAGAGAGGATAGCAATGCCCCTGTAGTTCTCCACGCGCCGCTTATCGCCTTTTTTGTGAATTGGTGTTATAAAGGATGGTTTCCAAAGTTTGGGAAATATACCAGATGTAAGCGATTTATTAAAAATAAGGAAGAGAGGTCTAACCAATTCATTTTGCAGAGGGACAGGAAGCAAGGAGGAATAAGGTCAAGGCCGGGTCCTTTAAGTAGATCAAGATCTTCAATAGCATGAAGAATTTCATCTTCAGAAATGGTAATGTTATCAATTAAGATCTGTGTGGCTGTTTCTAACGACTCAAAATGAGGCGAGTTGACTGGATTGGAGTAAACATGCTGAAAATGATCAGCAAAGAATTCACAGATCTGCTCGGTGCAGGACGAGTCGGAGTCGTTGTATGACATTAAAGACGGGTAACCAGATGTTTTGCGCTTAACGTTAACAAAGTCGAAGAATTTTTTTGGATTGGATATAGTTTCCTCCGCTATGACGTTAACGTATGTTTGATAGGCCTCTTGCGATTTAATATTGAATTCAAGTGCAAGTTCGTTATATTTACTCTTAGTCGCATCGCTTACACATTTATCTTTTCTTAGGAGCCTATATAGTTTATTTCTCTGGTTACGTAAATGTCTCAGATCACTCCCCAGCCATGGTTCAGAAATCTTATCCCTTTTCTTGATTTTCGGTACGAAAGATTCAACGGCGTCAAAGATTATACGATAAAAGGTGGATAGAGCCGTATCCAAATCTAACGTTGACAGAGTACCGTACCAGTCAATGCTGGATAGAAGACTATTAATGTTTCCATAATCGCCATTGCGGAAGTCATATACAATAGTTTGATTGTACGAAATAGAATTTAAAGTATCAGTAGTGGAGAGTTCAATAGAAAAAGCGGAGTGATGTCTCGAGTTAGAAAACAGATTCTCGTTGTTATCAGTTAAACTGGCCACAACTTCGTCGTATGTATTAGAAAAAATAAGGTCTAGCCATACACCGTTCTGGTTGGGAGCAGGAGATATCTGCTGCAAGTCGTTACTATAGAAGGTGCTCATTAATTTGAAATCATTACTATCAAGGAGATTCACCGGAAGGAGTCGACCATCGTCATTGTCGATCACAAATTTTATATTAGGTCTATTAAAGTCGCCAGTAATGATAATTTTATCGTCTTCGTTTGTCATTGCAGTGATATCACTTACAATTTTACAGACATTGTCGTAGACAGTATCATTCGATTCAGGAGGGACATAAAAAACGCCAATAAACACAGTAGATTTTCCCATTTTTATTTTGACCACTTTATGCTGAAATGAATTATGCGGCGTGCAGTTAACTGGCTCGCTCATGAGAGAGTTATGTATGGCGATCAATACACCGCCTCCTCTTGACTGGCCAGTGATAATCGAGTCCCTGTCATCTATGTAAATCCTCCAGTTACTATCCAGAATTTCTTCATTAATTTGAGAATCCGTCAACCATGGTTCGGAAAGGGTGATAGCATTAAAATGGCACGATTTTGCGTCAAGGAAAAACTTGTTTAATTGACTGCGCATACCTCCACAGTTGTGGTAAAATAATTTGAGGCTTTGCTGATTATAGGGGGCGAAAAAATTTATTGTGATGTTCTCTAGTTCTTTGTAGTGACGAAATATAGTTGGAGCTTACATGTGATGCATATATTTCAAGATCTTTTTTAGCTTGATTTAGAGTGACACCTAACTCTTCATGGAATGAGAAATAAACGAGCCTAAGAGCCTCAAGATCGACTGGAAGCCCTTCTCTTTGAATCAAGATTTTCAAGCTGGTTTTTGTTTTACCGTCTATGCAGGTTGTGTCAGGCGCCTTGTACATGTGGCGACAACACAACGCATGCATCGCAACATTGCCCAAAGCTTCACACTGGCATGCAACCTTGTATGCGGCGCAACATTGTCCTGATGTTTCAGCCACCGCGATAATCATGCGATATCAGTTTACATGACCAGAGCTCCACTCAGCATGTCTGCTGGTTGCGCGTGGGCATGGTCAGCGGTTATGCTGTGATTGGGAACGCTCTGTTGGAGATTGTATCGCGTCGACGAGTTGCGCGTGTGCATGCTCAGCAAATATGATATGAATGCAAGCACTCAGTTGGGAATTTTGTTATCGCGTCGACGAGACGCTAACCACTTCACCTCGAACGATAGATGAGTCAACATCTAAACAACAGATAGATTTAAATCAGTTTAGCTTAGCGAGTGTTGATATAGTCAGTAGCAATTTTGTAAGATCAGTAGACAATAAATAGTTTTCCATATTGTTCTCTCGCGTTTCGAATTTCCACGGACCATATACATATAAGAAAGGTAAAGACGAACGGACTCGTAAATTTTGTTATCTCTCAGTTGAGACATAAGGTATCTTTTTTCCAGATCAGCTCCCGATACCATAGTTGCCTTGACTGAAGGGGGCAGAAGAGGGTCTAAGAATGTCTTGGTTAAGTTGTTTGAGGCAGGCGATAACGGATGAGCAATAGATCCAGGCGAAACAGGAATCAAGTCCTCTCCACGAACAAAATTCCTGTATCTATCCTGATCAGTGGATTTAGGTACCAAGCAGGGACCTGCATCCAACTCTTGTGCACAAGATGCCACGGAATTTGAAGCTGTTTCAGAATCGCCAGCACGTACACAAACGGAGTGCAATGTTGAGTCAGCCGAAGAAGTGTGATTAACATTCAATTGTTTATGCGAGGGAGAAGTGGTTTTAGAGCTGGGATTGGCGTGAGTATTGATTGATAGGCTATGGCTACTATCTGAGAGTTTACAAATATGCTTAAGGCTACTTAAATTACCACTATCTTTGGATTCAGGGCCAGTATTATGCTCGTTCCATTGTTTGAATAGCAAGCCATTCCAGGAGTTGAGTCCAAATGAAAATATGATCGATAGAACTATTTTCATTTATTACACTCCTTTGCCTTCAATGAACAGTAGTATTTCTTGTCAAACTTTGATGCCGATTCAATTTCCCCCAAGTATGGCGCCTGATTTTAGTGATTTCAGATATGATAGTTGCTAATTTAGTCCACGTGTTGTAGTGGTTAGAGTGCTTGCTCCGTAAACCGAAGATCCCTAGTTCGAATCCCGTTGGTGGCACCTATTTTAAAATTAAAACGTATCACAGCTGGGTGGATAGACACACGGCCAAAGCATAGTACTGACCATATCGCCTTCCAAAGGGCTAATGCATTCGATCAAGATAATGAGATTATAGATATATGAACCTATTTTGACTGCAAAGTTTTGCCATGACAATCTGCGGGACGATATTAATATAGAATATAATTTCAACTACTCTTACGCTTTCTTTCGAGACTCTTTATTTAAATGGGTGGTGAAGTTCAACTGAATAGATTGGCTGGCATATTTCGCCGGCGCTCCTATGATAGGCAATTGATGTTTAATCGTGATTTTCCAGAAAAATAGGATTCACGATGGTGTAGATATCTAGCTAGATTGAAGTCCAAATATGATGTGAGGCTAGATCCGGATGGAAAGGAAGGTAGCGAGTGGAAACCACTCGTAATAATGCAAAAAAAAATCCAAGCTATTGGCTTGGTAATTCAAGTTGATAATATTAATGACACTTTTGTTTTGAAAAAGAACCTTTTTTTAAAGCAACGTGTTCAGAGAAAATCGATCCGTTAAAGATTTCCTCCCTTTGCTCCTCTGAATAAATTGTTAGATATTCGCTAACTATTTGCTTATGCCTTTAACCGCAATCAGGTGTATTAAATCATACCTCGTTTACTATATGATTAGCCGTGTGTATGGGAATGAAATTACTTTTTTCTTGAATGTAACTGAACTTGAGCTACTTGATTTATCAGTTATGTTAGAAGTTATAATATTTTATTTTTTTAACAAAATTAAAAATTAGGTGTCGATGTTAATTCAAAGTATAGGAAAGTCTAAGTATTTTGAAATGTGTAGTTATTGTATAACGATGAGATGTGCAAAGAAACCCCCACAAGGTACTCCAATTACCTCCAAGCGAAGGCCCGGAAGGGGCTGTGGGGCTAAAGCAAAAAATTTTAATAAAATCCATCCAAATTTTCATTCGAAATTAAGTTCTGGTAGTATTTTCAGCTCCTGGTGATTTCAAGGCAACCACAGTCACTCGACCGCTACGTACCCGGAGTCTGGTTTTGATGCCCAACCAATAGGAAGTTTAAACTACAAATGCTACCCCATGAGCTACAGATATTGGTGTGCATCAAATTTTCAAGCTTGTGAAAACAGCAGACTACAGTGGAAGTTGAGGATGTGTAGGCATTATTTAGTAGTAAACTTTATTGAGACTTTTTGTAACTTGACATTACAGACTATGCTTAATAACTATGTGACATTTGACAGTATATGGATGTCAAATAAGCTTTAACGGTTAGAAAATATGTATACTTATATTACATCAGTGTTTTTTAGATATATAGACTTTGCCATTTGCTCTTATGGCTTACGACTTGAGTAGTTTGACAAATAAATACGTTAAACTTAATCTTAATCTAACCCTAATATAAATTAAATCTATTCCTACATCTAACCTAAAACTATAAGCTGTTTAGCACAGCACTCGAATTTACATTTATGTATATTTATCTTGTGGTTTTATTTTATTACACTTATGCACTAACTAAATTTACAAATATTTTGTTTAATCACGGTATGTGTTCGGTTCAGATGAAACGTAAAACGCCGGTTTATTGGTAGTTATGGAATCAATGGGATCGTGGTGGTATTGTTCAAGGATTTTAAAGGGACATAGGTAGTAGGGATTATTATTTGCGGTGATAGGCTCGAAAAGTGCGCGAATACATTGAAGGGGGTGCTCCCACCACTTCTCTAGGCGTTTTTTAGACATTGCCAATATGTAGTGGAGAATCGGTTCTATCTCCGTATCTTTGTAAAGGATAGAGTTCCTGTAGTACTTCTTATTAGGCCGCCTGTATTTGGATAGGCATTTCCTAAGAATCTTCCTCTCGAAGATTTGGATTTCTTCGACCGCAGTAGCCGAGATTTTCAGCCATGCCGGAAACGCGTAGGTAATGCTTTCGCTTTATTGAGAATTTTCCTTGCGTGTCTATTCACCTTAAGTCGATTGTTAAAATGGACTCCAAGGTATTTGATATTTTCCTTCAGAGGGATGATTTCACCAGCAATATGTGCTTGCACATTCACGGCAAGGCGGTGTCCTCTCCCGCTGGCATTTCTGAAGCAGATCAGTTCCGATTTGCTGGCATTTATTTTGTGCCTCCAGTACTTCAGATATTGAAAGATGTTGAGGACAAAGCGCTGCAGCTTTACCTGGGCCATCTCTGGGAGGCTATGGGTGACTGTGAGGAGGCTATCATCTGCATACATTGCTATATCGATAGTCGAGCAGTTTGGACGTGGGGTATCATGAAGGAAAAAGTTGAACAGGGTAGGACCGAGGATAGAGCCTTGTGGGACTCCCGATTTGATAGGGATAGGATTTGAAATGAGGTTCCCCAGTTTGATTTGGGACGTTCTATCCAAAAGGAAGCTGTATAGGATTCTGAGGATTGTGACCCGGCAGGATACCATTTTCAATTTGTATTTGAGACCGTTGATCTAAACTGAGTCGAACGCTTTTTTCAGGTCTAGAGCACAGGCCACTGTGCACTCTTTCCGCCGAAGATTGCGGGTGACTCTATTGTGCAATAGCATTATTGCATGCTCCGTAGATCGTTCACGTTCAAATCCAAACTGAAAATCAGGGATCAGGGAACTAGTAAATTCGATCAAGTTTCGCAGAATAGCTTTTTCAAGGGGCTTACTCATGTTCGGTAAAAGGGAAATTGGCCGAAAATTATTAATGCTACCTTCGCAGCCTGGTTTTGGTATTGGCATTAGTTTGCTAACTTTCCAAGGTTTTGGAAAGTATCCGTTATTAATACAATTATTGGATAATATCGTCAAGAAGGAGAAGATGGTCTTTCTGCACTTCTTGAGTATTCTGCTCGCGATACCATCAAGGCCGTGAGATAGCATGCTATTTAAGGCATTTAAGAGGTCTTCTACTTCCGTTTTCGAGGTGAAAAATCCGGTGAAGACAGGATGTTGTGGAGAGGATGCTTTATTGTAACTAGAAAATATAGTTAAATAAGATCCCTCGTACCCTTCCATCGTTAGTAGAACCTCTGCTTTAACGTTGTTGTTCAAAGCTATGTTGGATGACTCACGGCGGCAATATAGTTGTTTGAAGTATTTCTCACATGCAACGATCTTTTCTGATTGTGCAATGTTGAATTTGGAACTTTTAAGACCCATGAATTGATTTATCGTTTTAAAAACATCTGAAGATGGTCGCAGTGATATCACTCTGCTTTTATAGAAGATGTTGACTTCTGATCCGATGCGCTTTTGGATTTCACGGGAAATGCTCGTTATTTGCATTTTAAGTTCCAAATACTCCTCATTGTACCGGTTAAAGCTTCGATGGTAAATACGCTTAAACCGTTGGAGCATATGCTTCCAAGTTTTTATTAATTGAAGAGTCTCCTGAGTTAGACATCTATAAAGCGGGCTGCGTGGTTTCTGAAAGGGCATGCTGGTCTAGACACTCTATAATGGCAGATGTTAGTGCTGATATATGAGAGTCTATTTCTGCGTTCGAGAGAATGATATTTTCCGGTGGGAGATGAGGAAGGAGGTCTTTGAGGTCTTTTCTGAAGTTTGGCCAGTCTATGGAATTAAACGATCTTTAGTAAGGTGGGTAAGTAGGAACTGGTATGTGTGATCCAAGGGTGATATTGAGATGAAGGCCATGATGGTCCGAGAACGAGGTCAATGTGGAGCAAGTGAAGGGAATTGTGGGATCGTTGAGGTCAGAGGATATTATGAAGTTGTCTAAAAATGAGTTCCCTCTGGGAAATGTTGGGGCCCCAGCATTTGCTATGGATGCTGAGAGGAGGGCGTCCGCATGGAGCCATTCAAATAGATAGTTCTTGTTGGTATTTCTTGTGGAGTCCCCCCAGTGTCGGTGTCTGGCATTAAGGTCTCCTCCTAGTATAAATGAGTCGTGGGATGAGGCTGTTGCGAGGATTTGGTTAAGTATAAATGGGATCTGGGGACCTAGATTGCACGGGAGGTGTAGGAAGCCAATTAGGATTTTGGCTGGGTTTCCATTGGGTCGCTTGGTGTTGAGCATTGCTAACGTACATGAGAAATTATTTTGTTCAAAAGGGATTTGATGGATATCTCAATCATCCCGAAACAGTATCGCATAACCTCTGCAACTGTCATTCTGAAGCACATGGTAGTTCTCCAAGCGGACTTTGTGGTGATGGTTAAGAGCTGTTTCGTTCAGAAGAAGGATGTCGGGTTGGGAGGATTTGACCAAATCAGCAATGTAGAGCCTCTTATCATGTGATATTAGGGAGTTTATATTAGAGGATAGAATGGTTAGTCTATTTGCAACCATAAAGATTGAAATAGAAATTGAGGAGTGCCATTGGCTTCTCTTGGTCAGGAGTATGGGAGGAAAGCCCTGACCTTGGATAGGAGTTCACTGGGAGAGACTCCCAGCCACTCCACGGTTATTTGTTGTAGGCGTTCAACGGAATTAGGAGTCAGTGGAGGTCAGATTGGAGGGAGGGGCAAAGTGGTGTGGGGTTGTAGGGGTTGGTGTAGTATTTGGGTAGCTGGGGAGCGGTGAGAATCTGTTTTGAGGTTTGGCTTTATTTTCGATTGCCCTGTCTAACAATCTTTTCTGTTCCGGACAGCCGGAAAAATTGGCTGGATGCCCATGGGTCTTGCATATGGTGCAGAATGGCGCGAATTACGCACCTCCCCACATACTACACATCTCATGTGGAATCCACAATTGGTGGATACGTGGCCGCATCTTTGACACCGATAGCATTGCACCAGATCACTCCTTTTGGGGCGTTCCCATACGGCTCTCTGGTTCAAAATGTATCGCAGCTTTATCAACTTGCGATCCGACTGTAATCCTAAATAAGTCTAGGTCGATTTTATTTGCTCTCGACCATGCAGTGGTAAGTGGACTGACATCCAGGCTGTCAGTCCACTTACCACTGCATGGTCGAGAGCAAATAAAATCGACCTAGACTTATTTAGGATTACAGTCGGATCGCAAGTTGATAAAGCTGCGATACATTTTGAACCAGAGAGCCGTATGGGAACGCCCCAAAAGGAGTGATCTGGTGCAATGCTATCGGTGTCAAAGATGCGGCCTAAATTCTGGATTTGTCTGGCTATGTCCTCTCGAACAGCCTCCGCTCCAAATTTTGAACTAATACCCCTTAGTATCACAACACATTTTTTCTTTTCTTTGGGGGTGAATGAGTATCCTACTGCTTTTGTGTTTTTAAGCAGGTTGATAATGTAGTCATGTGCCTTCAGTCAGTCCACTATGACTTTAAGTCGGGAGTTTGACAATTTTGTGATTCGGTACTCTAGACGGGTACCATCTGTAAGGGTGTATCTGTCCATGATAGCTTTAAGTACCGTTGCTTTTAAATTTTCAATGCATATTGGTGGAAACCATGCCTTCTTTGCTCGACTGTTAGCCGCGTTTGAGTTATTATTTTGGCTATCGTTTGCCAGTGCGCTGAAAGGTTTAGTGCTAGGTGTGGGTGGGATTGGTATAGGAAACGGGGTTTTACGTTTGGTAACTAATTTACCCTTTGCTACTATAAATTCATTTACCTTACAGTTAATGAGGTTAATATCTTCTTTGAAGCTTGAATTCTTTGCTGTTGTATCGTCCGCATCCATCATGTCCGAAGGCATTTCCTAGCGGGCGGCTCTTTGGTTGCTCTGCCATCGTGTTTGCTTGCTCCGCTATTGTGTTTGTTTGATCCGCTATCGTGTTTGCTTGTTGACAATAACTACTCCATTTTGCCGCCTTTGTAATACTAGCCACGGTGTATTTTATGGGCACTCGCCCAAGATGAAGTTTCTGCTTTCTTCCGGTCTTCAACTTTCAAACTTTATGTATATGATCTTGTATGATGAAATATACTTATAAATTTTCGTTTTCTAATAGTTTTTTTTATAATTTCGATATTGACCAATTCACACGCGTGTTGACCGTTTCAACTTCCAAACGTCAATCCCCGGTGTGTAGGCATCGTTAATTAATAACTATAGTGATTATGACAGTTGTTGGAAAGCTCTTTTTGAAACCAAATCTTACTTCCAGCTGTCGAAGAATCTATGATAGTAATGATTTCAGTATAGAATGTTAATAAAAAGCATACAATTTTCATTAAAGCGACTTAATCGCATCAACATATCTCTTCAACACATCCTTGAGACGAAAAATGCTTAGAAATTCTCATTCTGATTTTCACATGTAATCGTAATCTGAATTGGATTTTATAGCCGAAGGAATTATATCGTTTTCACCAGCATCCCACTAACACTGCTATACTAACAAATTCATCATTCATCCGCAACATCATTGAGTGATTTACCGAAATATGTTTTGACCTCATTTTTCGAGTATATCAGATTTTTTCCCCCACATTCTATTTTTCAACTTCAATATCCATAACAAATTTATCCATTTCAAATATTCAGGATTATCGTTCATTCCATCTTTCATCCAGTCAACGCAATAGAATAATTTTTACATTTGCAAACATCATGAAATACTTGTGTATACGTACAAATATTCTAATCATAGAATTCAGGACATTTATTTTATTATCGCCAACATATTTCATTCAGAATCGAATACGCATTACTTTATGGGTATTGCGGTCTTAAATTTCCAGAATATCTGGATGTGGGCTTATTTATAGCATCGATAACAATGTCATTATTTGATTCTTTGTGAAAATTATGGAACGGAAAACATATCAAAACTTAATGAGAGTTTCAAATTAGTTTTTTTCTGAATTTTTATTTAACTTACGAAAAATAGTTCCGAAATAAGGTAATTATTAGCTCTATGTTATGAAAAGTAGGGGGCGCAGACTGACTAATAAAATTACCACCATAAATTTATGACCCAAATAGTGTTGTGACTACTCAACAAGAAGGAAAGACCTAAACATGAATTTATACGTAAGCAATATTGGAAAGTACTCCTCCAATAAAGAAAATTTCCTTAAATTGAAACTCATCTCTTGATTTCCAAACTCCAAGCGTTTTATCTTGAAATTGCCAAAAACTTTTTTCTTAATATATTACAATAAAACCAACAAATACAACCCAATATTGCTGAAAAACTAATGCACGCTGAAATTATTTTTTAATGGTCTCCGATTACTTCCCGCAGGAAGTGTCAATCCTTACAGCGATTCCTGATAGTGCGTAACCAATGAAAATTTTGTTGTTGAACTAGCGGGTTCATTGCTTAACCTTCTGTAGTAATCGAGGAGCCCGCCTAGACAAACTGCTCGAGGGACCTTCACGAAAAGAGCAATTTCATAACGATAATACAAGAATTGTGGAACCATTCGATACGCAACTTATCAATATTTTCGCGTGTTATGGTTCGCGGCCAATAATTTTTAATGTTCCGGGAAAGTGAAAACGCAATGTCTTTTAAATTAAATTAAAAGAGTTTATTGAATCAATTAAAAATGCACAATCACTTATTTCACAATTTTAATTAAAATCTAACTTTCACTTGTCAATCAATTCCTCTTACAACTGTCTTCTTAAAATCACTTCGCACTCAAACAATCAATCGCCTTTACTTGGCGTTCCACTATATGTATATCGCAGTTTTCTATCGCGGTTGTAATGAATGATCTCGCCATTCATTCAGCTCACCTTTATATAGGGTCTCCATCCGTTCAATGCATTTCTCGTACATTGGCAAATGTTCTGCCGAGAGGTATCTGGTATATTCGAGTAGATTAATGAATGGAGCAGTGACTCACTTCCAAATGTTGATCATGCTTGGTGGGTTCTTGTTGCTTCGAGTAAATTCATTTTGTTGATATTTTTAATGGTTGTGAAAACAATTGCGACAGTAGCTCGCAGAATTCTTTGTACATGTAACACTGCCCCCACCTCAGTTCTTTTCGCCCCGAAAAGATGTGTCGCCAGTTGTAGTCAATTCTCCCTGGATGTAATATGGGGCAAGATGGTCCAGGTGCACGGTTTTCATTTTGGCTCTTGGCTTACGATGTTCCTGTATTCAGTAAACGACGTCGTTGATTCGCTTTGTAACTCGGTATGGTCCCTCCCAATTATGTTGCAACTTTGGAGACCTACCCTTTCGCCGTTGCGGGTTATATAGCCACACCAAGTCATCTTGCTGGAAGCCAATAGAATTTGCCTTTAGATCATACCTGGTCTTCATGCGGTCAGTAGCCGTTTCGAGGTGTTTTCGCACTGTCCGATGTATCTGGTTCAACCGTTGTCTTAGCTCACTTGCGTACTCCTAGATGGTTTGGGGTTTCTCGGGGGGTGTTCCGAACTTTATATCAGCTGGCAGACGAATAGTCTTTCCAAAAATGACTTTGGCTGGGGCTTGGCCTGTCAATGCATGTTCGGCAGCTCTGTACGCCATCAAAAATGGTGGAATGTGTCGGTCCCAGTCCCTTTGGTTCTCGTCAAAAATCTTGGCCAGGTGTTTATTGAGAGTGCCGTTGAAACGTTCGACCATTCCATCGGATTGGGGATGGAGCGGTGTTGTCGCGTTTTCCGTATTCCCAGCAGCTCGCACATTTCGCCTAAAACTAGTGATTCGAAGTTCCGACCTTGATCTGAATGTAGTTCGTACCTACTGACCCAATTTAACCCTAGCTGTTCGGCTACAGTAGTTGCTTCCTGGTTGAGAATGAGGTAGACCTCAGGCCACTTGCTGAAATAATCGGCTACAACCAGCGTGTATCGATTTCCCCATTCGGATTCAGGAAAGGGTCCTGCGATGTCAACAGCAATCCTTTCAAACGGTACACCCACGTTATAGGTTTGCATTTGTCCTCTCAGTCGTCGCTTTGGGCCTTTGACGGAAGCGCAAATTGTGCATCTGCGACGCCAGTCCTCTACGTCTTCTCGAGCATGGAGCCAGTAGAACCTTCCCCGCAATTTCGCTAAGGTCTTGTTAACACCAAGGTGGCCTTCCGAGGATCCTTCATGCATTGCCTTAACCACATCGTGGATTCGGCTTTTGGGAAGTATAGTTTGCATCCTATAGAAGCTGCCATCCGCCGTTTCCCATTTCCGCTTGAGTATGCCACCCTCTACCTGAAGGGAGTTCTATTGTGCCCAATAGCTTTTCAGGGTTGCGCCATGCATTGAAACGTCTTTCCACTCCGGTTGCCCAGCTGTCTCCTTCCACACGAGCAATTGTCCGATGTCTTCATCGGCTAACTGGGCATTTTGAATGTCCTCCTGTGACTAACCTTCATCGAATTCAGTCGTTATCAATCGCAGATCAACGGGCGGTTCCTTTTCCTCAATCCGTCGGCAATGCTTGCAGTTAGCTGGACATGGACGGTGGAATCGGGCGTCAGCATTTCCATGAACTCCGCCCTTCCGATGAACAATTTCGTAGTCGTATGACTGCAATCTTTCGATCCATCTCGCAACTTGTCCCTCGGGGATTTGGAAGTTGAGCAGCCATCTTAATGATGCATGGTTCGTTCGAAGAACGAATTTCTGGCCGTATAGGTACTTGTGGAACTGCTTGGTGGCCTCTATTACAGCCAATAGCTCCTTCCTGGTCACACAGTAGTTCCTCTCACTTTTTGAAAGAACTCGACTGTAATACGAGAGGACTCTTTCTTCGCCATCGATCTGCTGGGAGAGTACAGCTCCAATACCTGTTGGCCAGCTTTTCACGGCTTCAATTTTCTCAGGGTCTGTTTTGACCCCTTCTGCTGATACGTGTCCCAGGTATTTTACTTCAGCTGCAAAAAGGGTACACTTGTCGGGACTAAGTTTAAAATTTGCCAGTCGCAATCGGGAGAAAACCTCTTCTAAGTTCCGCACATGCTCTTCGAACGTTCTCCCGATGACAGTAATGTCATCTAGGTACACCAAGCAGGTTTTCCAGGTGAGGCCACGTAGCACGTATTCCATCAGTCGTTCGAAAGTGGCTGGAGCATTGTAAAACCCAAATGGCATCACCACAAACTGCCACAATCCGGTCCCAACTGAAAATGTGGTTTTCTCTCGGTCCTTCTTGTCGATTTCTACCTGCCAGTAGCCACTCTTGAGATCGAGTGTAGAAAACCATTTTGTCTCGGCTAAAGTATCCATGATGTCATCGATGCGTGGGGACGGGTAACTATCTTTCTTAGTGAAATCGTTAAGCTGCCTATTGTCAACACAAAAACGAGTGTTACAATCCTTTTTCTTTACAAGAACTACAGGCGCGGCCCATGGACTGCCAAAAGGTTCAATAACGCCTTGTTTTTCCATGTCCGAGATCAGTGCGCTCACTTCTCCTTGTTTGGCTATAGGGAGACGTCTCGGTGCTTGTCGAATCGGCTTGGCGTGAGTTACCAGACTCGTTCGGCCTTGGTCATCCGGGCTTGTTGAAAAGATGTCACTGTACTTGGTGACGAGATCAGAGGCTCGTTTGAATAGCTGCACTGGCAATTTGACCTGCTTCAATATTGCAGACGTGGATTCCCGGGCTTTGTCTGTGTCTTGCCTCCTTTTCCAATGATGGTCGTGAGTGGCTTCCAAAGAGGTGATGATGGAAACAGGCTGGCAGCTGCCGATGACTTCTCCCGCTTTGATGCTCGTGGTTGAGTCTGCGGTGTTGAGGACTCTAACCGGCACGTATCCATTCCTTAAAGATCTTACAAGGCTTCGTCTGACAATCAAACTGCGCAATGCGGACGTCTTCGTTGGCTCTATCAGATAAGATTGGTGGTCTCCAGAATCACCATCAAGCTTGGCCCATACAATGGTCTCGGAAGATTTCGGTACATCAGTATCGGTACATACTAATACATTAGTCTTGGGAATTTGAACGCTGGGACCCTCCATCAATACTTCTACATTCTGCCATTTCAATACCCGTTTGCCCAAGTCCAACGTGATTCCATGTGGTCGCAGAAAATCCATTCCAAGAATGCAGTCATCCATAATGTTCGCGGCCAGAAAATTATGTCGGAACGCAAGGTCCGCGACTGTATCTGGAAGTTGGCCTCTCCATGGACAGGTGCAGTTTCTCCCGTAGCTGTCCATAGTGAGAAAATCCTGCCTTTTCGAAGTAGTTGTTGCCTAACATGGTCTGGTCGGATGACCGATCGGGTTGCGCCAGTGTCGATGGTTATGGTGCAACGTTCTCCGTCAACTTGACCCGGAAGGCATAAGTCCGCTTCTCCACGATGTAGTCTTGACACGGTGACGGTGGTGCTGGGGAGGTCGATCCTCCTAGCCAACCTCTGCCCCACGAAGTTGGCTCTTACATGTTTCCCGACCCCTCCGTTTGAAGGGATTCTATTCTGGGCTCCTGACTCCGTCTAGCTCTTCTCCTTGCTGCACACCCTGGACAATAGCTCAGTTTTCTTCGCTTCTTACAGTCTCTTTGCAGGTGCCCCTTCTCTCCTCAATTCCAGCATCTAGGTGCACCATTCACCTGCGGATTTCGCTCAATTTCGACGCGCTCACACCTGCTCTCGTCTGCCACTACCTCGTGAACCCGGGCAGTGGTACGAGTCACATTTTTCACTGCCTCAAAGTTCAAACTGTAAGCCAATGCGTCCTTAACCGTTTGCTTTTGAGCTAAACGCACGGCTTGTTGTAATTCCGGGTCCTTTAGTGCGCTGATGGATGCTTCTGTTGCTGCATCATCTCGATGTTCTGGGTCGTAGGCAGGGTAAGCTAGTCACTCAATGTCTTGGGCTAGCTGCTGTAGGGTTTCACCAGACTTCTGCACCCGATGCCGTAGCTGTGACCAAAAAATCTGCTTCAGATGGTCGTCTCCATAACGCATGTCGAGCGCATTCAATATAGCATTCGGGTTTGAGTGCAACTCGGCAGAGATAGTCTGCAAAAGCTCAGCAGCTGGGCCTCTTAGAGCAAGAATTAATGCTGTTGGTCGTTCCTGCTCATTCCAGTGATTTTCCCTAGCGGCGGTTTCAAACTGGGTTTATAAATACTCCAGACCGTTTGCCCGTCGAATAGTGGTGCTTTCACATTTCTGGATGTGCTTTGCGCTGCGGCTATAAGCGGGGCTGGTGAGGTGGTTACTACTGCCTTCGCTGCTTCCAATTCCTTTTTCATGCTTTTCACCTCATGGTTGATTCTCTCCTCGACCTGGCTGACTTTTTCCTCGACCTGGCTGATCTTTTCCTCAACCTGGTAACCTTTTCCTCGACCTGGTCAACCTTTTCTTCGACACCTTTAATTTGTTTGTTCAGACGACCGAGCTCCGCTTTTATTTTGGTGGACTGTTTTTGAAAATCTGCCTTGATTTCGATCGCTTGTTGATCCACCTTCGCTGATTGTTCATTTAGCTTCGCTGATTTTTTATTTAGCTTCGCTGATTGTTCATCTAGCTTTGCAGTTAGACTGGATGACATCAGCATTAACATTTGCATTAGCGCATTTTCTGGCTCCTTTGATTTTGGTGTTTCCACTTTTCCACCTTGGGCGCCTTTTTCCGCATCTGGGAGCTCACCCGAATCCAGATTCCCGCCTTCCGACTCGATCGCATCACGCAAGCGTGCGATCAGTAAGCCTTTGTACCTTGTGTGGCCAGATTTCGCTGTTCCAACTCCTCCTTGAGCTCCAATATGGTCAATTGGTCAATTTTTAGATGTAAGTTTCTTGGCATCTTCGGCTACTTTATCACCAGTTTTTACGTTAATTTTTACTGTTGTGCACTTTAAAAATGTTCAAACGTTTTCACTTCCAAAATTTTCTTTTTCACTTCTCGACACCAATGTCGCGTGTTATGATTCGCGGCCAATAATTTTTAATGTTCCGGGAAAGTGAAAACGCAATGTCTTTTAAATTAAATTAAAAGAGTTTATTAAATCGATTAAAAATGCACAATCACTTACTTTACTATTTCACAATTTTAATTAAAATCTAACTTTCACTTGTCAATTAATTCCTCTTACAACTGTCTTCTTAAAATCACTTCGCACTCAAACAATCAATCGCCTTTACTTCGCGTACCACTATCTATATATCGCAGTTTTCTATCGCGGTTGTAATGAATGATCTCCCCATTCATTCAGCTCACCTTTATATAGGGTCTCCATCCGTTCAATGCAGTTCTCGTACATTGGCGAATGTTCTGCCGAGAGGTATTTGGTATATTCGAGCAGATTAATGAATGGAGCAGTGACTCACTTCCAAATGTTGATCATGCTTGGTGGGTTCTCGTGGTTTCGAGTAAATTCATTTTGTTGATGTTTTTAATGGTTTTGAAAACAATTGCGACAGTAGCTTGCAGAATTCTTTGTACATGTAACAATATTATTATTACTAAGCCGAAATAAACGCCGTCACTATCACTACTACCATTATCGATAAAAAGTTTTTCCGATCCCTACTCAATGAGTCTACTAGAAATTTCAATTCACTAACAAATAAAATCGATAATGGCAACAACATTGCCACGCGGTTTAGCGAAGCAGTTGCAAGATTCGTTGGGACAAGAATCTTCCGTTACCGCCATCAAGAGGCTCGTCAAGGGAGGTGGTAAATAGGATTGAAATTAAGCGGGACTCGCATTTTAAACGATGAGTGGAGTAGCCGTCGCGTTGGTAGTGCTGTGGGTTTTATTTTGAATGTCAAAAACGATTTTCCCTATCTTTGTTGTGTGGTTTGGATGAGCCAGTCAGATTCCTTAATTTGTGTACATTTTGATAACTTACCGTGCATTAAAACTACTCTATATTTGATATATAATTAACGAGCACATTACGTGATACAATACGGTATTGAATATTTACGGACAAGACGAAAATCTCGATGAATTGAACCCGTCGTCGAAAGCAAACGGGACGGACTTTTCTACCTACCGTCGGTAGTTTTGTCGAACGCCGAGTAAGCGTTTTCCACCTTTGGTGTTATAAGTGATACATTTCGCGAGAATATTGGACGCGTTATGGAGTGTTGGGGAAATTTGTAGAGTTAATTAAAAACGATAAAATTTACGTTAGGGGAAAATGAAAACAAAAACGAATTTTTAAATCTGCATTTAGTAAGGAGAACCGAATTTCAACAAAAAGTGGAATACTTTTTTTTGTGATTGTAATTGCATTTCAATTAAATGTCAGGTTCGAGAGGAAATGCAAGTAGAAGTCATAAATGCAGAAACTACAAAAAACGCGTACTCAATGATTGAAAATCTAGTTAAAAATTGACTGATAGTGTAGAGATTTAAATTTTAATATAAAACAACCACAAGAAATACTCTAGAACAATAAAATCCCAATCTCGATTGAATTTTAAAAATATTAGCATTTGCAGGCCTTGCCGCGCCCAAGCAACGAGCGCTCGTCGGAGGAGGACTGTGTAAGTGCCTTTTTATTTCCATATTCATATTTCGATTGGCAAATATTATGATGACCGAAAACTAACCCCGCAATCACTTTTGATGTTTTAGAGGTCCCGGGAGAAATTTATAAACATCATTTTTCTTTTAAGTTGAAAGTTGCCTATAGATTGGTCGTGAAAGAGATAAAGGAGACAATATTTGATCAATTAACATCAAGTCCCCCCCTACTTGTATTATTTGAGCCGAATATTGTATTCCCAATTTTGTGCTGTGACTTGAATTCTCATGGTTAATTTCAAAAGAAAAAGCACTGAGGACTGAGTACTTATGTAGACAATTTCAAATTAAATGTATATTAATGTGCCTAACTTCTATGTAAAGAAAATTTATTAGACCCATAATTACGGATCAAAATTTCTGGGAATTCCCTCATTGTACTTATTTATCTGAAATGAAAAGGAATGAATATGTAGAAAGAAAAGAACGGTTATGGGACCCGCCACGTTGGCTGGCCCCTCCACTGATGAGCTAGCGATCGGGTGAGCTCACCACTTTTTATGACGTTACAGGTGCTCTTGCAGGGTAAGGTGGCTTTCCGCAAAGGTTTCTTATTTATGGTAAAGTTTTTCAGTCATATAACACTTTAACAGACTTCTGAAACAGTTTAATTTTTCAAGTCCAAGCAATTCCTTTTGTATGAATTTTTCATTTAAATAAAAAAAACTGGCCGCGTCTGCAATGGATCTTGGTCCGGATGGAGGGGTGCGAGGAGAAACCGCTGCCACCTGGATGCCCCACTCACTTTTGGGGTCATAAATATCAATAGCAACGACGAAATCCTCTCACGTCCCGCACATGTTAATTAGGCTCGGTCAGTCGCTTTTTATTAGTCCATCCCTTCGGTAGGTTATCTCAGCCTCAACATCGGTGAACTGAGACGTTTTATCCTCTAATTCGTGAATGCGAACTTTTTAAGTGGTGGGCCCTTGTGCTGGGGGACAAAACCCGCCCCACAACACTGCAACGCTAGCCTGCAAGCGCATTAATGCATCCTCAGACAAGGCCAATTCTGGCGAGCACTAATATCTTCACGCGTCGAGGCAGCAGACATTTAAAACCTATCTTAAACACTATACTTCCTATAATCGTGCATTGGTCTCTTAGATCGACGAATCACTAATTCCTCGTTTTCTCAGAAATTAACATTACTTTGAGATCAGCAGCTGCTTAATTTGTTGTTTGACATGTTATAGTGCGACGCGTGCTTTTTTCTGTTATTGGTATGTGAGACCGAAATGAGTAGATTTGTTACTATTCCAAATCAGTATCTGATTTGAATTTTATGAGATTAGTCAATGAAATGCATTGATTTATTTTAGTTGTGTATAATACTTGTTGAGTATACAAAATAATTATAAGGGTGCTAATGGAGTATTACGTTTCAGAACCAAATTACGATGACATGAGTGACAGTGAAGTGGAGGGTATTCTTGAAATACAAGTGTTGAACACCGACACCAATCAGAGGATAATTCATCAAACAAATTCGAAGAGGTTTTGGAAATGCCTGAAAACCAATACCTTGGTGAAGACTACAAGACTAGATCGAATAAAAATGGTCCAAACGAGCGCATTATATTGTTCTACATCTCCCTAGTGTAAATCAAGAAGCAAGACATGCAAAAGATCCAGGTGAAATTTGTAAATGATTTCTTTCTTATACAATAATCAAGCAAATTACCAAACATACGAAACAATTCATTGAGCGGTTTCACATGAATTCGAACGGAAAAGGGACTGCAGGCTTACTGACGAAGAGGAAATTGAAGCATTTTTTGTCTCTTATTATTTGCTGATGCTAGGAGGAACTCTTGCCGGAATGCAAAAGACCTCTTCAGGGCTGATGGTTCATCACCAGAGATTTTCCGACTAACAATGATCTGGAATCGATTTTACCTCTCAATGTGATGTCTAAGGTTTTACAACAAGGAAACAAGGGCTCAACGCGCTTCAGCTGAAAAGTTGGCTCCAATTAGAGATATATTCGAAGGTATTGTTACATTTTCAAAAAATATTTCAGTCCCTCTGAATTTGTAATAATCGACGAGAATTTAGAAGTATTCAAAGGCTGTTGCTACCTTCGAAGCCAAATAAATATGGCATAAAAATATATGCACTGACTGATACGAAAATGTTTTAAACGAGGAATATGGAAGTCTATGTAGGAAAACAACATGAGGGGCCATGTAACCTGTGATAATTTTTTCACAAGCATTCCTTTGGCAGACAGTTCAATGCGGGATCACAAGCTGAGCATGATCACCACAATTCGCAAAAATAAGAAAGAACTGCCAAAGGAATTTACTAATGTAAAAGGACGTAGAGTGAATTCCAATTTATTTGGACACCGAAATAACTGTTGTTCCGGATATATTTTAGTTTGCAATTCAAATAAAAACTCTCACTATTCACTTGAGTATTATTTTCTGAATAATAATTTAGTCTCTCAATTACAATACTTTATTTAAAAAATTGACTTCTATTTCATTATATTTTCTCTATTTAACTTTATCAAATTCAAAAACTTCGATTTTCAACTGTTTCAATGGTCGAACATTTACTGCGAGTTCAGAAAAATCTAACGAACATTATATTCAGTTTTCACTGTATCGAAAGCTCCCAACAAAGGAATTGGGTACTTTCTGCTTCACTATTAGTGAATTTCAAAGTGACAATATCGCAACTACAAAACTCACAATATATCATTTCTGATAAAATCATAACCATGATCTTCAACAGACATTGACAATCAGTTGTCACGAACCTCTACCAACATCAATTGGCAGTCAACATAAAAACATTCAAACAGTGGTCAACCCAAACATTCATAATGCCGACATCGACTTTTATTAGATAAGTTCCATTTTCATACTAAAATGCACGATTATTTGTGTTTTATATTTGTTCCAAGTTTCAGCGCGGGAATCAACGTAGACTTCAAACATACTCCCCCAGATGAGGTGTTTACTGAAACTCTCAGTAGCATTTTTTTTTTTTTTTTTTATTTGAAGTTCCTTTAAGGTCAATTGGGATCGGATTTTGTTTTCAGCGCTATTCCAGGTTTGATTCGTGATTCGTTGCATTGGCGTGGTGAAGCTGTGCGATTTTATACTGGGTATCCACCTACATCGTCGTTGCGTTTTGATTTTGCGATAATTTTCGTTGTGCTTACGGCAAGTCTGTTTGAAAGAATATGAGGAAATTGATGGAAACGACTGGGGAACGAAGAGCTGATAAACCAGAATGCTTGGCTATGATATACGAGTATATGGTGATAGTATCGATCTTTGTATAAGCAGTAGTGCTATTTTTGTGATGGATCATTTGTATGTTTTGCCATTTGCCCGAACAGTAACAAAACATACTATTGCATCGAGTCCCGGATGCACTTGCGTGATTCGAGCCAGAGGCTATCGGTAGAATAGCATGTTCTCATCCTTTAGTATACATAAATCACCAAAAGTCACGTTGGTTTCTTTAATAAACCATTTTGGCAGACGTTGAAGATGACTTAAGTATATTTTCTGCCATCACTTCCAAAAGCCTTGAGTAAGTTTTTGACTCAGCTGCCATATATTTAGGTGATTGATATTGGTAATTTCAAATTCCTTTTTTGGTGGAACTCCCATATCTTCTTCTTCTTCATAGCACTACAGCCCTATTCGGGCCTTCGTTTCCTGCAAACAGCGCCTCTAACTGTCCCGGTCCATTGACCGCGTCCTCCAGTCTCGAAATCCGAGCAGCGATGAACTGTCTTCGTCAACCGAGTCAGACCAGCGTTTCCTTGGTTTCCCCACTGGTCTCCAGCCTTCAGTTCTCCCAACGAATATCTTTTGGGTAAATGTTGTTCATCCATACGATTCATGCGTCCAGCCCATTGCAGCTTCCGCAGTCATACAATCGTTGAGACCTCCGGTTCGTCAAAAATTTTGTACAGCTCATAGTTTTATCGAATTCGCCACTCCAATTATTCGCCTCAGGACCCGTCCCTCAAAGGCGTTCAATATATTTGCGGATGCTTGGGTAGAGGCCACGTTTCATACCCAAAGCATAACACAGGTCTTATCACAGATTTGTATACTTGGAGCTTTGTTTTCCTGTGTATACAGCTGGTCTTCAAGATCGTCAATACTGAATAAAATATTTTATTTGCGAGCTGTATTCTTCAGCATATTTTGTCTCTTTAATTACCCATAATATCACCGACGAGAAAATGGCTAGAGTCAATGCAGTGATATCGCTAGGGTCGTCACTTAGGAGGCATAAAGGGCAAGAGTTAAGACAAGCTTCTATCTTGACTGAAACTGTGAAAATCGCTTCATACGTTAATGGTACGTTGCCTACTTTTCGACGTAAGTTCAATTTAATTGAGCGCCAGAGCCCGCCAATATGAGGAAAACCTGGTGGATTGAATGCCATTTCACTCTCTCATTTGCTAAGGTCTCAGCTGCATCAGCATTTATATTCATCATCGTTTTCAGCTCGGCAGCTCCTCCAACAAAATTTGTCTCACAATCGGAAGATAGACCATCGGGTGGGAGTCCCCGAGTCGGTCCATAACTAGGTGGGTATCTCTTCAAATCCTAATACCACTACTACTTATTTTACCGTGAATCTTAATTGCTATATAGTGGTGGTCGCTGACCGAGTAGTCTTCTAGCACCCACACCGTTTCGTACGCATGGCACCAAGAACTTGAAAGTGAATGTCACATCGAGCATAGTTCCTGCACAGTCCTAGCAACGGTAAGTATGGGTGGTCCTAGTGTTTAGGACAACAAGTGCTGCTCTGGCTACCATTTCTAGGACATGCTTACCTCTACGATCAGTCTAAGGCATTCTTTAGCAATGCCTCTAGCATTAAAGTCTGCCCTGGCAGGCACCTGGCCCTCTTTGTTTAAAACAGCGTCCTCCAAGGCATTAAATTTGACATAGAAGGATGATTTTGGACTCACTCAATGTCAGGTAAACATCAAAAATATTTTTCCTGAACACCTCAACCACACAAAACCATCTCCTCGTCCATGAATCTGCACGTATTGGTGGATGTTGTCTCGAAACCGGATCGTGCAGGTACTTGATGATGCAGTTGCCAGATTCTTCAGGGTACCCGGCTTGCAAGTTCTTGTCGTGATGTTGCTTTCTGGACAACAGAAGGTCACCTTCACATGCTTGGTGTGTTCCTATGTCAGTCTTACTTAAAATTCGCTTAAACTAGGGAGCTCCATATTGATGGGCTTCTCTATCTCGGTATTGTCCGTGACATAGTCGAGGTCCCTGATTTTAAGGATTTAAATTGGGTTGAACAATGTTATTCTGGCTCTAAGATACTTTTGTCTACACCATAAAATGCGTCCTTGCTGGTGACCTTTGATCTGGATTTCACCAGTCAACCTCAGGACCGGGTTGACCACTGAGCTCTTATTGTAGCTTTGGTGTCATTGGGCTTGACTGCTCCTTTTACTTCACGGAATATATCTGTGTATGATTTGCGATCAGGCAGCTTAATAAGAAGAACTTCTTGTAGGGGCTTGCGCCATGGTTTGGAAGTTTTTTGGTCGCTATTTTTGTTGCCTTACATAGCACTACCTGAAACTCCTTGTCAGAATTAACAACTTCGTTTGACACCTCGTTCTTCCTCTTTTTCGCGCGGTCACCTTCGATTCGCCATTATTTTGATACAGCCAGCAGTTAGAGCTATTGGCACTGCATTAGGTGGTTTGGCATTTTAGTTTTTTACCATCTTAAGCCACCTACACCTGCAGTGCGTGATGCAACTCATGAGCTCCTCTAGCTCGAGGGCTCCATTTCTTACGTTCATATTTATGTTTTTTTGTACGTCATAAGTGGCTTTCAATATTTTGACAATACTCCTTGCTTTCTGAATGAGCCACTCCTCTTTGGAGCGGTCAAGGACCATCGTGTATTCTGGTAGAGCTTCTTCAGAGAAGCCAACCCTCGTGTCTCATTCGCTTGGGTACGGCAAGGAGAGCGTCACTTAATGGTGAAACTTCTCCCTCCTCCTCCTTTGCGTTGTCTCCCATTTTGCTCATGGATCGTTCCAGTTTCCACTCCTTCCGTGCGGCACACTACAGAGAGTACATAATGTTCATACTGCGCTCGAAGGTCAAATCGAGGTCTAGCTGGAGCATGCACTTCCATTCATTTGTCCGTTTATCGTGTTTTCCTGATTGTTTTTGCTGGAGTTGAACTTGCGTTCTTCCCATGGTTAAACTGCTTGTTGGTTTTTTTAACTTGAAAAAAAAAAAATCTTTTCAAGCCAAGGTCATCGCTTTACGAAATTTCAACAATGTAATGTAATTATTACATCAAATTACTTTAATAAATTTTCTTCTAAATTCACGCTTGGAGCTTTACTTGAATTTTAACTTCATTGTTGTAGATTGGAAAATTGAAATCAAAGCAACCCGTCATTGAAGCGGAGAGAAATTGTGAAGAATACTGAACGCTGACAGCAACGGCTTCAAGTATACCAGACCCCAATCATCCGCACCCACAGTAACACAGATTAACACCAAAAATTCACTTTGATCGTACTCGGAAAGGATGAGAGTAGCGCTATCATTTAATCAATAGAAGAAGACCGTTAGAGCGCGTATTGCACTCATCCTGGTAGCTTCGCGGCACATCTGCTCACTTACTATAATTTTAGTCCACTTTTGGGCAGCGACAGAAACATGACATCAATCGGCTTTGCTAATTTTGTTTATTTACCTTACACATTATGAATTGCATAACGCACTGAAGCATTTTACCAGTCCTAGGCAGAGGCCTCGCATTGCTCACTAATCACCACATTCATCGTTAACAGTGGGTTATAAACTTTACTACTAAGAATTGGAAACATAAACAGACATTGGTGAATGTCACTTTTTGGCATTTCATAATAAACTAGTTCATGTAGTTGGTTGAGATTCGATCAAGTTCAGTTGCGACGTTTCGGACATTGGTTTGAGTTTACGCTAAGCCCAAAAAAGGACCAGCTGGGAAAACTCCGGCAAAGAATTTTCGCTAATTTAGATTTAAACGATGAAAGATCATCACCCCTCTTGGATAGCGGGCAACCCGAATGGATTAGAGTTGATTTGATAGGACAAGTGGCTAGACGCAGGAGTGAATTGTTTACGCTATATCTGTGTGTTAAGTTTTTTTTTAGTTTTAAAATTACGAGTGGCTGAACTAACGAAATGGGTGTAAAAAAGTGGACAGAGAACTGTGTAACTCAAAAAGTTGATAATAAGGTAATTGAGGTGTTGTAAAATGTGAGTGAAGAGTTTTTAAATGATAGTTAACTAAATCAGTACCTTACCTTATGAGGTAAGGTGTAGATTATGGAGGAAACCCCTAATTTAAAGTTGCTTTGGTCAAGAAATTGCGGGTATATTATTAAAGAAGAAACCACGGAGAAATTTAAGCAAATCAGTGGGCTTTGAAGTGGAAGCCCGGAACAAATAAGGTGAAGTGCCGGGTGGTAGCAGAAAGGAACCCCTAACTTTACCGTTTCCCTGTGTGAAAAAAATAATCTAGCTTTTGAAATATCGCTGGAATGAAATATACTTTTTCTTTAAAAATTTAAAGAGAAGAACTATCTTTTTCTTTTTTTACTTTCGGAAATTGTTGGTTATATTATTTATTTTAATAAAATTTAAAGATTTCAACGTAAGCTGGGCACTAAAGGAGGTAAATTGTCATTTAGTGGGCAGAATTCAAACTTGCTGGTCTGATAGCAGCCGAAAGCACTCTTTTTTCTGTGTTCTCTATTCTTTTTTGCATCCTTCCTCCTCTGGGGTAACAAATTAATTTTTAGGAGCTGCGGAAGATAAGTTTCCCTCTATTTTCTCCCCTCTGGAGCAGAGGATAACAGAGGTTATGATATTGGTTCCTAGCGGCCACATTCTTGCTTGGTGGCCTTTGAAGCCCACTGGCTAAGGGTGTGGCGCTCATACTCATCCGTAGGGGGCTACCTGAACCCGAAGGCTTCCAACCAAAATACCTTCTACAATGAGAGTAACACGTTGATGCCGCGAAAGATGCCCCCAGGATTGTTGATTCCCCATTCGGAGCCTGCGTTATCTTTGAAGACATTTGCTAGGCTTGTTTTTTGAGATTTGATGGCTTTCTCCTGTTGTTTTGGCGGTGTTTGTGTCAGCAAGGGTTAACGCCTGAATGAATTTTCTCCGCCACGCCCAAGGTTGCTTGTAGATATAAACAGGTATATATGTTATATAATCTAAGTTCATCACTTCTATAATATTTCAGTCGCTGGATAACGACAACTGGAAGCCTGGTCGTTCACTACTTTCTGCAGCTAGTATCAGGGATCCAACTTTCTGCACCATAAGTTTTTCCCCTTCGCATCTTTCATCATGGTTTTCCATCGACATTCCTTCCAAAGCGTTTTACTTACTGCCAGGGGCATTTGCATACACTAAGGCTGATCAAGCTTCGATTACAGGTATCCTTAAATTCGATGAATCATTTCAAGGTAGATTAATGTAAGGTTTTCTCATCTTGTAAGTTTTATTAAAGTTCAACCTTATTCTGCGAAGCTATAGGCATTTGAATTTTCACTTTTTGATACGATGTTCTTGTAATTTCAAAAAAGATGAATAATTTAAATATCTTTGAGATTCTGTTCACTGATTGATGTATAAAATAATGCTACAAAATGGCAGCCACCTAAATTGAAGTAAAGGAGGTTTTCATTTAAATATTTTATTCAATATCTTGAAATAGTTTTTGAATTTTTTCATTAGATGCCAAGCGAAAGTTTCTGTATGTGAGAATTTGATGAGTACAAAACCTTTCTGAAATGAGCGTACTTCTGTTCACTCGACTTGTTTAACTTGGCTTTATGACTTTTTGAAGTTGACCTTCAAAAGTTTTGATGTTGAGATTTTAATATGGACCTTAGTGTTTTAACCTCAAAGTAATGATTTTCCCTTATGTCAGCTTCACCTCTTAATTATGAAGTTTTTATCATGTTTTTCTTCAACTCTTTACCTATTAATCTCAATACTTTTGTATTTTGATTTTGACATAAGAGATAGATTTTTTAGCTTCAACGATTTTACCCTAACCTGTGATCTATTAGCCTTGATAAATACATTGAAAATTTGACTGTAGTAATCAAGCAGTTACCTAAGCAAACTGCTCGAAAGCCTCCATAATACTGATCCAAATTTTAATTGTAAATTTAAAAAAATTAATTATTTAAATCTACAATTAAAATTTGGACACACCAACACATTTTTACGCAGCTCATCCACGAATTGCATTACCGAATGCAATGTACAGGGACGGATGAGCTGGCTCGTCAACTACCGTTGCAACATGTCCCGTAAGGTGACTATTAGGAACAAAAGGGGAGTCTGAGACGGATCGCCAAGCAGCGAGCACGTGCGATAACTACGCCGGCAAGTGGTGATTAAAAAGAAAAGTGGGAATTCCGAAATCGTTTGGGAGATTTTACGTCACTGATTCAGTCAGGTTTTACGAAAAAGCTGACGGTCTCACGATCCGCTATAGCCCACTATAGCTACCTGTTGCGCGGTTGTTCATGGTTTATCTTTCAATGGCGTGAGATTTGCATCGGCTGTTGGTGGACCCAGCAGATTTGATTCGATTTCGGATTAATAGAAAAATATATATACAAAATAAAAGTCCCCGTCTAACCCAATATCCCGAAAAAATCATCGTTTCGTCGCAATATCGCTGCGGTCGTTCCGATTTTTAATTGATGTTAATTAAAAAACAAGAAATATATTCCGCCCAATAGTTACATCAGCTGAATATTACTAAAGATAAAGATACAACAATCCTTAAGATAGTTTAGTGCACTAATCGAAAATTGGAGTTTTATAGAAGTAATGTTGAGTGAAGGAAGATAACGGACGACGCGAGTAATGCGCGCATTGAAAGATTTAACCATAGGTCGACGGTCGCGGCGGACACATATGGAGTTAATTGGCCTCTTATACTACTGATGCTCACATTTAGCTAAGCCATACTAGCTGCTGTCGAAACGTTAATGAAGTCAGTGTTAAAATGATAGACGGATCAGGTCGATTGAAGAAATTTTAGTTTGCTCAAAAGATCTCAGGCGGTGGCAATCGAATAACATTTTTGCAACTGGACAATTAAGATCAATCGTTACCAACTGGTATCAGATACAAAGTGCAACATACAGTGGCTCACAGCTTATTTGATGCACTTCAATAAATATTAAACAAACTGTTGTCCTTATGCAGATAAATAAAAATTTACAAATATTTTGATGCAGATTTTACAGTTAGTATAACTGAAATTCGAAGCACAAAAGAAAGTAAGAAAAAATGTTTCAAATGTCCCGTTAGCAGTAATGAAGCAAAATCATTTGCATAGGATAGCTCACAGCTTATTTGATGCAGTTAGTTCTTTGTATCCTAGCATTAAAAGTGCACGATTTTCACCGGATTTTTTTTTTGGATATATTGTACTTAGTGCGTTTCTTATTTTATTTTTAAAAAAGTTATTTGACCTTGATAGTTTAAAAGTGGATAAATTGTGTAATATGTAAAATGGGCCGTAGGACAACACTTGAACAGCGGGAATTAGTCATTCATCATTTTAGAAATGGTGAATCTCATCGCAAAATCAGCGAAGTTGTCAATTTAAGTTCATCAACAGTTCAGCATATAATTGAAAGGTTTACCAATGAAAAAAGGTTGGAAAACAAGGGTAGAAATGCACCAAATAAAATTTTGAATGAGTCTGATGAACGGTGGATCGTCCGGAAAATAATGCAAAACCCTAAGTTATCAGCTCCTAAATTGGCGAACGAAGTGTTTACTGGAATTGGTAAAGAATGCAGTGCTGAAACCATACGTCGTGTGCTAAGAAAGCATAATTTTAATGGCCGAGTTGCACGAAAGAAGCCGTTCATCAGTATCAAAAATCGACAAAGCCGCCTGAACTTTGCTACGGAGCATATTTCAAAGGATTTGGACTTTTGGAAAACCGTGATTTTCGCTGACGAGTCCAAATTCAACATATTTGGCTCAGACGGAATGGCGTACGTTTGGAGAAAGCCAAATACAGAGCTCAAAAAAGCAAATTTACATGAGACTGTTAAGCACGGCGGTGGCAGCGTAATGGTTTGGGCCTGTATGTCAGCAGCCGGAGCCAGCCTTTATTGAAGGAAACATGGACAAGATCATGTACAGTAATATCCTAAAGGTAAATCTCCTGCAAAGTGCTGACGAACTCGGAATCCGGCGTGAATTCAGATTCTACCAAGATAATGACCCTAAACATAAGTCAGAAATCGTGCAATCTTGGCTTATTTGGAATTGTCCTCATTTGATGGCTCCCCCGGCACAGTCACCCGACTTAAATGTAATTGAGAATTTTTGGGCTTTTCTGGAGAAAAAAATTCGTAACCACGCATTTTACAACAAAATTGATTTAAAGAAAGCTCTTTTAGAAGAGTGGAGTAAAATAACGCCAGAAATGACAGGAAAGCTGGTTGAATCTGTTCCAAATAGACTCAAAGCTGTCTTGATCCAAAAAGGAAACCATACGAAATATTGGTGTTGAACTGGAAATCCTCTACATGGATAAATTTAAGGAAAACGTGGACTGCATCAATTAAGCTGTGACATAAAATTTTGCCTTTAATTTTGTTTTTGTTATTTAGTTATTTAAGAATCAATTGTTGAAATAAATTAAATTGTTATTTTTAAAAAAGGGCTTTTATTTAATTTATTGCAGTTTAAATTTTTTCAATACCTTTTCTAATACAGAAGTTATAGTGCTTTTAGCTTTGAAAACGTTACTGCATCAAATAAGCTGTGAGCCACTGTATGTGGGATGTAAACACCGATCAGACGGCCATCGCAACAATTCCGCTTTGTTGTCGAGACGACGTTATTAAAAATTCTATAGTTATGAAAATTCGAGAGAATCAGCTGTCCAACCGACTACCCAAAAGATGATCCAACAACTCAACTAAACTTTCCAGACATATTCCAGGGAGTCCGCTGCTAAGCACTGATTGCTTCCGGACCCTCCAATCGATGGGGAAAAGATTATAATATACAGAGGAAGGAGAACAACAGTGAAGGAAACTGTCAAGCAGAAAGCATTCTCGCGCCCCGCACGAACGACAAGCGGAATTAAGCACGATGGGGATTCGCGAAGCAAACGCATTCTTTCTCAGAGGAAAGCAACGGCTTAGGCTAGCGAGAAACGAAAAATTATTTTCAGTTGAAGTAGTGAGTCCGCAAGCATTTAGCACGGTATTTCGAGTTGCTGAGCAGATTCAAAGATACCAGTAATAAATGAACCCGGTCGCCTACTTGGACTTTTAGCCGCGATACGTGTTCACATGCTTGCTGGCTGAACTGTGCATAAGTGTGGAGCAAGTATGCCTACGTGATAATCTTGTGGCTGCTTAATTTAATAAATTTATTATTGTTGGACTCGGCTTCGCCGCACGGCACCGACTAAGCGCGAAACTTTTTAGCATTTCAAGTGTCGCAGTCTTGGCTAGGTTGAAGTGGAACCTGTCACTATATCACGTTGGACCTCCCCAATAGATACAAAGAATCGCGAAGCTGGGAGCTCGATATCGAAACCCTAAGCGGAACCAAACACAACCACGGATCGATACATTTTTAAGAATTGCAAAAAGAAAAACAGTTGGAATTCATCTTTCTAATAGAGTAGAATTTTTCTTGAATTTTAAACGTAGTAGCAATTCCAGCAAAATATTGCATCGCCCATACCATCTACCAGTGCTCGTCGAGGATGCTGGGTGAGTACCCTTTTTGGTTTCTTTCATATGATTTTTTTATGTACATTTTTTCTGGTAACATTACGGAAGAAATTCCTTTTGTGTTTTTTTTTTTTGTTGAAATCTAGTTAATGTCCAGTTGAAATAGTACTTTTTTAAAGCCAAATTCAAAAAAAAAAATAAATAAATTGGAAAGATAAACTTTATAAAAACTCGGTTTTTTCATTTGAACCTGGCCGACTATGGGACCCGCCACATTGGCCGGCCCCTCCACTATAATGAGCTAGCCATAAGGTGGGCTCAGCCTTTTTGAAGTCGTTTACAAGTGCTCTCGCAGAGTAGAGTCGCCTTCCGCTCGCGTGGTATAGTGTTATGTGATAACACCACATAATACTATAACATAAATTTGCCACGTTCATATTTTTCATTTAAGGGAAATTGTGTTTGTATGAGTTTTTCACTTGAATGGAAAATATATGGCCATGTCTACATTGGATGTTGACCTGGATAGGAAGGTGCGAGGGGCAGCGCTTCCACCTGGATATCCCGCTCTTCTTTAGGGGCTATAAGTATTGTCGGTACAGACGAAGTCCTCCTAAGTCCCGTCTGTTTTCGCCAGGCCCAGTTTGCCATTGGCTTTAACAATTTCAACCCCAAGTAGGTTACTTTGGCCTCGACTCCGGTCGATGCTTATTTGTATCAAAAAATTCGTGAATTCGAAATTTTTTTGTAGTGGATCCTTTTACTGGCGAAAAGAACCCGCCCTTCGACACCACATTGCTAGCCTGCCAACGCATCCACGCGTCCTCGGTCAAGGCCAATCTTAGCGAACCCCACCATCCTCTCTCGCCGAAGCAGCAGACTATTGCTGCAGTCCTTTACGGACATTGCTATCTACCTCCGTCTCACTACATGGTCCTTCAAAAAATGATTAAAGATCCATAGGGTTATAGGTCACTTTATGGATCTTTAAACACATATCACCTTTTGATGTTTTTTTCCATTGATTCTTTGACCCTTTTAAGCTTTTAGCCGTTTGACAACAGCATGATTCAAGCTTTTGACCATGACTTGAACTTTTCACCGTGTAACTACCATGTAGTCTTAAAACAATTCCCATCACTGTAAGCTGACCTCACAACCCAACTTAGCACAAAAAACTACTCGAAACAAATTTCGTCGCCAACATTGAGATTTGAAAATCGTTATGAGTGGCAAGTGGTCTAATATTGCAAGTTTTTGAATCAAGTTCTTAAGATTAAATTATTACTTGACACCTATTTTCCAAAGCAGGGAGGTTCTGCATCTTCGACGCTGTCAATAATAAATTTAATATATCATTAATTTTAGGCAGACGGTATCTCATTACCTTGATCGAGTGTATCGGCACTCGAGAAGGTGATATAGTCAGTACAACACTTTGGCCGTTGATCCGTGCAACCCGCTGGGATACCTTCTGATTTTAAACCAATGCATATCATAACTGATTGGGCTTATAGTCCATTCAAAGAATCGCTCGAAACAAATCTCGTTGTCATCAACGTGATTCGAACCAGAGACCTTCGACTTACGCAGCGAGCATTCTAACCACTAAGCACGCGGACTACTATGTACTCCATTATAGAAAATATAATTAAGATCAAAATTTATTCTAACTAAACAGATACTTCAGTGCACTTTAAGCCCAGATTGAGTTCTAATTAAAATTTTCTCTGTCACATTTCGCTCTTTTACCATCCAATTTGCTTTAATTCCTCTCCAGAATACTACAACGAATTGAATCACCGCCACAATGAGCACATTCTCAATTCTGAGTAAACCAGAATGGTCTCACAACATTTCCTTCATTACATGTACCCTGAACCACATATAGTCAGAATAACGACATGAAAAGCGTCATTGCATGTGAATTACTTCCAACCAAATGCAAGACCTGCCCAAACCCCTTTCTCGTTTCCCACGGTTGCTTAGTACCGAAAGACACACATACTCGTATATATTTATTACATATGAGAAAATAGCCGTAAAACCATGCATTTATGTTTGCTTTTCACTAATAGCTCCTAGCATCCTTTATTCTTGTGTCGGGTCATCCTATCTCGCTCTGTGTGTGAACATGCAGTTTATGTAAACTAAATAGTGTGTCATATCATTAATGTGTCATCCTTGTACTTAATCCAGACAAAACTTTCATTAAATAATTTGACACAGTGAATCTGTTACTACTACACTACTGCTGCTACTAGTGTTGTCTCTACATTTCCACATATGACATTGAGTAAGCCAATGCTCTGTTTCGTGATATATCATGGCTTAGGTTCTCTGGCTCTACTGGTTGCAACTATTCTAATATTAAATCTAACAGAATATGAAATTTATGAAGATGTGAATGCAAGCATTACCGTTATGTTTCTACATACATATGTTCATGCATACATTTATTCATTTTAATAACGGTGGTGATGATGATGTGATGAAGTGACTTTGGTGTCAATTACGTGACGTGTGTGTGTGTGAATGTTTGTTGGTTTGTAATGCATGAATTAACATTGGCAATGCATGAATTAACATAGTGAAATTTCAAATTAGAATATGTTCTTTGGATGGGTTGAGACTGGGTGGTTTAAAGATGAGCTTTTTATATAAATTATTATTATTTTGATTATATTCAACTTCATTCGAAGAGCGGAGAGTGGAGGATATTTTGAGCAAAACTAAGCACAAAAAAAATCTAACTGAATATAAAACTGAAACTCATAACGCTTGGATCGTAAAAAGAGCTGGAAAACGCTCAGCAAAGTTTTTTTTTGTTTTGGCATCTGTTTTGTTCAAATGAACTGCAGTGTAGGTTTAGCTGCAGGATGCGTGTGGTTACTCGTGTGGTGTGGCCATAGCCAAGGTATTTGAAACATTGAAGAGGCATTGCTCTTCGCCGTATCCTACAGTGAAGACAACTATGGTCATACGTTGTCCCCTATTGTTTTCAGATGTCAGTCTCGCTTTGATCCTTCCTAGGCTAGGAAACTCTCTTTCGATGGACTCTTCCACTTCGGCCAGATCCGTGACGCAGTCAATGTCTCTTATTTCGATTGCTGCCATCGGCTCGAGCGAGGCTATAGTTGCACTTTTGCCAAGGACTTTTTTTACTGCGTCGCAGAATGCTTCTTCATTGGCGGCCTCTGCTCCGAGTTCGACTAGTATGTGGCCCGACTGCGTTGTTCGTACTGCTTTAATGGCAAAGTTGGTGTATTCAGACGTTACGTTTCCCCTGATGCCCCGCAGCACCTCCGCGTGGGATCGGCTATCTTGGGGTTTTACGAGCAGTAAAACCGGGGTCTTCTTCGGGGCCTCTGTCTCTCCTGTTTTGCATCAGGTCCTTTTTGTTCCTGGGTGTCCGTGCGAACTTCACTTTCTGGCACTTTTTGAAGGAGTTTCTTTGCGGCTTTCTTCGCTCCTTTTGCAAGCACTGTCTGGAACTCGTGATCTGGTGCTCCACGCCCATCAAGTGCCTCTTCCTTCCTTCTTTTATCCCAATCTCCTTCGATTGGGCTAGACGCCATTCTTTTATTGATTTTTACTGGTAGAGCTATCTGCATGTGACCTTTAGATTTCACCCCCAGCGCTTCTTTAGCCTTCTGCTCGTCTTTCGCCTTTAACCAGCTCCTCCGATAATGCCCTATGCGGTGTAGGAGCTCTTCTAGCGGTGCAATCACACAACGTCGTTTTATTTGTCTGGTCCCTTGTTTCTTTTCCTGCCGTCATCTCCTCGTTGACTTCAGGGTGATTCTTTAATATGCCGGGATTTGCGACCCTTTTTTGTGGTTGGGAGGTGAATGCTATTTATGCACAGAGTGTGGGACTCCCATGCGCGGCTGGACTACCCACTCAACACCTCCCCTGTCAACCTGAGGACCCAGCCTGGAACCGTTTGACACATTATTTCGGACCAGGTCTCGTTTTCTTACGCCGTGGGACGCCTTCAAGCTGGGGAGTCCCTTTCCCAGCGGGAGGGGAGAGGGGAAAAGGAAATGCCAGAAGAGCGATCCCACAGCCCCAGTGCTCCCGGCTGCTGTGAGTCCCTTTTATATTTTAGGACTGCCCGAGCATAATGTGCCACGTGGTTCCATGTGTCAACCGATTCGAGCATCACTGCAACTATATTATCCGGGGTGAGCTCTTCCGTCTCCCTGTAGAGTTCCCTTCGCAGCCTGACCCATTTTGTGTCCGCAAAAAATGTGTGACAAGCATTGTCCTCCTCTCTTGGGCAAAACCGGCAATCGGGAGACCGTGACTTACCGATCTTGTGCAGGTAAGACTGAAAACACTCATGCCCGCGCAAAAGCTGGGCCAGGTAGAAGTCAGTTTCACCATGCCTTCGATTGAGCCACGGTCTCACATCCGGAATGAGGCGCGCAGTCCACCTTCCCTTCGTTTAATTCACCCAAGACTGCTGCCAATCGTTGAGCGAGCTCTGTCTCTCCTCGCGGACAACTATCTCTCTAGCAAGGAGGGCGCGGGTATCACGCCTGCAATAACTCTCACCGCCGAGTCAGAGACTGTTGGATACGAAATGCGATTCTCAGTGCTACCTCCTTGCAGAGAGCGTCGCCCCATACCTCTGCTCCGTACAGTAGCACTGACCCTACAGCACTGATCAAGAGGCGTCTTCTTGATGGGCTGGGTCCCCCTACGTTGGCTATAAGTCGACTCAGAGCCAATATTCCCCAAGAAGCCTTCTCAGCCGTTGCCCTGATTTGCTCAGAGAAACTCATCTTCGAGTCGATCAGTAGCCCCAGGTACTTCACCGCTGGCTTTGATTCGATTTGTATGTCTCCAATACTGATCATCCTTACTCTAGGGATTCTCTTTTTTGTCAAGATGACCACTTCGGTTTTCTCCAGTGCTAAACTCAGCCCGCGAGCAGTCATCCAGTCCCTCACTCGGCGCATTAGCATACCTAGCCTAAGTTGCGCTTGTTCAACGGTGCGTCCAGCGACCAGAGTCGCAACATCATCCGCATAGCTGACCAAGCACGACTCATCTAGCATCTCAAGTCTCAGTAGCCCGTCGTAAGACACGTTCCACAGGTCCGGACCAAGGATAGATCCCTGGGCAACACCCGATGTCATTTCCATCCTTCGTTGGCCCTGTGTCGTGTCATAGAGCAGGCTTCAGTCCTTTAGGTAGTTCCTCAAAAGCCGCATTAGATATTCTAGAACTTGAAAAGAGTTTTCCAGCATATCCAGAATATCCACCCATCTAGCGGAGTTGAAGGCATTCCTGGAGTTACGACCCTTGCATCAGTCGCTTGGGTAACCATCGCAGCAGTGACCAATGAATTCTCAATGTTCTTTATATTTTCTTCCCCCGCTCGAACACCTGAAGCGTCCTGCAGAGTTTTCCGCTTTTCTTTTATAGAACGCTCTGGCGTTCGCATAATTTTTTTGCTGCGCCCGAATGCCGCAGGAATCTGAGTCTGGACCAGACTGTCTGCTAATCTCCGTTTTTTGTCTGTCTACACTATCATTGTACTATTCGTCGTTTTTGTCATAGTTAGTACCGCTCTCGATGTACTGTTAATGTCGTGGCTGCAACCGCTGGTTGCGTTGTCCTTATTATTTTTTATTTCTTTATTTGGGTTTTTTTATCTTTTTTCTATGTTTTTGGTTGCACCAGTTTTATTGGGTACCCCCTTGGAGCCGCTATTTCCATTCGTATGTGTAGACGCCTTTTTGGTCCCATGGTCATCTTTGCAGAGCAGGAAGGCCATGCGAGGGTTGGCACAAGCCCTTATGGGGACAAGTGCTCAGAGCCAGACCAGTGCTAATCGGGAGTCCGTCTCAACCGAATCTACACCACCAACCCAATGGTGCCAACTTCGAACGTACTCCGAGGCCTGCCAAGGTTTTACCGGGGCGGAGACGGTATGATAGTTGAATTGGAGCCGTTCACACACGAGTGTTACCTTAGCGCTACTGTGCAAAGCAATCAGGTCCAAACCATCATATCCGCCAGCCCAAAGCATGAATTCCAGTTCGTTGTCCAAAGCGTAGTCAGGGTCGTTACCTGTCATCCCAGGAGGCAACCTAACAGCGCGAATGCTAAACTCCAAGAGTGCTCTTGTCGACCGGCATTCCCACTGCGGGAATTTCCTCGGGTACGTGGGGCCGGAACCCCACAAAGAATGCTAGCCTCCAAGAGTATTTCTGTCGACCAGCATTCCCCCTGTGGTGTCGCATTTGGTATTGGAGTCGTCAAAAAGTGCTTCGACTGTGGGGAATTCTTATCATTTTGATAATTGCATCAAATAATTCGGTGAAGCCGCGCAGTAAGAAGAATAAACAATGGGACTCTCTGTTTGATCTGATTGATTTGTCCGAAACTTATTGGAGGATATAAACGTGGCAGCTACAAGTTGGAAACGTAAGACAATCGTGTTCCCTTATTGTGTTACTTTTGCGAATGAAGAAAAAATTATTTCGGAATTGAAATTCGCAATTCAAGCAACTCAAATCAAATGAATTTCTTATAGGTGCAAAAATATTTTTTTATCTAAAATTTTGGCCACAAATCACAGAAGGTTGTGCCTTGCATTTCAATTTATCAATCTCTTTAACATAAATGTGATTTAGAATTTTTCTCACCATTTCAATTAATTGTAAAGCGTAATGATTTCGTTCAAGCACTCGTAACGTACTTCAAATAGGATTTTTGCAAAGTTTTCAGGCATCATCCACACCATCTACTGGGGCTCTTCGATTATGTTGGGTGGGTACGCGTTTTTTTTTATATTTATATTAATATTTATTTATGTAATATGTATTATAAAAATTAACATCAAAGTGGTACTAGACGCATGCATGTTGCTGTATGTAGAAATTTCCTTCATAAACGGTCACGTGTTGCCGGATTCATACCATTGGCTATGTCAACTTTAATTGTTGTATCTTGAACTGGGACTAATCCCATTATTCCAATTTTTCTGAGCTGAGACAATATCATTTATATTTTGTTGTAATAGTTGATCTGATTCCTATAAGTGGATTATTGTTGGTGAATTTGAAGTTATAATTTAATGGAAGTACTATAATGATTTTCCGTTTAAAATCGCTCAAACGAAATCTGAACCGTCATCAGTTCTAGACGTGAAGTCTTGGGACACGACAACGGACTGTACCCTTCTCGTCAACAAGTCCGGACACCCTTAGTCTACTCCGAGGTGGCTGCTGGCTAGCTATTTAGTTCGGAGAGGAGTTCAACCGCAGATCTTACGCGAGCAGACTAAGTCTAAAATACAAAAATTCAGCCAACGGTTCACATGCCCGATTTATCAACGCGTCGAAGACACTAACATACGGAAGAGAAACGTATCCTTACTTTATTCCGTATTACTCATATTCCTCCAGACAACCACCAAAAATGTATATAACTCCGCATTCCTGAATATCACCGACGCGGTACCGAAAAATATCCTGAAAACCCCGACTCTAATAAAAACGCAAAGCAAATTATGGTACCGCGTACCTAACGCGATGCGAATTCTAAAACACTACCCTTGTAACGGCATACTTACCGTTCACTGTCGTACCTGCTGGAAAAAGAAGGATTTGCTGGAAAGGAAATTCGTATTTATCTTTAGCAATGCATATTATTTCGTTCCACCTTTCCGATTTTAAAATATCCACACAAATGTATGTATTTATTTAAAAAGAATAAGTACTATATCTGTCTTTAATTATAAAATTATTAAAAATATTAATTGCATAAAGTCGAATTCCTCTCAAATACATACATATTGTACATATTAAAGGTGATCGCGTTTTTTCATTCGTATGTTACATTGTTAAATTCGATGCACGCGTGTGTACAATATTTCCTAAGATATCTCTATAAAAGTTAAATATTAATCCATAGCTTTGAATGGAAATATACCTTAAAATTAATTTCAGACAACAAAGAAATTTATAATGCTAAAATGCTTTAGGTATGAAAATACCAATGAACTTTAAAATTGTCTTAAGCATATGAAACTTGCACACAAGCAACGTCTTTAATTACAATAGAAGTGCCCTGTTGCTCACAAAAAATAATTAAATGACGATCAATTGCATCGAAAGTTATGTGATAAAATATTTATCTGTCACTTGATAAGTTTTCACTCAGCCAAAGCACAACCAAAATTTTTTATTTTTGTTCAAACCTTATTTTTCTAAAGCCTAAAATTTTTGTTAAGCCTAACTTGTGAGAAGGGAAGAGTATTAACCTCTCAAACTATCCTAACGTACACTCTTCAATAGTTTCACGGGACGCGTCAAAATTCTTCCTCTTTTTTTTATGTTTGTTCGAATTCCCCGGTCGGATCGAATAAGGCAATCATGAAAAACTCACTAAACAGTCGACCCATGTATTGGTCATTGGACTTGGTCCACCATCCATCCAAGAAACCAATATGTCCACCACGAGCGGTAACTATGATTGCAACAGGTGACGATTTCTCAGCACCACTTATGGGAATAAGATCTAATGGCTGAAATCGATCATCTGCTGCACTGAGACAAAGTAAAGGCACTGAAATTTTATGTACTTTATTATGTAGATTGGCAGCTTGATAATAACTCTCCACATCAGCATAGCCAAAGTGTTTCGATGTGAAATGAGCATCGAATTCTTTAATTGTTTTGCCCGATAAAATTTTCTTCATATCCATTGAAGATTCCTGATGAAAAACTTCACATTTGTTGAGTGTGGAGCGCAAACTATTTCTCCGAGTTGTCCCAATAAATTATTATTGAATGTTTTTTCTATGCTTGCAGCTCCCTTATGAGCATTCCAAGGAACGGATATAATATTGGCAGCTGTTAGAATTTGACGGGCCTCTTCATTTGGTTGTGCAAACAGCGCTCAATTCTGAGCATGCAAAAAATTAAGAAAAGCTTACAGTTTGTTGTTCCAATGATGCACGCACTGCACAAACCTCGACGATGACATTAGCTAACGACTGCTCTCCGGCGTAAGGAACTGACGATTTCTCATTTCTTTGTTTGCAGGGATCGTCAGGAAGGACAGCAGGTCGATTCCGAGGGCAGCACATAGAATATGCGGCGTTCCCTCCAATTTCAAACCACGAATTTGCCTTCGCACCAAAAATCTACCATGAAAGGGAGATATACAAGAAAGGAAAATTTTTCTTCTTGATTACCCCTACCTTACAATTCGCCCATTCACCACTCGCGTGAGAACGCCCTATTGTCGTAGTAGCGTTGCGAATTCACGATACCGTCTCGACTGGCCTTTTTCACCTGGGACCTCTGTGGGTAGCACTTGACTTTGGTTTAAAAACAATAATTTGGCACGTATCTAGCTCACTTTGACTAGTAAAATAAATCCCGATTGACAATTAGGCTCGGATAATACACTAAACTTCTGCCAAAGAACGAGCATCTACCCACGTCTCACGCGACACACGGGTTGGCGGCCATCTTCTCCAGAGTCTTCCTCCTATCCATTCCACCACAACTTTCAACTTCCTCCTCAGCTGTCAAAACGCGGCTCAGTGACAGCAAGTGATTAAAAGATCGTTCGGAACCGTCGACGTCTATAACGAGCTGCGGATCGTTGTCAGTGGCGTATGGCTGATTTATTACAGTACCTTAGGCAGAATGATGAATGATAATAGATTTCTGAGCTAATTATGGAAAATTGAGTAATAAATAGTTTACTTTGTAATAATTTGAAAGTACATTAATAAGTGTATTTGAGATAGTTTGCTTGTTCTATGAACGAAAGAAATAAATTAAAGTTAGAAGTAAAAATAAAAAAATGATGAATTAAATTTAAAACTTGGTCTTTCTTTTCATTAAACCTGACCGGGTATGGGACCCGGCACGTTGTCTGGCCCTCTACTACAATGAGCTAGCCATCGGGCCCCTTTTTAAGTCATTTACAGGGGCTCTCGCAGGTTAGAGTGGCCTTCTGCTCGCGTCTCTATTTATGGCATAGTGTTATCTGATTCCATCATATAATACCTTCCACCTGGATGCTCCACTCTTATTTGGAGGTCATAAGCATCGCCAGTAATGACGAATTCCTCTCAAGTCGCGTCTGTTTTCGCCCGGCCCAATTTGCCATTGGCTTGAGTAATTTCAACCCTTAGTAGGTTACCTCGGCCTCCACTCTGGTTCATAGTCTTTGTATCTTTTAAATTCGTGGATGCGAAATTTTTTGTAGTGGGTCTGTTTTTGTACCGCGGTAAGGTAATTTTCTTACCACCCAGTTCACAATTTAGTACTTTACTAAATGCGCAGGAAGCAAAGATATAGAATTTTTCTAACTCCTTTAAGTCGTAACAAAACACCAGGGTGGGCAGGAAGCAAAGCTATATTTCTAGTGCAGTACTAGAAATATTTCGAATCCTTTATGTTATAGCAAAACACCAGAGTAAATAAAATAAACTTTGTTTAACGCATATGAATTTAACTTATCGGACAAGTAATTTACTTGGATTTTGTTACTTTCGCTATGGTAAGCGAACAAGGTCCTTGTGCTGGGGAAAAGAACCCACTCCACGACGCCGTAATGCTAGCCTGCCAGTGCAATCACGTGTCCTCAGACAAGACCAATCTCGACGAATCGCACCATCCTCTCCCGCCACGGCAGCAGACCATTGCTGCAGTCCTTTACGAACATTTTTATCAACACGTTTTCACTACAAATCTCTTACATTTCGATAGTAGAGACTAAAAGGATTTCATTTATAAGATGTAAGTAAAGCTTTGGAAGGGTCACAGCTGCTCGGCAAAAATTTCTTTTCTTAGTAAGAAAAGGGTTTCATGAAGACTCCAGAGGGTGCCATCACAATTAGCAGGAAGCGTTAATTCAAAAGAGGCTACCATCCTATCAGCAAAGTTACCCTTGGTAAGCTTATGGCAGCTGATGATCTGAACCGGTAAGCCAGATTTCATGTTCACGAAACAGTTGATGTCGTCATTAACTTTATCCCTAAATATCTTAGGCCAGTCGAGATATGAATATTTGTCTTGGTAGTGCTACCACATGAAGTATTGGCGAATCCGAAGACTCCACAGGAATTACCGATGATGAGCTGCTGCTAGGCGATAGTGGCTATGTAGGTATTTTCGCTCTTTCAACCACCCATTTGTCGATTTTTTTTAGAGGAATTGGCCTCTTTATATGTTTATTTTCGGGAAATAATACGTTTTCTTGAATCTTCACTAACAGCATACAATGTAAATTTGCTGATAAAGTACAGTGGTCAGTTCAGTTCAGTGTGTTATTGAAGTGACATCGTGCGATTTGAAGAAGTGATCATGGAAAACCCCATAAAAGAGGTATGAGTGTTGTTTATGTTATAGTTTGTGCATTATGTCATCAATTAGGGCATCGAAAATGTGTTTACATTAGTGAACAAACATTTTATCTCATATTTATTTTGTTCTCGGAAATAAATAAGGTGATTTGGTTTGTAACCACCATGACTGTATTCGACATTCATTGTCGTTTCGTGTCTGTATTGTATATGTAATTTGTAATTTGAGATATGCCGCAATTGGTAAACGGTAAACTAGTAAACTGGTCTTCTGCTCCTGATCTTCACGATGAATATATAAGCTCTTCGATGACATTAAACAGATTTGGATGGCTTCTTACCTATTTGCATTTTAATGATAATCACCTCATGCCAAAAAGGAACGATGTTGGCTATGATACAATAAGTTGTTAAAGTTCTCCCTCTCCTAAACAAACTGAAGAGCAATTTCAAGAAAAATTACAAAATTACAGAAAAGTGGCTATTGACGAGAGTATTGTCGAATTTAAGGGCAGAAGCTACCTCAAACAATACCTGTACATGTCAAAAAAAACCTGTCTACCAAGGCTATAAAATTTAGATGATATGTGCCGAGTCGGGATATTGTCTGAACTTCGATATATATACTAGCAAAGAAGGTGATAATGTAGATACTGACCTAAGAGGGAAAATTGTTAGACAGTTTAGTGAAGATTTGAAGTTTAAAAATCACAAACAGTTTTTCGACAACTATTTTAAGAGTTATCCGCTGCAGATAAACTCACTCCAAGACAAAATATTAGTTTGTGGTACAGTCAATCAAATGCGCAAGTTCTTAGCTAAGCTTAAAGAAGACTAAAGCCTGAGACAAAGAGAATACGATTATCGAATCAGCGGTACGGGCATCGGAGGAAAGACAAGGTTCTATACAATCCAATTATATAAATCCAAAAACTCGGGCAAAGTTACTCGAAGGAACGCAACGGAGAAAAAGTCGAAGTATCTTGTCCTGAAGCACTGATACAGCGCAACAATAATATGAATTTCGTTGATAAATTTGACCAATTAAAGACTGCCTTTGCTATTGACAGAAAGCCTCATAAATGGTGGCAACGATTTATTTCACTATCTTCACTGTACTGTAGTCAACTCTTTTTTTTTGGTTTTAAAGAACTCCAGTGACTTCACCGCCCTGAAATGGGTAAGCTGACCACAAAGGATTTTTGGAAATGTGTTTATCAAGGTATTCTCTCATCATCTCAAACAAGCAAGCAAATATCAGGTTCCAGTAGCTCAACTAGTAGTTCTGCGCCATCTAAAAACTTGTCTGTCCTATTGAAACACCATAAACCGACAGTGCCTACAGAGTTACGCTTGGAAAGCAATATGCATCAGCCTGTGCAATCCACGTCGCGAAGATGTGCACATTGTACTACCAAAAAAAGTCCAGCACGTACTGTCTGGCAGTGTAGCACTTACAAAGTGCCTCTCTGCATCAAAAAAAAAAATCATGTTTCAAAGACTATCATAGAATGTAATAGTCCTAATTTCTGATAATAAAGTCTATAAAAACAATTCTGTATTTTAAAATTTTATAAATTAGGTATTTACGAGGACCATGACAGTGGGTAGTAAACTAACCACCATATTTCTCAATATCCTTAGATGGTAAATTTTTTTCATAGTTTTTATGGTTTATAGACTCTAATAAAGACTATATATTGGGTGTACAACTCAATAACCGGAATTTTTTTTAGCGAAATTTGATGCTTTACTGTGGAAAAATTTTACAATAAATTTTATTCAAAGTATTGTCCATGGGTAGCTACAACATTTCCCCATCTTTCAAGCAATTTATGAATTCCATCCCACAAAACAATTGCGCCGGCTTGGCGGCCAAAAACGAATCCATCCAATTTCGGATGCCTTGCTCTGAAGTGAAGCGTATTCCGGTTAGGGCGTTTTGCATCAAGCGAAATAAATGAAAGTCAGGCGGAGCAAGGTCCGGACTATAAGAAGGGTGGGCCAAAATTTCCCATCTACTATTTTCGAAATAGTTTTTCACGGATTTGGCAACATGCGGCCGAGCGTTGTCATGATGAAAAATTATAGCCTCGTGTCTACTCGCATATTCCGGGCGTTTTTGATGATGGCACGCTTCAAATATATTAATTGTGTTCGGTACAGGTCATCTGTGATTGTCTGGCCCGATTTCAATAACTCATAATATAACGGCTCCTTCTGATCCCACCAAATACACAGCATAACCGCCGCCGTTGATTTGGCTGGTTGGCCGGGCTTCGCGTATGACTTTTTGCGCTTAACGTTGTCATAATGGATCCATTTTTCATCCCCAGTTACGATCCGATGCAAAAATGATTTGTTTTTATGGCGCTCAAGCAGCATTTCAGACATACAGAAGCGCCGTTCAACGTCTCTCGGCTTCAACTCATAGGGGACCCAATAACCTTGCTTCTGAATGTATCCGGCGGCTTTCAAATGTTTCAAAATGGCTTTCTGAGTCACTCCTAATGATTTGGCAAGTTAGTTTTGCGTTTGACACGAATCCTCATCGAGTAGCGTCTCCGAATCTTCGTCTTCAATTTTTTTTGGCTGTCCTGGGTGTTCTTTGTCATTGATGTCAAAATCGCCACTATTGAAGCGTTGAAACCATTCAAAACACTGTGTTTTCACTAAAGCATTGTCGCCATAAACTTCTACAAGCAAACGATGACTTTCCGCAGCGGTTTTCTTTGCAAAAAAAGTGACCCAACAGAACCTCCCGCAAATGCTGTAGCTTTGTCCGATTTTCGAAGTTATTCACAGTGAAAAATAATAATGATGCACACAAGATAAAATTGTTTTGTTGACTTATTTTGATAGCTGTCAAATGTACCTTCATAATGACATATATATAAAGTTCGAGCTTTCACGAAATGTGTTAGTACGGACATCTAGCGTCAGATTCCGGTTATTAATAATAAATTTTTATTTGAAACTTTCACCATATGAATTCGTGGCTGAAAGAGTTAAGGAATCGATATACGGCTGATTGACGGAACTCCGAGTGAGCTGATGGGACCAATATCTACGTGGGGACTTTCAACAAGTTGTGTTGAAACAAAAGCTCAAGGTGTCATCGTCAATTTTATGAATCTTGAGGTGATGGTAAAAGAAGGTGAACCCACAGTTACATATGTTTCAAGAAATATTAGACTAGGATCTTTTTATAGAAGGGTGTTTAATGCATTTTTATTTTTTTGTGGTAGGGAGGTGAAGGCATTTACGCCCGCCGAGTCTGGCAGTGTGGGACTCCCATGGAGGATACCCTTGGACTACCCACTAAACACCTCCCCTGTCAATCTGAGAACCTAGCCTGGAACCGTTTGACACATTACTTCGGGCCAGGTCTCGTTTTGTTACGCCGTGGGGCGCCTTCGAGCTGGGGAATCCCTTTCCTAGCGGGAGGGGAGAGGGGAAGAGGAAATGCCAGAAGAGCGATCCCCCAGCCCCAGCACCTCCGGCTGCTGCGAGTCCCTTTTATCTTTTAGGACTGCCCGAGCATAATGTGCCACCATTTGTCAACCGATTCGAGCATCACCGCAACTATATTATCCGGGGCGAGCTCTCCTGTCTCCCTGTAGAGTTCCCTTCGCAGCCTGGCCCATTTGGTACACGCAAAAAATGTGTGACAGGCATTGTCCTCCTCTCCTGGGCAAAACTGACAATCGGGAGACCGTGACTTACCAATCTTGTACAGGTAAGGCTCAAAACAGCCATGCCCGCTCAAAAGCTGGGTCAGATAGAAGTCAGTCTCACCATGCCTTCGATTTAGCCACGGTCTCACATCCGGGATGAGGCGTGCAGTCCACCTCTTCTTCGTGCAATTCCTCCAAGACTGCTGCCAATCGTTGAGCGAGCGTTGTCTCTCCTCGCGGACAACCATCTCCCTCGCATCCTCGTTTTGCATAACGGGCGGTATGCAGACGGGGATTCGGGATTTCCCTTCCCCTTGCTGACCAGCACGAGCCTCGCCACCTTCCACCGTATCGGGAAAACCCCGTCCCGTAGGCAAGCGTTGAATGTGCTGAGTAGCAAGTCAGGACAATGGTGATATACGAGCTGCAAAACCTCAGCTGGAACACCATCTGGACCTGGAGCCTTCCTCGCTTTCAGGGAGAGGACTGCCTCCTCCAGTTCCAGCTGTGTGAAGAGTGGGCACTCGACTGCTGTTTCACCAGGACAGCGTCAACACGGACGGGATGGGCGGGGAAGAGTCCCCGCACTATCGCGTCCATCTTTTCCGCGTCATGTATACAAGGCTTCCGTAGGGCACCAAGTTTCCCCATGACCAGCTTGTAGCCAAGGCCCCACGGATCCCTATTTACATCGTCCACGAGGTCTTGCCAGCATCGGGCCTTGCTCTTGTTAATAAGCCTGCGAAGATATTTCCTGCCGGACCTGTATGCTGCTAGCCTAGTGTCTGCCTCCTCCCGTGTTCGCGCCCGCTGGGCCTCTCGCCGAAGTTTGTGACACTCGCTTCTTTGTTCGGCGATCTCGTTTGACCACCAGTATACTGGAGGCTTACCGTGTCGGAGTCTCCGACGGGGCATGGAAGACTCGCAAGCAGCTATGATGGTACTCATAGTTGAGTTCACCAAGTCCTTGGCTGTAGGCCCTCCACTCCCTGGCGGGGCTCCCAGCAACGGTGCGCCTACCGTAAGCGCGTCAGTGAACCTCTCAACGTCCATCCTCCCAGTCCTCCATCCGAGGAATGAAGTTTGGGCATATGCACGCAGAGTGGCACTGTCGTGAATCTCAACCGCTATATACTGGTGATCACTAGCCGAGTAGTCCTCTAGCACTCGCCAGTTGTGTACTCTAGGTACCAGGGACTCCGAACCGAGTGTCACATCGGGTATGGTTCCTACGCAACCCCAGCGGCGGAAAGTAGGGGTGTTACCAGTATTTAGGACAAAAAGCGCTGTTCTGGCCGCCATGGCCAAGATTTGCTTTTCCCTTGGGTCGGATTGTGGCATACCCCATTCAATGGCTCCAGCGTTGAAGTCTCCCCCGACCAGCATGTTGCATTCTGTGTTCGAGACAGCGTCCTCCAGGGCATCGAGTTTGGTTCGAAAAGATCGCATTGCCTCGTCAGGCGTCAGATAAACACTGAAATATGTTATCCCTGAACACCGCACCCACACAAAACCATCCCCGCGTCCATGGCCCTGCACCTGAAGGCGGGCGCTGTCTCGAACCCAGATGGCCGTGGTACTAAATTTGTCAGGGTACCACGCTTGCGAGTCCTTGTTATGATGTTGCTCGCTCAGCAACAGGAGGTCAGCTTTCTTATCCCTCGCAAACTGCTTAAGTAGGTCCTGGGCGTTTGTGCTTCGGTGCAAATTGACCTGCAGGATACGGATCATTTGAGTATCGATTTGGCTTTAGTTAGGGCCTCCTTGAAAACCCAGCATCTCCCTGTCCTCGGCTCATGTTTCAGGTCGCCGGGTGCTAGCTTAGCATCCTTGCAAAGAATGCATTTTGCCTCATTCGTGCACTCCCTCCTTTTGTGCCCCGTTTCACCACATTTGTAGCACAGAGATCTCCTGTCGGGTCCCCTACAGCCATACGCGGTGTGTCCGTATTCGAAGCATCTGAAGCAGCGGATAGGGATCGCTCTTCTCCGTATCCTGCAGATCACCCAACCTATCTTAATTTTGCCCTTCGCCAGGATTTGCTGGGCGTCTTTATCAGGTAGTTCGACAATAGCCATGCGTTGCCCCCTTGTGTTTTCACGTGTCAATCTTGCCTTGACTTCACTTAAGCTGGGGAACTCTCTCCTAATGGCATCCTCTACTTCAGCTTTGTCCGTGACGCAGTCGAGGTCCCTGATTTCCAGGGTGGCCATTGGTTCGAGCGAGGCAACCGTTGCCGCATCTCCAAGAACCTTTTGAACCGCGTCACGGAATGCATCTTTGTTTGTGGCCTCTGGCCCGAATTCCACCAGCAGGCCACCGGTCCGGGTTGGTCCAACTGCTTTGATGGCAGTTTTGGTGTCGTCTGGCTTGACCGCTCCTTTAATTTCACGGAGGACATCTGCGTAGGTTCGGCCCTTAGTGGGTTTAATAAGCAGTGCCTCTCGCAAGGGTTTGCGCCGCGGTTTACTTTTTGTTTTCTGCGGTATATCGGGGGGTTCTTTGTTCTTTTCGTGGTTGAGCTCTTTGTCTGTTTTTTCGAGGAGTAGCTTTTTGGCCGCTTTTTTCGCTGCCTTGTTTCGCACCACATGCAACTCCTCGCCTGGAGTGTCAACTTCGTTTATGGTCTCGTCCTTCCTCATTTTCTCACGGTCGCTTTCAATTGGGCTACCGGCCATTCTTTTGCTGCTGCTAGGACCCACTGATGCCTCGAGGGAGAGCGTGTCTTTTTGGTGCTTTCCGGTTGCAAGCCACCTCCGCCTGTAGTTCGTTATGCGGCCAAAAAGCTCCTCCAGTTCAAGAATGCCATTCGTGACACTCTTGCCTATGTTTTTCTGCACTTCGCAGGCAGCCCTCAGTTGTTTGACGACAGTCCCCGCTTTCCGAGTAAGCCGCTCCTCTTCAGCGCGGTCAAGGGCGATTGTGTTATTTGGCGCCACCTCTTGGGAGAGGCCCCCGTTTCCTAGCCCTTTTGCTTCTATCGCTTGGGTCGCGTTTGAAGTGGCGTCGGCCAACGGCAAAACTTCTCCCTCCCCCAGTCGTACACTGGCCTCTGTTGATGTCGCAGCTTGATCCGGATTGTGTACGTCTTGCACTGGACGCTCCGGGGTGCGCATAGTCCCTCTACTGCACCCAAAGGCCGCAATGATGCCAGGTTGCACAACGCACTCTGCCTTCTTTCGTTCGTTAGTCCGCCTGTGGTCTGTCTCCGATGATTTAACCTGTGATGTTGACTTTGACAGTGTTTCTAGGGTTTGCTGCCTCCCCCCGCAATCGGTGACTTGTTTTATCGGTGTTCTTGCCAACAGCGGTTTTCGCCTGAAAGGGTTCTCCGTGCTAGCGTCCTGTTTGCTTGTAGTTATATCTGTTACAGAAGCCAAGTTCACCACTTCTATGACATTGCAGTCGCTGGATGACGACGGCCGGGAGCCTGCTCGCTCACTACCCTCTGCCGCCGGTACTGGGGATCCGACCCCCTGCACCGTAATTTGGTTCCCCTTGTGAACCTGCATGATTTGGTTTTCTGTCTGGGTTTCCGTTGCCATAGCATTTTACCTACTGCCAGGATATATGGATAATTGATGACGCCATATATTTCGTCATGTCACAGTGAAGATCATTGACACTCAGGTATTTGTCCTGAGACTCTCCCTTCACTGCCGACCATTGTCCGCGGCTGCTTATTGGTTATTCGCAGCGAACTTTTCGAAAAAGGTCTTCCCCTATCCGCAACCCTGGGGACGCGTTTGGTTCCCCGGTCTGAGGGCACTATAGATAAATCGATAACCAAATGCATATTTCAGCAGATAAATGTGCTAGGACCAAAAACAAAAAAGATCAATTGTCAGATCTTGCTTACACAAAGAAAAACTAATTGAGTTGACTGAAATCATCCTTCCAGTTCATATAATTAATTTATTCTTCGTCTTAGCTTCATCCTTAAATTTCAAAATCATTCGAAATCTTACAGAAAATCAAGGTATTAAACTCTCAAAGACATAATAAACCTCAAAAATATCAATAACCTAGCATCCTTGCACCAATCTACAATTATGTCACCCGCCCGAAACTCATATTAAAATCAATTAATTCAAAAAACTTTTCCCACTATATATTGTACAATATCATTCTCCGTTCTCCGAAATACATCCCTTCCTGATATCCATGATTTTATCCAGTTCAACAATCCATTCACTACTATTTCACCCACTTCCCTCGTTGACTTTGACTTCCTATGGTGGCAGAGGAAACAGGAGCTAATCCGAAATACGACAAAACTTTTCAATTCGATTGAATTCACAAAACGTGATTTGAACGAGAAAAGGCATGAAAATTAGGCTGGATGTCATTGTTGCGCCCCGAGAGGGTAAAACTTCTTGATTTGTGATAACGTCCGAAAATGGTAATAATATAAAAGTGACACTGAATCGACTAAAGTATGTAGATGTAAGAATTTATTTTTTTTTCTCCTGTTAGATTTTCGTCTTGTTCGTGTTTAAGTACTTGACTCACTTTCGTCCACATGAAGGGATACACCTTACGCCTGATTGTGAGCGTTGCATGGCGATCCTGGTTGAATGTAGAATAGATGAAGTTTGACTAGAAACTTGATATTCTGTTCAAGTGCTCTCATAAAAATAAAGTGTATACAATCCTAAATCCGTAGTACCAATTCCAGGGAAAACAGTTGAAAGGATTTGACGGAAAAGTGGGAGTTAGCCAGGACTGTGTAGAAAGTTTGAACGATAGATACGAGTACAGGTAACGTGGCTCCAGAGAAAGCTGAAGAATGAGCAATAACCATTATTGTTGGAGTAATGTTTGTAAGTGGGAGACGGGAGATCAAGGAGAGGTGGAAGTGGGTCAGCGACTGAAATGGGGAAACAAACTTCATGGAAATTCAATCCGTTCGTGGCTTTGATTGATGTTCTTTATATGTGGCTATACACCACTTTCGAAACACACACTGCACAGAGAAGAATTCGGAGAAAATTTTATAGCCATGGAAAGTCATAAACCTGGTCCTTTTGTCGATTTGGTTCATTACATTTGATATATGATTGTATCTCTGAATAGAACGGCTTGTCGGGTGAACGACATTAGTTGCAGGCGTAAGGCATAAACGGATAAGTTTCGAATATGTGAGTTTCAAGAGTGCTTTGAAAGTTTATCAATTTGTTTGTAGCAAATGTTGGATGGAGGCCAGTTTGAAGGAATGATTTTTTGTTTGGGTGAGTCTAGTTTGGTTTGTAAGAAGTTATTACACTGAGAGTTGGATCTACTTCTTATTTATTGGAGAGTAGAAAACTAATAGCATGTACTAGCTTTTATAATTGCGTTACATCACCGGCTAATCACCGCTTGTCAACCTGAGAGTCTAGCTTTGAGCCTTTTCACACATTACTTCAAGCCAGGCCTCATTTTGTATGCCGTGAGGCATCCTCAAGCCGGAGAATCCCTCTTCCAGCGATATAAGATGGAGAAAGTTGCATTGCCAGATAAGCGATCCCCCAGCTCCTACTGCTTTGAGTCCCTTTTATCTTTTAGGACTGCCCGACATAAGGGCCACCTGCTTCCATTTTTCAGTCGATGCAAGCGTTGACAAAACTATACTATCTGAGTTGATTTCTCCTTTTGGAAGTCTTGTCACAGCCTGTCTCACTTTTTTCCGCACAGAATATGTGGCAGACATCATTCTCTTCTCTAAGGCAAAATATACAGTCGCGGAACGGGACTTACCAATCTTGTACAGGTAAGGCTCAAAACAGCCATGCCCGCTCAAAAGTTGGGTCAGGTAGAAGTCAATCTCACTATGCCTTTCATTCAGCCACGGTCTCAGATCCGGGATGAGACACGCAGTCCACTCACCCTTCGTGCACTTCACTCAAGACTGCTGCCAATCGTTGAGTGAGCGCTGTCTCTCCGTGCATGCAATTATCTCCCTCGTGTCCGCGCCTTGATGCAGGTAAATAGCGTGGCACTCTCTGGCAAGAAAATTGATACTTATCAAGCCTGCAATAACTCTCACCACCTAATCAGAGGCTGTAGAATATGAAGATACAATTCTCAGTACTCCTCTTCTCTGAACTGTGGCAAGCGTTTTCGGTACACCTCCCCCATATTTCTACCCCACACAGTAGCACTGACGCTACGGAATTCATCATGCGGCTCTTTTTTGATAGTTAGGGTCTCCCTATATTGACCATAAGTTGATTCACTCCCGAAATACCTGAAGCAGTCCTCTCAGCCGTTGCCGCTATTTGCTCAGAGAAACTCATCTTTAAGTCGACTACATGGACGTCGATTCAATTAGTATATCTCCAATACTGATCTTCCTTATTCGAGGGACTTTCTTTTTTATGAAAACTGCCACATGGGGTTTCTCGAGTGCTATACTGAATCTGCGTGTACTCATCCAGTCTTTCAATTGGCGCACTAGCATACCTAGCCTAAGTTGCACTTGTTCAACGGTACGTCCAGTGACCAGAGCCATAACATCATCCGCATAGCCAATCAAGCATGACTCATCAGGCATCTCTAACCGCTGGAGTCCACCGCAAGATACACTCTACAGGTCTGAACCAAGGATAGATTCCTGGGCAATATACGACGTAACTTCCATCCTTGGTTGGCCCTGTGTTGTGTCGTAAAGTAGGTTACAGTCCTTCAGGACTGCCTCAAAAGCCGCATGATATATTCTTGAACTTGAAGAAGGGTTTAACGTATTCAGAATATCCTTCCATCTAGCGGGGTTGAAGGCGTTCCTAACGTCGTGTGTCTCCAACAGAACAATCCGTCACTTCATGTGGCTATACACCTCTATGTTTTGGAGCAAGCTTACCACCTCTACAATTGCATCAATAGTGGAGCGACCTGCTCTTACTGCTGGTGAGATATGTCCAGCATGAATTGTGTCTTCTCTTGATGAGTTTCTCTAGCACATTGTAGCGTTTCAACTTATGTTACAAGTCCGTTTAGGAGTGCAGCGGGAAACTGCTGCCTCCGCGAGCGAAGAATTGGTGCTCTGGTGGAAATGACCTTGCCTGGCAATGTGTAAGTATACTGGCAGCTAGCGTTGCAGTGTCGTGGGGCGGGTTCTTTTTGCCAGCGCCAGGACCCACTATAAAGAATTTCACGCTTACAATTTCTACGATGTGACACTCTTGAACCATTCAGCAGGTGTCGAAGGCCGAGATAACTAACCGAAGAACATTAAACGTAAAGACGCGACGCTCTTTCTGACTTAATCGCAAGCGAGGTCGGACACGAATTTGTCACGAACGCGAATACTCATAGCCCACAAAAAGAGTGGGGCATCCGGGCGGTAATGGTGCTCCCTCGCACCCTTAAAGGATTCATATGATGACTTGACCATTTTGAGGAAGAGCCCCTGAAAATGACAAAAGAGGGAGCTTCGCCCAATGGCTAGCTCATTTTGATTCGGAACAAGCCTGCTAACGCTGCGGGTGAGAAAAAAGAAGACCGATTTTCATTTTTAACACAACATATCTTCTTCTTTAATTGCTCTTATTTCTTCAAATACGATATTATATAAGTACATAACTCTTTCTTTTACTTTAAAACGATTTTTTTGTTTTATTTTGTTCTTCATCAAATATTTTGCGCAAAAATTAACTGGAAGTCAGTCAATTAATTTTTCTATCAAATGTTGATTGTCTAAAGGATACAACCTCATTATTTAGTACTTTTTGTTTTAGGAACATTGTAGTGATCTCCATATTCATAATTCAAACAATGATTTTAAATAAGCAAATATTTGAATATGGCCGATTCCATTACATTTTTCGTTCTAGTAGACTTAATATCTGGCAATGCCTTTTTTATCAACAATATAAATATTATAGTTTGTAAGCAATTAAGTTATTTTTTTTTGTGGTAGGGAGGTGAAGGCATTTACGCCCGCCGAGTTTGGCAGTGTGGGACTCCCATTGAGGATACCCTTGGACTACCCACTAAACACCTCCCCTGTCAATCTGAGAACCTAGCCTGGAACCGTTTGACACATTACTTCGGGCTAAGCCTCGTTTCTCTACGCGTTTAGGCGCCACCGGGCTACAGGGATCCCTTTTCCAGCGGAAGGAGGGGAAGGGAGAGGGATTTCTAGAAAAGAGACCCCTCCGCCTCCAGGCGCTCATATATTTTCCTTTTTATCTTAAGGACTGCCCGAGCGTAATGTGCCACACAGTTCCATTTGTCAACGGATGTGAGCATCTCTCCAGTGAGTTCATCCGGAGAGAGATCTCCTATTTCTTCAATGAGGTTACCGCGCTGCCTTTCCCACCTCTTGCATACAAAAAATGTGTGGTAGGCATCATCGACCTCTCCAGCACAGAAAATGCAGTCAGGAGACCGTGACTTACCAATCTTGTGCAGGTAAGATCGAAAGTATCCATGTCCACTCAGTAGCTGAGTTAGATAGGAGTCAGTCTCACCATGCCTTCGATTGAGCCACGGCCTCAGGTCACCAATAAGGCATGCGGTCCACCTACCTTTTGTATCGCTCCCCCAGGACTGTTGCCAATCACTGAGTGAGCGTTGTCGTTCTTCGTGGGCGACAGCATCTCTGTCGCATTCATTCCTCCGCAGGTAGATTCTGCGGCGCTCCTTGGCAAGGAGGGCAATGGGTATCACTCCTGCGATGACCAGCACTGCCGACTCCGAGACAGTCCGATATGCAGGTGCAATCCGCAGCGCTCCTCGTCGCTGCACCTGTGCCAAGCGCTTTCGATACAGCTCCTTGTTGAGAGCCTCACACCATATTTCCGATCCGTACAACAGCACAGATTGTACTGCACTCATCAGAAGTCTCCTTCTTGATGAGGTGGGACCCCCTATGTTGGCCATTAGTCGGCTGAGAGCCGAAACACTCGCTGCAGCCTTGTCAGCTATTGCGCTGATTTGCTCGGAGAAACCCATCTTCGAGTCGATCAAAATACCCAGGTACTTCACTGCTAGTTTAGTCTCAACGAGTGCTTCCCAATGTTGATCATCCTTACTCTAGGGACTCTCTTTTTTGTCAAGATGACTACTTCGGTTTTCTCCAAACCTAGGCTGAACTCGCGAGCAGTCATCCAGTCCCTCACTCGGCGCACTAGCATACCCAGTCTGAGTTGCGCTTGTTCAACAGTGCGTCCCGTAACTAGCGCCGCGACATCATCTGCATAGCCGATCAAGCGCGACTCATCCAGCAGCTCGATTCTCAGTAGCCCGTTGTACGTGATGTTCCACAGGTCTGGGCCAAGGATGGAGCCTTGTGCAACACCCGATGTAACTTCCATCCTCCGCCGACCCTCCTTCGTCTCATAAAGCAGGCTCCGGTCTATCAGGTAGTTCTTCAAAATCCGCATCAGATATTCTGGAACTTGAAAAGAGTTTTCCAGTGCTTCCAGAATATCCGCCCATCTAGCGGAATTGAAAGCGTTTCTGAAGTCAAGCGTCACGAGCAACACAACCCTTTTGTTTGACTGGCAGTGAGCCTCCGCTCTTTGGACCGCGCTCACTACTTCCGCTATCGCGACAATAGTGGAGCGACCTGCTCTAAAACCATACTGCCGTGGAGATAGGCCCCCGGCAGAGCGGACCGCGTCAGTGAGTCTTCCCTTGATGAGTTTCTCGAGCACTTTCCCAGCCGTGTCTAGCATACATAATGGGCGGTATGCAGACGCCAACTCGGAATTATATTAAGTTCTCTATGTACAGTTAGGTTAAAATAGTATTTAAGTGGAAGCGAATTTAATAAAACCCTCTTTCATTCTCGATACGCTGGTCTTTGATTGCATAGGGAATACCCCTTTGCTAAGGGCATGCAAACGCTCGCATGAGGCTATTTCATTTGTGTAAATGCAGATTGGAAGGCGATCCACGCCTGTGTCTGCATTCTACAAATTTTATAAAGTATAATTTATAAAAATCTTCATTGTGGGAAACAAGCTGGAAGACGCCCAACGCTTGCGCTTGTTTCCTTAAGTCAGAAAGCGTTATAACACGTGTTCATTACATTTCGATTCTTATATTATAACATGGTGATCCTGCGTATCATTACAACATAATAATTTTCTGACGGTTGTCAATCATATATCATCAATATTACGAGACTACGAAAAAGTCACAAGTAACTTTCAGCTAATTTTTTTATTTTGTTTGTTCTTCATCTATTTGTTTCAAAATTATCATTTAAATATTACAAGGTGTGACAATTAAGTAATGAGACTGATTCCATGAAAACCCGTATATTTAAAAATGTTTCTACAACTTTGCCATCCCCTTCAAAGTAGTCCCCTTCAGCAGTTATACAATGATTTCAGCGCGTTTTCCATTCTTCGTAACATTTCTGGAACGCTTTGACTAGGATGTCCGCGAGTACCCTCGCCACGGCCGCCTGGATGTCCGTAATTGACTCAAAATGGGTTCCTTTGACCACTGATTTTGTTCTAATCGCTCTCATTGCCTGTAATAACTCGATCAAGTGGCGTGGGATCGTTTTCCACTTGTTCCAAACAGTCTTCTGCGACGGTCATTTGATGCTGCTTTTGCTCATCAGAAAGGTTCGTTGAAACCATCTCCACGCACAACTTTTTCATCCCAAAATCGTCGGTTAAAATTTGTCTGACTGTTTCACGGTTGATTCCCAGTTCCGAGGCCAACATTCGAACTATTAAATGCCGATCTTCACGCATTAGGGCACACACACGCTGCGCATTTGCGTCAGTCCGCACCTCGATTGGTCTTTCGCTCCACACCTCGTCTTCCACGGTCCTTAAACTCTTTATGCCATCGAAACACCTGGGCAGGACTAACAGCACTATTATCATGCACTTTTACAATTTTAGCGTACGTTTCCGAAGCTGTTTCGGCCAATCTGGCCCAAAATTTTATCGCGATACGTTGCTCTTGATTTCATTTCTCCATTTTCGTGACGAGTGCCACAAACACACGTCTACTCAACACGACACAGCAGGCGAATTAAACAAGCTAGAGCAATAGTGAATATAACAATGAAGAGGAGAGATATGCTGGGGAAGGAGAAGGAAATTTCAGTTTACCACAAGCACGGCAATATAATTAGTCTCATTACTTAATTGTCACACCTCGTACATCTCCAACTGTTTGACCTCTTAATTACATTTTACTCCTTCCGTTTGTAATTAAACCAAGCAATTCGTCATTTTTACTATTGAAACAATTCTCTGTTTCTATTTATCATAAGCATAAATTATATCACTTGCAAATATGTGTATATTTTTTCAAATTTTAAATACAATATATAAAAAATGAATAAAGAACGAGGATACTCATCCACTACTCCGACGAGCGCTCGTTGTTGGGAGGGAGGGGGAATTTTTTTTTTATTTGAGGGTATAAAAAATTATAATTAAATTAGTATCACTCGACACTAGTTCACGGGCATTGATGAAGATACTTCGATCGTGCTACGTTTTCATACATCCGATGTCCTTTTTTTCCTCCTATCTTTTTTTTACACTCATCTAAGAAAACTTTGCGTCCAAACTATCCGGTATTTCATCAACCCAATTGTTCAGTTAGCATTATTCACTGTTCATTACGTATTGTGTATTGTTGTATCCGTCGTGGTTGTTGTCACTCGTTAGCAAACCGAAAATAATAGAGAAATTTCACTGGCATTGATGGAATTGCTGTACTGGAAAATCATAAGTGCACCTTTTCATAGTCAACTACCACAAACACACACATGAATGCAAGCGCAGCAATTACAAAACTTTTTGTTCCAACGTTCATTCATTCAGAGAAGAAAACGGGAAAGTGCTTTTCTCCGCTTATGCATTAACTGATAAATCCGTTGGAGAAAATTCATTAAAATGCACTTTTATTCAGTTGGCTATTCTTTTTTTTTTCTCGACAATGAGTTGTCTGGCCTGGTTCCATGTTCAACAAGCAGCGCTACATCTCATCGCTACTCAATAATAACAATTCCAGATAACCAACTTATCCGCGCGATCGATTGGAGAACTGTCTCACATTCCGCGATTGCTTGCAATCCTGACGACCACAAATTACACCACAGTTCGAATCGCTCCGCTGAGCGTTTCCACTAAACTCTTCAATTTGCGTACAAATACCACTCCAATAGAATTGCAAACGATGACGGCGGCGATAAGAATTTTCTGTACTACCGCAAATATGATTTTGCAAATGCAGTTTGCTATCGAAAAACTTTCAAATTGTGTACGAAATCTAGACGTTAGGAAATTTCCTTTTTTTCAGATTTTTCAAAGTTCTGCTGGTCGGGAAAAAAAATGTTCACACCGAGCGAATGCACTTTTATTTACCAGAATGCACTTTTATCTCGAGTACTTTAGAATTATTGTAAAATTGATTAGATGTTTATTTTTGGATTTGTATCCAACAAAAGTGAATGAAATTAATTCGACGCGGTATTTGCTCATCAGTTTTCAGAGAGAAATTACAAGATTTGTGAAGATAAGCACAGACATTTCGTCGGCGAATATTCACATAAAAAAGTTGGTGTGCACCTCCCTGGGACCACTGACGTCACTTCTTTGAGGCTGTGACAAGACGCTTTCCAATATGTCATTAAGCTAATTATACAACTCGTTCTCGACTTTGTCGTTCACTAGTCAATAATTTCTTTTGTTATTATTTACCCGCATGCGCGTATATTATAAAGACTAGTCTTTTAACTCAGTGTTTCGCAATTCGAAGCAACAGATGATTTCACCTGTGCCCATTGCCAGGAATCACGTCTTTCTGCTTCGCCAGTTACTCGGTTACTCCCCATCCCCATTACTCGCCGGAACGGGTCCTTTTCAATCTCATGGAACCAATACTCCTTTTCTGTGTGCGGATATTTTCGCTGAGTGTATATGATTCAGCCTTCGCTGCTATCTTTGCCGGTGGAAATGATAGTTTGTGACCAAAAATAGTCGGACTACTATTTGAGTTGCGTTTGTTGTAAATTAGAGTCTTGCGTTGTATTGGAGGATATCTTAATTGTTCCCTTTACAGATGTTCTGATGATTTGAAGACGTTGCCCTACTACATCGATGAAGGAACAATTTCTAGTTTCGGTTTATTATTTTCTGGTTTAATTTCTTTCTTTCATAATTTTCTTTCACAGTATCCTCTAACTCCTATTGTCCTTTCGTGAAAGTTCCTCGAACAGTTTGCCTATGTGGACAGCTCGATTACTACAAAACTCCCAGTCGTTTTTAGTATGCATAACGGGTAGTACATACATGGTGATCCGGAAATTCTCTTCCCCTAGATGATCAGCGTGAGCCTCACCACCTTCCATCGTATCGGGGAAACCCCGTCTCTTAAGCAGTAAGCCAAGACAACGGTTATAGACAAGTTGTAACACTTCAGCTAGAACATCATCTGGACCTGGAATCTTCCTTGTTTCAATGATAGGACTGCTTCTTCCAGTTCCGGTGATGTGAAGAGTGTACACTCGAGTACTGCTTCTCCGTGGACAGTGACAACACAGACGATGTAGGTGGAAAAAAGTAAAATATCTTGGCCATCTTTTCCGCTTCATGTATGCAAGGCAATCATAGGGCACCGAGCTTCTTCATAACTAGCTTATAGCCTAGCAATGACAGATCCTTGTTCGCAGAGAACATTTCTGTAGTCAATCAGTTTGCGAAGCTATCTTATTTCCAACTTATATGCTGCTATCCGGTTGCATCTTTCGTCATGGTTCTGTACCCGTTGAGCCTCATGCCTAAGCTTGTCACACTCCCTTGGTTTTTCAGTGATTTCAGTCAACCACCAGTAAACCGGCAACTTACCGTGCCGGGATTTTCGATGGGATATAAAAGCGCTGCAAGCAGTCATCATAATACTCATAGTTGAGTTCACCACATCTTGAGCTGTTCGTTCTTCTGTCCCCTGCGAATCCCCCAGCAGAAGAGCACCTGCCTTGAGAACCTCGGTGAACCTCTCCATGTCCATCCTTACAATGTTTCATTCATTGTAGGAGGTTTAAAGCACAGACGTTACAAGACAACATCTCGGATCTCAAACACTAATGATCACTGGCTGAGTAGCCCTCTAATCCTCTCCGATAGTGTATCCTCCATACTAAGGATTCCGAACCGAATGTCATGTCCGGTATGGTTCCTTCACAGCCAATCTGGGGGAAAGTCAATATACTTCTGGTATTTAGTTCGACGAGCACCATCCTGGCTGCCATTTCTAGGATTCGCTTTTCCCGCGGAGCTATTAAAGGCGTGCCCCACTCGATTGCTTTAGCGTTGAAGCTGCACGAACGAGTAGGTTACCATCTGCGTTCGAGACACTACCCCCAAAGCATTAAACTTGGCTTGAAAAGATGTATTGGTTCGTTTGATGCTAGGTACATACTAAAGAAGGTGATCGCTGAGCACCGAACCTATACGAAACCATCCCCCCGTCCACAGCCCTCCAACTAGAAATGACTGCTCCAAGCCCGGATGGTGGCAACACTACGAGTAGTTTCATCAGAATAACATGATGCAAAACTTTTATCATAGTGCAGTATTCAGCAGTAAAACGTTGGCTTTCATATCCCTCGCAAACTTCTCAAACAGATTTTGTATAGTTGACTTGCAGTGTAAATTTATCTGCAGGGTACGGTTCATCGGAAGTCTGATTTTGTCTTGGCTAAGGCTTCTTGGAAAACTTGACATTTTCATGATCTTAAGACAGTACAGTACGGTGTACAGTGTACCTCCTTCGTACATTCTTTTGCTTTATGTCCCATTTTACCATTTAAACCACCAGTGTGACCATTGCAAAGGTATTTAAAGCAATAAAGACGCGCTGCTCTTTGCTGTATCCTGTAGATAACCCACTCTATACTTAGTTTACCTTTATTCACAAATTGTTCGGCATCCTTTTCGGTCAAGTCAATGATGACCATGCGTTGTCCCATGTGGTTTTCTGGTATCAGCTACGGAGCTCTCTTTTGATGGCCTCTTCTACCCCGGCCAGATCCAGAACACAGTCAATGTCTTTTATTTCGCAGTAAAGAAAATCCTCGCTTTTGCTGAGGATTTTCTTTACTGCTTCGCAGAATACTTCTTTATTGTTGACCTCTGCTCTAAATTTGACAAGTTTGTGGCCCTACTATATTGGTGTCTTCGGGCCTTGTGTTTCCCCTGATATTCTGCAGCACTTCTGCGTAGGATCAGCCATCTTGGAGTTTTACGAGCAGTGCTTGCTATTGAGGTTTTTGTCGTGGCGTTTTCCTCTCCTGTTTCAGATCAGGTCTTTTTTCTTGCTGGATGTCTATGCGAACTTTATTTTCTAGTACGTTTTGAAGGAGTTTCTTTGCAGTTTTCTTCGGTCACTGTCTGTAATCCCTGATCTAGTACTCCACGCCCATCAAGTGTCTTTTTCTTCCTTCTTTCATCCCAATCTCCTTTAATTGGGCTAAACGCCATTCTTTTACAGATATTTGATAGGGGAGCCATTTACGCGTACAATTTTGGCTTAGCTCTCGGGATTTCTTTAGCTTTCTGCTCTTCTTTAGCCTCCTGGTCCTCTTCAGCCTTTAACCAGCTCCTCCAGTAATGCCCTATGTAATCTAGAAGCTCCTCTAGTTCATGGAGCCCATTTTTTGTACCTTTGCTAATTTTCGGCCAGTCGCAAGCAGATTTTAGCCTCTTTCTTGATGTCACTGGACAGCGATGGAACTTTGCGACCTCTTTTTGGGGAGAGGTTATTGGTTTCCATTCCCGACTACAGCACTTGAGCAACATTTTCAAGGGTGGCATTCAAACAGACAATGGTGCTTTATTTGTCTACAAACTCTTTCTTTTCCTGCCATCATCACTTTGTAAACTTCAGGGTGGTTCATTATTATTTCGGGATTTAAGGTGCTTCTTCGGTAGTGATCGTAGCAGCAACCATCGAACTCTTAACATCCTTTATACTTTTCCCCACCACGAAAGCATCTGGCACGTCTTGCAGAATTTCCCGCTCTCCCTCTTTAGGACGCTCTGATACTCACATAATTTTTTGCTACACCCATACACCACAGAAATCTCAGTCTGAATAAGGTTTTCATTGTATTTATCGTTATTTTTATCGCCGCCAGTGCCGCTCCAGATATGCTGTTAATATTGTGGCTGCAGCCACTGGTTTTGTCGACGTTGTTAATGCTTTTACTTACTTTTTTCAAATTTTTATCTGTTTTTAGGGTTTTTTAATTGAAATTGCTCCACTTTGATTGGGCCCCCCTCTTAAAGCCCGTAGTCGATCCCATGGCACAAGCCCTAATGGGTTCAAGTGCTCAGAGCCAAACCAGTGCTAATCGAGAGTCCGTCTAAATCGAAACCTACACCACCAACCCAACGGTGCAAACTTCAAACGTACTCCGAGTCCTGCCAAGTTTTTACGGGGAAGGAGACGGTATGATAGTTGAATTGGTCCAAACCATCATATTCGCTATTCCAAAGCATCAATTCAAGTTCATTGTTCAAACCGTAGACCAGATTCAATCAGAGTCCATTATTTGTCATCCGAGGAGGAACCTAACGATGACCTCCATATCCTCGAGCCCATTGGGGTGGCATTCGCCAACGAATGCTAGCCTTCAAGCGTATTCCTGTTGACCAGCACTCCCCCTGGGTATTAAGGAAGGTTTTATAGGGAACTAGCAGGGAGGCTTTTGAAGTGAACAGTCTTCAATTGACCAAATATTCTCAGTTAAGTAGGTGCTCGAAATGTGCTTGGAATACGAGGGTAGTTCAAATATGATCGAGATAAATGCGTTAATTTACTTCCGAAAACATTTACAGTTTTTCTATTCCTTGGGCAACTCGGACAGCCATGTGCAAAGAACTCCTCTACCTCGTCGTCGGTGATGAATCTTTGACCTCTGAGGGTTTTTTTCAGTAGTCCAAACATGTGGTAGTCGCTGGGTGATAAATCCGGACTGCAGGGGGGGTGTTCCAGTACCTCCCACCCCAATTCCGATATTGTATCAAGCATGAGACATGCCGTATGAGGGCGCGCGTTATCCTGGAGAAGAATCGCACTTCGTGCTGGAATGCTCCTCCGTTTCGAGCGATAAGCGGGTTTCACGTGTATTTTTAGTGAATTTTGCTCGAAGTTCAACAGTTTAGGCATCCATCGCGCCGTTATTTTGCAATATTGAAGGTGTTCGTCGATGACAGGCTCTGCACTACCAATATTGCTGCCAAGTTCAGCCGAAATGTCTCGAACATTCATCCTACGGTCGTCCAAAATGAGTTGTTGCGTGGTGTGATGCTGGTTCGCGGTCGATGATCATGGGGCTCATTCTCGATGGTTTCGCGACCATCCTTGAATTCTACGGCCCATGTAAACACAGCAGCCCTATTCAGGCACTCACTACCAAACTGATTTCGTGAACGCAGAAAAATTTCCGTGTTTTTAACGCCTCCCCTCACAAAAAATGAATAACAATACGATGCGCAACGGCGGTCGGCAATTGACGCTCACTCATGGTTGTAGCACGCGTGCGAAACATGCGCTCCCGACAAAAACTGTGCCACACTGTTTGTAAGGGACCCAGCTTTCACATACTCAAGCCACGACCTTCCATACATGTGCGCCATCTACAGCGTTTGTCTCCATCATATTTAAACCGCCCTCTTATAACATCGACTTGCTCCAACTCTTTGCAAACTTCAAGCAAGCATACGACATTATCGACAGAAATATGATGTACAAAATAATGCTTGACTTCCACGTCCCAAGAGAACTAGTTCGCATGATCAAAGTCATGATCTTGAACACAGAGTCATTAGTTAAGGTAAACAATGAGCCTCCTGGCAGGTTTATAATGGAATCAGGCTTAAAAAAAGGGATGAGCTTACCCTAATGCTCTTTAATATTGCACTGGAACACGACGTCCGGAAAACATCAGCTGAAACCTCGGGTACACTAATGTTCAAGTCCACACAATTGGTAGCATATGCTGATGTCCTGAATATTATGGCACGTCAGATTTCAGATGCCAAAGGAGTATTTCTGAGCCTAGAATCTTAAGCAAACTAAAGTCACCCACGAGTTAATCAAATGAAAACTAAATTCATTACTCAATCGAAGAACAACACTCAATCCCGATAAAACCTGACCATAGGAGGCTATAACCTTGAAAATGTAGATAACTTCATCTACTTTCGAGTGAACCTGAATAGAAGGGGTGTTGAAAAGGACGAGGTTGGGCGCCACATAAACCCCGCAAATAAAGCCTATTACTCCGTACTTCACACTCTCCAGAGCTATGCACAGGCAAAATAAACTTCGTATTTACAAATCACTAGTCAAACCTGTGTTGTTATATGGAAGTGAAACATGCACCCTGACTAGCAAATTTGAAAAGGCATTGGATATTTTTTTAACGTAAAGTGCTCCAGAAAATCGACGGTCCAGTGAAACAAGGAATAGAGTGAAGACTACCATACAATGAAAAGATGTATGAAATATTTGATGAACCACCTATATCTACTTACGTAAAGTTGCGCAAATCACAATGAGTAGGCCATGTAGGCAGAATGGAAGAAAACCGGGTACCCAAAAAACATTGTAGGGTAGAGCACAAGGAAGACGTCCAGCAGAAAGACCTCGGGATGGGAAGAGACAATAGAAGCTGACAGCAGATCCTTGCTGGGAGTGATCAACTTTCGAATAAGGTTGCAGAATCGTAAAGATTGGTGAAAATTAATCCTGGAGCCACTATAAAGAGCTGTAGTAGGGTTTGAGAGCAGAACTGCCATTATAAATACAGTTATTGATATTTCTCGGCATTCAATCCCTTATAAATGGGATACCAGTAAAACGAATGTGTGGCACCAAGTTCGGGCTGCCAAAATTCAGGCAAGACAAATCAATCTTATAAACGAATGAAATGAGCCACGACAATCCATCATGAAGTGCCAGCTGCTTAAACTCTTAATTATCTCATTAAAAATTTTGAATAGAATCGAGTAAGTAGCTGAAATAAGCAGTTAAGCCAAACAAATGTGTATCATATAACATCCATATAGATATTCACTCATATATCCGCCAGATAATCAACAAATAAAAACTATATGCTGGAAGGATAACACAATAAGGTGCCTAGAGAGAAGAATGAATGAGCCAAACACACGACAGTACAAAAACGTGAAATGCGAAAAAGTATCTCCTGTGTAAATTCTCTTCACCTGAGGGTGACGAAATTAATCCCAAACGTGCTATGACTGCAAAATGCTTTTCATTTTGGCCACGAGCAATATGAGAATCAACGCCTAGACACAACGTAGGAGCAATGTCGAGTACAATATTAGTGCGAGCCAAAGGATAAAAGCTTTTTGGCATAGCCATGGCAAGCGGAAGCATGTTGAATGTGCTCATATGTGGAGTCAGGTAAGGTTAACTTCGTGTCCATCCTGGCATCAGATATCCGGGACTTTATCGCATATTGAATTCGTTTATATGCTTGAAAGAGTGCCATTGTTCATTTGCAAAGGTTGTATCGAGATAGACCTGGGATGTTGGTCCAAATATCCTTATACAACGAATGAGCTTACCAATACTATATATTTGGTGATTTCTAGTAATAACCTCAATCGATGGCAGGATTTATTCTGCTGAAATGAATGAATTTTGTAGAACCGATGAATATTCCGAAATCAATGAAGAATTTAAATTATTACCTGAACATTTCACTTCAAGTTTTACTCTCAGATAAAAATTTGATGCATCCTTACTGAAGGAATGCTTCAAATAAAATAAAGTCATGATCACAAAACATAATTCGCGGCAACGAATACACTTCCACAAATTTGCTCAGTAATCTCATCCTCATTGGACGCCACTCGTTCATCACAAACTTTGTCCAAGTCTTGCCAATCCTTCTTTTTCCTTTTAATAAAACCCATCCTTACAACCTACAGTAACAGCAACAACAACAACAAATCGCAAACTTAGGCAAAACTTTATACTGTAATAAATATCTACCCAAACTATTAATGCAATCCAAGGCAATATAAAGTAGCGTCGCGTCTGTCGGAGCAAAGTTTACGACTCCAACAACTTAAGGATAATATATTTTTGGTATAGGGGTAATAACAGTTGAATATGGATTCGAGTGTATTTTATGTATATTTTGTATCTGTCCAGAGCCTGTGTATGTTCATTTTATGTCCGAACCTTACAATTTAGTACTGTAGTTGATTTTCTTACATACTCGTGCAAGAACAACTATTTCTTATTCAATGTTGGTTGGCAACCGTTTTGTATATCATCGTCATTATCTTTATCGTCTGGATCGTAAGGATATTTTTTTTCTTTCCCTCCACCATCATCATCGCCATCATCATCAGCATTTGATTAAAGTTTTATAAAACTTTCGTATGGACTTGCGCTGGTGAAAGTTTTAATCATATTCGTACAATATGTTGCTGTTTCTAAACAATTACCATCTGCAAAAAGGGAAAAAGGACGCGAAGATTTAGTCTCGGTGGTAAGGAAATTATGAAGGTAATAAAAAAATGTTTGGGAGTTTATCGTTGAAATTTATGAGTTGATCTTTGATAATTTTCTGCAGAACTTAGTTTTGTGGTCATCGTTTTCATAAGAATTGTTTCATTATAATTTAAGACAAAATTCTAGGTTGACAAACTGTTCATTGGTTTTACGTGAAATCTTAAAATACTTTTTACTCATGATTAGACTCTTGCTTCCATTACAACTGGTAATCATTTGTCATTGAAGCAAGAGTCTGGCAAGAAAGACCAGAAACAAGTAGTCTACTTCATATTGTCGCGTGTTTTTGGTTCGCGGCCAATAATTTTAATGTTCCGGGAAAGTGAAAACGCAGTGTCTTTTAATGTAAGTTAAAAGAGTTTATTTAATTGCAAAAATGCACAATAATCAGTTTAACACTTTCACTAATTTTAATTTTCACTATTAAAAAATCTAGCACTTGTCCATAAATTTCTTATCGCAATTGTCTTCTAGATCACTTCACTATTACGAAAATCACTCTCTTATTACTCGAACAATATCGCTTCCCACACACTATCGCAGTTCTTATCGCGGTCGAATGAATGATCCCCCCATTCATTCAGGTCGCCTTTATATAGGGTCTCTCTAATCATTCAACTCAGTTCTCGTACATTGGTGAATTAGGGGGAACATTCCAGCAGTGAATGAATGGAGCAGTGACTCACTTTCAGATGTTGTTCATGCTTGTTGGGTTCTCGTGGTTTCGAGTAAATTCGTTGTGTTGATGTTCTTCATTGTTGTGAAAACAATTGCGACAGTAGCTCGCAGAATTATTTGTACTTGTAACACTGCCCCCACCTCAGTTCTTTTCGCCCCGAAAAGATGTGTCGCCAGTTGTAGTCAATTCTCCCTGGATGTAATATGGGGCAAGACGATCCAGATGCACGGTTTTCATTTTGGCTCCCGGTTTACGGTGTTCCTGTTTGCGATATACAACGTCGTTGATTCGCTTTGTAACTAGGTATGGTTCCTCCCAATTATGCTGCAACTTTGGAGACCTACTCTTCCGTCGCTGTGGGTTATATAGCCAGACCAAGTCATCTTGCTAGAAGCCAGTAGAATTTGCCTTTAGATCATACGTGGTCTTCATGCGGTCAGTAGCCGATTCGAGGTGTTTTCGCACTGTCCGATGTATCTGGTTCAACCGTTGTCTTAGCTCACTTGCGTACTCCGAGATCGTTTGGGGTTTCTCAGGGGGTGTCCCGAACTTTATATCAGCTGGTAGACGAATAGTCTTTCCAAAAATGACTTTGGCTGGGGCATGTTCGGCAGCTCTGTACGCCATCAAAAATAGTGGGATATGTCGGTCCCAGTCCCTTTGGTTCTCGTCAACCATCTTGGCCAGATGTTTATTGAGCGTGCCGTTGAAACGTTTGACCATTCCATCGGATTGGGGATGCAGCGGTGTTCTCCTCGTTTGCCGTATTCCCAGTAGTTCACACATTTCGCCAAAAACTAGTGACTCAAAGTTTCGGCCTTGATCTGAATGTAATTCGCAAGGTACGCCGTACCTACTGACTCAATTTAACACGAGCTGTTCGGCTACCGTAGTTGCTTCCTGGTTGGGAATGTGGTAGACCTCGGGCCACTTGCTGAAATAATCGGCTACAACCAGCGTATATCGATTTCCCCAATCGGATTCAGGAAAGGGTCCTGCGATGTCAACAGCAATCCTTTCGAATGGCACACCCACGTTATAGGTTTACATTTGTCCTCTCAGTCGTCGCTTTGGACCTTTTACGGAAGCGCAAATTGTGCATCTGCGACACCAGTTCTCTACGTCTTCTCGAGCGTGGAGCCAGTAGAATCTTTCCTGCAATTTCACTAAGGTCTTGTTAACACCAAGGTGACCTCCCGAGGATCCTTCATGCATTTCCTTAATCACATCGTGAATTCGGTTTTTGGGTAGTATAGTTTGCATCCTATAGGAGCTGCCATCCGCCGTTTCCCATTTCCGCTTGAGTACGCCACCCTCCAACTGAAGGGTGTTCCATTGTACCCAATAGCTTTTCAGGGTTGCGCCATGCATTGAAACGTCTTTCCAATCCGGTCGCCCAGTCGTCTCCTTCCATACGAGCAATGGTCCAATGTCTTCATCGGCTAACTGGGCATTTCGAATCTCCTCCGGTGACCAACCTTCATCGAATTCGGCCGTTATCACTCGCAGATCAACGGTCGGTTCCTTTTCCTCAATCCGTCGGCAATGCTTGCAGTTAGCTGGACATGGATGACAAGATAGGGCGTCAGCATTTCCATGAACTCTGCCCTTGTGAAGTAGTTGAGGCCTCACTAGGTCTGGCCGGATCGTCGATCGGGTTGCACCAGTGTCGTTTGTTATGGTGCAATGTTCTTCATCAACTTGACCAGGAAGGCATCCGTCTGCTTCTCCACGATGTTGCCTTGGCACGGTGATGGGGGTGCTGGGGATGTCGATCCTCTTAGCTAACATTCGCCCCACAAAGTTGGCCCTTGCAGTTTGATGGGCCTCCATTCTAGGCTCCTGACACGGTCTGGATCTCCACCATCTTGGACCATAGCTCCGTTTTCTTCGCTTCTTGCAGTCTCCTTGTACGTGCCCCTTCTCACCGCAATCCCAGCATCTAGGCGCTCCATTTGCCTTCGGCTCTCGCTCATTTTCCACGCGCTCACACCGGCACTCGTCTGCCACTACCTCATGGACCTGGGCAGTGGTACGAGTCACATTTTGTGTTGCCTCGAAGTAAAGACTGTAAATCAATGCGTCCTTAACCGTTTGCTTTAGAGCTAACCGCACGGCTTGTTGCAATTCCTTGTCCTTTAAGGCGCTGATGAATGCTTCTGTTGCTACGTCATCTCGATGTTCTGGGTCGTACGCTGGGTAAGCCACAAGTGCCAGTCGCTCAATGTCTTGTGCTAGCTGCTGTAAGGTTTCGCCAGACTTCTGCATCCGATGCCGTAGCTGTGCCCGGTAAATCTGCTTCAGATGATCGTCTCCATAACGCATGTCCAGCGCATTCATTATAGCAGCCGGGTTTGAATGCAGCTCAACGGGGATAGTCTGCAAAAGCTCGGCAGCTGGGCCTCTCAGAGCAAAAATCAATGCAGTTGCTCGTTCCTGCTCATTCCAGTGATTTATGCGAGCGGCTGCTTCAAACTGGATTTTGTAAATACTCCAGACCGTTTGCCCCTCGAATATTGGTGCTTGCACATTTCTGGATGTGCTTTGCGCTGGGCCTCTCAGAGCAAAAATCAATGCAGTTGCTCGTTCCTGCTCATTCCAGTGATTTATGCGAGCGGCTGCTTCAAACTAGATTTTGTAAATACTCCAGACCGTTTGCCCATCGAATATTGGTGCTTGCACATTTCTGGATGTGCTTTGCGCTGCGGTTATAAGCGGGGCTGGTGAAGTCGTTACTACTGCCTTCGCTGCTTCCAATTCTTTTTTCACTTTTTCTACCTTATGGTTCATTCTCTCTTCGGCCTGGCTGTCCTTTTCCTCGAGCTGGTAAACCTTTTCCTCGACCTGGTGAACCTTTTCCTCGACGCCTTTAATTTGTTTGTTCAGATGACCGAGCTCCGCTTTTATTTCGGTTGACTGTTTCTCCAGCTTCTGTGTGATGTCTACCTTGATGTCTGCCTTGATTTCGATCGCTTGTTGGTCCAGCTTCGCAGTCAGACTGGATGACTGTTCATTTAGCTTCGCTGATTGTTCATCTAGCTTCGCAGTCAGACTGGATGACATCAACATTAACATTTGCATTAGCGCATTTTCTGGCTCCTTTGATTTTGGTATTTCTACTTCTCCACATTCTGCGCCTTTTTCCGCATCTGAGAGCTCACCTGACCCCAGATTCACGCCTTCTGACTCGATCGGATCACGCAAGCGTGCAATCAGTATGGCCTTTGTACCCTGTGTGGCCAGATTTCGTTGTTCCAACTTCTCTTTGAGCTCCGATATGCTCAATTGATTAATTTTTAGATGTAAATTTCCGGCCTTTTTATTGTTTCGGCTATTTTTCTACGTTAATTTTCACAATTGTGCACTTTAAAATTGTTCAAACGTTTTCACTTCCAAAATTTTTCATCCCGCTTCTGACACCATTGTCACGTGTTTTTGGTTCGCGGCCAATAATTTTAATGTTCCGGGAAAGTGAAAACGCAGTGTCTTTTAATTTAAGTTAAAAGAGTTTATTTAATTGCAAAAATGCACAATAATCAGTTTAACACTTTCACTAATTTTAATTTTCACTATTAAAAAATCTAACACTTGTCCATAAATTTCTTATCGCAATTGTCTTCTAGATCACTTCACTATTACGAAAATCACTCTCTTATTACTCGAACAATATCGCTTCCCACACACTATCGCAGTTCTTATCGCGGTCGAATGAATGATCCCCCCATTCATTCAGGTCGCCTTTATATAGGGTCTCTAATCATTCAACTCAGTTCTCGTACATTGGTGAATTAGGGGGAACATTCCAGCAGTGAATGAATGGAGCAGTGACTCACTTTCAGATGTTGTTCATGCTTGTTGGGTTCTCGTGGTTTCGAGTAAATTCGTTGTGTTGACGTTCTTCATTGTTGTGAAAACAATTGCAACAGTAGCTCGCAGAATTATTTGTACATGTAACAATATTTATTCCGCACCCATTTAAACTTTATGATCGAATAACTTAGCACCTATTTAAAAGTTATTCGACATTTTTATGAATCCTAGAAGAGATAAAAGTACAGCAAGGATGTGCAGCGGATACTTGTCACGTGCAGCACTCAGTTTGAGTTGCCATATTATCAACCTTTTGCCGATTCGAACTGTGCTCTCTCTCCAACTGTTGTCAGAGTGACCAGTCTAATTGAAGAATCGTCTTTGTGTTCGGATTCGAATAAATATATATTTGTATACAAAATTCGTTTACCTTATCGCGTGAACTAACGCTACAAAATTAGTGACGCCGACTAACTTACTCCCTTTCTTTTTTGTAGCACTTGTAGTGAAATAGTTATATGTGACATAAATGTCCGTAAAGGACTGCAGCGATGGTCTGCTGCCTCAGCGGAAGAGGATGGTGAGATTCACCGAGATTGGCCTAGTCTTGGGACGCGTGAATGCGCTGGCAGACTAGCGTTGTGGTGTCGTGGGGCGGGTTCTTTCTCCCTAGCACAAGGACCCTCTACAAAAAATTTCGTATTCACGAATTAAACATGTCAGCATGCCGATTGACTGGTGTCGAGGCCGAGGCAACCTACTAAGGGTTGAAATGGTTGTTAAGAAAACAAATTGGGCTGGGCAAAAACAGACGGACTTGCAGAAACTTCGTCGTTACCGACGATACTTATGGCCCACAAATAAGAGTGAGGCATCCAGATGGAAGCGGTGCCTCATCGCAAGATCAAGATCCAAGCGTGGACGTGACAATGTATTTCTCGTTTGAGTTAAAAACTCATACAAACGTACTTTGCATGACTCTTTCCATCAAATGAAGAATACAAAGGTTGCCAATTTATGTTATAGCAATATGCGATGGAATCACATAACTCTATACCGTAAAAATGCACGCCAGCGGAAGGCGACATTTTTTGTAGAAGTAGTATAGTCTTTTGTCAACTAATGTTGAGTTTTCAACATCTTGCATTTCTTCTTTCTTCTGATGTTTTTATCGTTTAAATGACATCCATACTGTAGTTTACGTAAAGGGATCAACCAGGGAATCGCGCTAAAGTCTCAATTTGTCTGTCTATGACACAAATATCGTATTTTTCTCACAGATGTTCTCACCTCGCTGACGCAGCGAAAGCCAACTGAATTTTCATTAAAAGAAAATTTTGTGTGGGTTACGGTTGTGCTCGACTTGTGAGATGACAGCGGCACTCATAAGATGGAAGTCTCACTAGCACTCTGCTCCACACTTGTTTATAAATAAGTTGATTTCAGAGACATCACACTTGAACTATTAGTTTAGCATTGGAGATCCGGTTTGCTGCGACTTGAAGAGGCAAAACAAAAATCGCGAGTTGAAAGACACCAGAAATGAAAGAAACAACGATTCTTTCCTACACTGATCATGACGTTCACTACGTCGTCGACAGATGTAACGAGGGGTTCCGAGGTGGATAATATTTCGTGGTGTGCTGGGAAGATGCACCACAGCTGAGTTATGGATGTGTTTTATGCAGTGAGGAAATTTGCACCAATAGCTGGATATTTAATTTGCAACACTAAACTCACTCTATATACTGGGATGCGACGTTTGCAGCGATGATATTAATTCCAATTCAGTTTCAATCTCAAATCCAGCTATGTTTACTTCTCGGTGTTTAACTCCAGTATCAGGTCCGCATTCAATTTCAAAATCCAGTGGCTGACATTCCTCGTCATCTCTGTCCAGCTAACGGCGAGCATAAAGCAAGCACCGAAGTCGTGGAAAATTGTGGACAAAACGAGGATAATGCGCGCCAATTGCTTCCCTAATTCATCAGATGTGATGGAACAATAGGCCGGCAAGAATCGGAAATGTGCAGCACAGGTGCACTCGTCAATTTGCGGTTCCTTTCTAACAACTCGTCCACAGTGCTTGCTTAGGAAAATTCGCTACGAATTGTACTACATCGACTGTGCGAGCGGGTGAAAGGCGACAGTAATGATAACGTTCAATTTTCGCTAGATACAAACTTCACCCAATCTAAAACATTTATGACTAGCACTCACTGTTGTGATAAGCTACCGTACTTGGTGTACAGTGGGATGAGAATCAGATGGATCACTCTAGCATGCACGCGCTACCACTGACTGCACGAAGCAAAGTAGGCAACCGCAACAAGAAAGACAATTATGTTTTCCCTAATTGGAGCGATATCCTTGCTAAATTCTAAGTTCAGTTTGCACAAAACTGGAGCACAATGAATAATAATCACTTTGCAAGTATTTTTTTGGAATTTTTGGGGGGATTTAGTAGAGAATTGCACAAAACAAAATGCACAGCAATCCACCAACGACCCCAATTACTCCCGTCCTTCTTTGGACTCCCGGTTTGTTGTTCATCGTCGGCTTAAGGCACCACCAGCCTTCCATCCACTTTCCTTCTCATTGTAAAAGTGCGATCGTGAAAGAGCTCCATTGGAAAGGAGGTTGCCGTATCCAGATTCCAATTGCAAATTAAAATGATGAGTATTATTTTATATTTACAATTGAAATTTGGATCCGCAATATGTTAGTTTTCGAGCACTTTACTTAGGCGACTGCTTGGTTATTACACACAACAGCCCCCCTCGGCCCTTCTCTTCCTGCAAATAGCGCCTCCAACTGCCTCGGTCCATTGACCGTGTCCTCCAATTTCGAAATCCGAGCAGTGATGAACTGTCTCCGATGACCAAGCCAGACCAGCGTTTCCTCGGTTTCCCCACTAGTCTCCAGCCTTCAGTTCTCGCAACGAATACCTTTTTGGGTATCCGTTGTTCATCCATACGATTCATATGTACAGCCCATTGCAGCTTCTGTCAGTCTGTGTTGAGACCTCAGGCTCGTCAAAAATTTCATACAGCTCATGGTTGTTTCGAACTCGCCATTGGTCCCCGTCTAGCTTCGCTCCGATTATTCGCCTCAGGACCCGTCGCTCAAAGGCGTTCAATATATTTACGGATGCTTGAGTTAGGGTCCATGTTTCATACATATAGCACCACACAGGTCTTATTGCAGATTTGTATACTTGTCTTCAAGATCGTCAAAACTAAATAAAATATTCTATTTTTGAGCTGTATTCTTCGGTGTATTTCGTCTCTTTCATTACCGGTTCTCGTTATTTTGACTCCTAAATACACTAATTTGCCCACTTGATACTGTATTGGCCAAGTATGATGTTTTGTGTACTTGAGAAATTTTTCCTCGACTGCGTCATAAGCTTTGTTTTATTTTCATTGATTTGTAGCCCTACTAGTTTTGATTCGCTGTCGGGTTTCAGGAAGAGTGCTTTGGCAGTTGTTAATGAAGGTGACGTATTATTCTTTTGGGCTTTGATGGCAGGTAGGGCCAATGCTCTCCAGAAACATCTATAGACTCCGATATTCTGGAGCTGTGTGGAGGATTCAAGAGGTACTTAAAATATCATGCTCATCTTTCCTTAATCTTGTTTTAAGCAGCGATGATATTACTGATGTTATCACGACAGAGCATGGTTTTGGGCTAGTAATCTCGTTTTAGACTTTTCACTACTTATATGTTGCTTTGTGTTGTTCCTCGCTAGGCTTACATCGATAGTATTTTCTTTTCTTAATTCTAATTATCTTATTCGCTAGTCTTCTGAAATTTTTATAGTGTTCTCTCTACGGCCTGGTTTTCCTATCTATCATACGTATCCTTTGTACGCCTGATTCTTTTTGTCTAACGCATTCTGGCATTCATTATCGAACCAATCATTTCTCTTGCGTTGGGCTTGATGTCCGATCGTTTTTCCTGCCATGGTTTTAATTGCCGCTATCACTTCCATCCAGAGCTCGTGGGTTGTTTTCAGCGATGTGTCTGATAAGATGAAATTTTGGCCACAGACGCCGTTTGGAGCCTCTCGATGTCAATTTAATCTAGTGGGCTGGTCTTCACCAAATACGCCTTTGACATACAACATCGATAGGTTAATTTGATCAAGTAATGATCTGAGTAAAAATAGGCTCCTTGGTAGGTACGGACGTCAAGTATGCTCGAAGCCCAACGTTATGGATGTGTGTTGCCATCCGGTGATACCGAGATCTTTTTATGTATGCTTCGATGAGGGAAACAAGTTGAACCTATGACTAGATTCTTTGTACATGCAAAGGCAATCAGTCGCTGGCCATTGCCTGTTGTTTCATAGTGGAGGCCGTTGCGAATTCCGGCGTACCAACTGTCTCCTATTCGCAACTTCAAATTGCCGCCGCAACTTTCCACCTTCCTTTGAGCACTCCTACCTTCTCTTTTGTGTACTTATTTATTTGCTCTAACATTTTTCCAATTTCCCTATAATTTTTACTTCCCCATCATCACAATCCTACCTTTTTCCCTTATTTCCAACCAACATAATATAATATATACTAATAATTTCAATTTTCCCACTAACAACATTCCAATGATTAATGCCCACTTGCAAAACTTCATTCAATACCTTTTCCCTAACAAAACCTAATGCCTTCCTTCATACTAACTAATTCTATTCCCACTAACAAATTTCATATTTTTATGCTAACAAAAATTTATTCACGTTTCCCTTTTAACAAATTTCCATTTCATGCCCATCAAGAAAAGGTTGAAGTTGCTAATCTGATGAATGGGAGATCGACAAGACATGGCTCCATTGGTTGCGTCGCGATTTCACCACCGGGGGTCTGCTGGAACCCTGGGTTCAAGTTCCCCGAGCGCAGCGAAGCACTCTTTTTGGGGTATTGGCAAAATCAATAGTTTCCGTATATGTATATGTGACACTTTGCATTCAACCAAGCGCTTCTTTGATGATGCAAATGGCCATATATGCAAATCACTGGATATTATTGTGTTTGTCGATACGGAAAAAAGATGTGTGGGTGGCGCAATCGAAGTGTAATGAACTTCGATTACGTTTCCCAGAAAATGAAAAGGATTGCGGGATCAGATTTGCTGGAGGTGAAATGCTGGATGGAGTTCGTTGAATTTGGGGGAGTTAGACTTTGACTGGGAAGAGCAATTGTGTTTGGGGGTGCGGAATTGTGAATTCGAGGAAAAAAAGGTTCGGTTTTGGAGTTTACAAAGAAGAAGAGGACTAAATTTTGATTTTGTGAAGACGTGTGATTTTGAATTTGAATTAAATTATAAACGTGGGAAATTGAAATTGCGAGTGAAGTTAAGTGTGGATTTAAGAGGAAATAAATACTTAGTTAAGTGGAGTGAACCGGGACTAAAAATGGTCCAGAATGGCTCAAATCCGAAAGTGTGTAGAAAATAAAATCAAACTTATATTGCGGATTAAAATTTTTATTGTTGTATTGGGCATTTAAAAGTGCAGTATAAAAATATCCTAATTTGATTTATTTAAAAAAACGAGTGAAAAAACGATAAAAAAGGAAGAGGAAAGTTTCCGTGAAGCACTTTGTGAAAAAAAAATTCAATTTGTTGAATTCAAAAGTATCCTATTGGATGAAGGTTAGTGAATTGGTGAAGAAAGTGGAATCAGCATCTTGCAAAAACGCGGCCGTTCTGTACTTTAATTTCTGGACTTTGTTCATAGTAATAGCTAACTTTATAACTCAGAGTTTTTTTTCCCACGGCGTATTACAAAGTTTTTTTTTATCTCTGAGAGCTGATCACAAAATGGACAAGATGAGATTAATAGGATAAATTCACATAATTTGTGTGCCCCCTTATTCCGATGGTCTAATGATTGTCTGGGTGGCACACCTGAAAAAACGACGAAATGTGAGGTGCAGGTCGCACGAGCGTTGTGCGGCGAAGAAAGTGTGATGGAGAGAGTGTATTTAAAAAAAAAAAAATTTGTAAATTGAAGCCCCGAATTTCTTTCTTTTGTTCTTCGCCGAGCGCTCGGAGTTCAACAAGGAAAGTGTAAGTAAGCATTGGAATTTGTTTTTGTACTGTTAGTTTATCTCAAATTAATATTTTTCTTTTTTTTCTTGTTACTAAATTGTATGCAAATTGTATTTTGCTGCATAAATTTTAAAAAGGGGAGTTAAAATTTGTAAATTTCATTTTTAGAATTCTTTCTGTTTTTTCTTGTTCGAATTAAATAAACGGCCATATCTTGATAGAAATCCTATTTTTCATTTCTTGAAATGACCTCCTCCTTTCCCTTCCTTTTCCCTCTGTGTTAGTGTTTTCTATGTAAAGGTGGCTCAGCACGAGCAGAGGGTGTCCCGGAAGTCCCATGACACGACTGAGCGCCAGCCGGCCTTAGCATGCCACCCCGGGCTATACACTCCTCTGCTAATACTTAATGTCTGCACCTGCGGTGACGTCCGTAGTTGCAACAAGGCTGTATCCTCCAGTCGCTCCCCAGTGCGATAGCTCATTGCAAACCTTAGCGTTGAAATCACCACTAAATATTTTTGTGTCGTTTGGAAGCAATGAGTCGATTAGTTTTTCTAGTTAATTGTAGAATGTTTCCTTCGTTTCTTCATCCTTTTCTTCGGTTTGGGTGCGTACATGTATCAGCCAAATTGCGAAGAACTTTGCAGTGTTTTTAATTTATATTGACTGGCCTGATGTTAATGGTTCTTAACAGCGCCAGCGTAGTTGAGTGATCTGATATTCCAGGATCCAATGCCATAGTCCTTTTTAGGGTTTTGTACTAAAATACAAAACCCTATTGCAATCACGACCTGTGTCCGTCTGTCCGTCCGTCTGTCCGTCCGTCCGTTCGTCCGTCCGTCCGTCTGTATGTCACAGCACTTTTTCTCGGAAACTGTAGGGGCTACAGCCATGAAACTTTGTAGAAATGTCAGAAGTGGTGACCTCTTGAAAGTTCAAGGGTGGAACATTTTTTCAAAGGCGTTTAAGGGGGGTCTCCCCATATAGGGGGATGACCCCTCAAAAAAAAATTTCACCATTGGTAGTCGAGTAGGGTGTCATTGGAAAGGTCTCAATGAGATCTTTTCAAAACAAGTCTTAAAATTGTCTTATATGTACCGAGGGGGGCAGGGGAAGGGGAAATGCACGAACTTTTCGCGTGCCCCCCCCCCCCCTCGCGATTGGACACCTTCCATCCGAAAAATCTGAAAAAAATCATGGATGTAGGCCTTAATGAGTACAACAACAACAAATACATGGGAAGTCGAAATTCACTCAACTTTGTTAGTAATAGTATGATTTATCGATTTTGTGTTTTCTTGAATAAAATCGAAACGGTACCTTTAAACTCAACAAAATTTAGCAAAGAGATGACTATTTATAAGATTGATCTTTTCAGAAAGTTTCATAAAGATCGAATAGTATTTACCGAAGTTATAGCGATTTGAATTTTCGTGTATTACTATGGAGCAATATGCCCTGTATTACTATGGAAACATATTGCTATGGAGCCATATGCGCTTTTTACCGACTTAGACACTACAGGTTTGCTAGAATTTGCATGAAAATTTCAGGAGTGATAGGTATCATGAAGATGAGTACATACAATTGAAACAAGTCGAAGAGGCAGGAGAGAGCTCCTAGCAAAAGGGCTTTGTAACCATTCTAGGATTCGAAAAAATAGGCTATGAATCGATGATTACAGTACAGAGGAGTGGCCCCTGAAAAAAAATTTCATGAAAGGTAGCCAATATGAGTATCAACTGAAAGTTCTCTATGAGAGCTTTTCAAAACAGTTCTTAAACTGACAGTGTTTGCTTCAGTGGGAGCACAGGGGGGGAAATACATGGAAAATGTGTTTCCTCCCTCGCGAATGGACACCCGTGATCTAAAAAATCTGAAAAAATTATCAAAGGAGATATTTATGGGTATAACTATAACAAATATCTCAGAAGTCAAAATTCGTTCAACTTTGTTAATAATAGTATGATCCTCGAATTTCACATTTTCTCCAATTAAATCGTCTTTGACATGTTTCTTGATTTTATTCGTTGCTGGTTACTGCATTTTGTAAGTTGAGTACAAAACCCTTCTGACATGAGCATAGGTCTGTCTACCCAACTTGTTTCGTTTGTGAGTTCGTTCCATAAGACCAATCCATTCTGAGGCTCTTCTGCAGGTTTCGAAACAGTGTAGAGTTTTCTAGGGACGGGGAGTTAGCCCATCACCCAATCTCTATTCAGTCGTCGTAACTGACCCAGACCTGAAGCACGTGAAAAGAGGCCCATTGAATCAAGAGCTTGGTTTTGCCCTGAAGTATGCTATGAAAGTGAAGCAGTAGCAACTCCTGGCCATACGAAATGGATGCAGGTCATATCTTCATTGAAAACTTCAACAAATGTGATAGAAGAAATTAAAAATTTGACTGGGAAAAAATGTGTTAAGACTTGGAATGCTCACATTTATAATTAGCAATCAAATTTAAAAACTACCGCCAGTACACAATGAACATCATGGCAAGCCCCATGAATCAAGGAATTACTGATGAAATGAATCGAATATCGTTTAGTCGCCAACTTCAATCAGTGTATGATATTAAACGGAAAATTGGTTAATAACAGAGGAAAATGATTTATATTAAACATGTATGAAGTGTATACAATAATAGGCCTAAAATATAAAGGAGTAAAACAAAAAAATCTACATATTGTGATATGAACCTGGCAAACAAACGAATTACAATTCGCCAAAATCTTGAGCAGCTAATTTTATATGTTCCCGCTTATATTCTAATTGTTGAAAATATATCAAATCGTTTAGGAACTAAATCATTGATCGAGCTTTGGCTTTTGGAATCTGCCGACATAATCTAAAATGATACAAAAACGAATTCGTTCAATTACAAAACCATCAAATTAAATCGCATCAAAAGTTTGGGAGAACTGCCAACAGTAGCTTGCCTAGGAATTTCCCACGTCTATTGTATTCTAGTCTGGCTGCATTACCTGCGCCAATAATGCCAGCCAAGTGGTAAGCCAAACTTAATGCATGAACGCCACCACTGGAAGTGATGGAGCCACTTTGAGAACCACTGATGGAACGCGCGTATCGCGGGACTGAGAAAGTAAGAAAAACTGAAAAAAATAACGGCGGTTACAACAAATGTGAAGTGAAAGCTGGATGAGGTGTTCAAGGCCTCTTTTGGCGCATAGACATCGACAAGGACAGATCTCCCGGAGCAAAGAAAAAGGAAAAAATCGAGAATGGGCTACGAGCGATGGTAGAAATGGAAACGATGGCGGCTCTGGTGGACAAAATGATGACCGAAAGTTATTTGTTGGTCGTTTAAGCTGAGAGACCACTGAAAAGAAACATCGTCGTTATCAAAATTAAAGATGATTAAGATTGTACTTCCCTAGCTCTGAAAGTTTCGGCCAATTCTCGTCATGAGAACGGAGTTTGAAATTGGATGGCGAAGAATTTGTTGAAATAGCCACTCTGTGCTTCTTTATTTTGACCTCCTAACCCTAAAATTCCTCAACTTATTAATTTTCCTTTCCAGTCCTTCAGCACGTGGAGTAGTTCCTTGACATTATCGCAATTAAAATGAATGCGAAAAATCGTTCTCTTCTAAGAGTAGTTATTTTTCTTTTTTAAATCTTGTGACAAAGTATAGACTACGTCAGTACTGTCCGACTACCTGGGTATTGCAAATATTTTTGTACATTTCCATTGCTGAGGGATATTGATATTGATGTAGTCATTCAGAATGATCACTAGGAGAGCAAAGAAAATATGGGGATCAGCCCCTACTGATTTTTCGAATTTTGCTACAGCGCCAACAAAGTAAGTCTTTCAGAACTAACAAACAGGCCATTGCCAGTAGGTGGTTTGAGGGGGATTCGAATCAGAAAACCTAGTCAAGCACATTTGCTCATAATCCTCTCGAAATTCGCTGTGATACTGATAGCCAATAAACGAACAAAACAGCCCTCACTTGCTTTTTCTCCTTCAAGAGCATTCGCAAAATGTTTTGATATAGAAGCTGCAATTGACTTGGAACCATTATAAGTGAAACCCTTGATAGCCATTTCCTGCTAATTATCCTATTGATATGAGAAAACATACAAGTGCCTAGTTTGATATTCTCCAATGCCTGTTTTAATCTCTTGTTAGCAAAGACCGTGGTTTTTCTCTAGATAATTTGTTTCAGGGACATAATTACCAGGTGAATACGTTCATACTCCCAGTTGACCATATCCAAATTGCGGGGTAGATCCTTGTGAGTAGCCGTCTAAGCCAACTATGTCTACGATTCTTCTTCTATATCTACGAGTCCCCTCGCCGAGTATCCATGACAAACATACATCCCCATAAAATCAAATGTGAGCCCTCCCAGCATGGAGATTATTATATCTGCTTCAATACATTTCAGACTTGAAAGGCTGTGCCTTTGAACTTTCAGGTGATCTTTGTGAGCCATGACAACTCCAAGAAAACCCTCTGGATCATCACGCCTGATGATCTTGAATTTTCCCAGATGTACTCTGTGTCTTTCTTTGTGTCTTGTTTCCGATATTAACAAGTAGTCTGGTCTATGGGCGTTCAAGTATTCTTGAACGGAATTCCTTTTATAGCATGGAGCTAGTGGACAAATTTTTTTCCCTCACTAGGATTAGTGAGTTTTCTATAGTGGGCGATGAACAAGCACAACCGAAAAACTGTTGGTAGTCAGTGCTCAAAGCCGTATTTTGGTCAAACTATGACTGCTGTGTTTGCTGCATTGGCTGATGTTTGGGTTGCCACATAGGCTGAGGTGCAGACTGCTTATTTGCACCTTGCAAAAGGCTAGAGCACGAGACCCCTTTTTGTACAGCTTTTTTATAGAGGCGATGATGAAATCCTTCCTTTCCTGTCTTTTCCTGGAGATTCTTCCTCCTCTCCCCAACTTGCTTTAGGACATCTTCTTAAACTCACTGGGTGTCCCTGAGCATTGCAGTTAACACAAAAGATCTCTTCTTTTTTCTCGTCCTTCAAGATTGAACATTCAATCGGCTTATGTTGCTTATCGCATTTTACGCATCTAACTTCAACTCCGCATTTAGAAGCGACGTGGCCAAATCTTTGGCAATTGAAGCACTGGGAAGTGTTACTTGTTTGTAGATGTTCTCATTATAGAAAACATGATATTTACGTATCACCTCGAATTCCATTACGGCTATGAAATCAAATACTTGTAATGAATTTCGAAATGTCCGTGTAGGACACGGGTGCCGATGGTCTGGCACAAGTATCAGCGAACTAAAACAACACCGAGCTAAGCTAACTAGCTTCGCTTAACGACCGCGTACGCGTGCTTGACGACTAGCATTTGCGGGATCATATGAGGCGGGCTCTTGTCGAGCCACGAAGCTACACTACAAAATACTTATCACGCATACTCTACTCTACAAGACGTACCGATCAATTTTTATTATTAGGTGTAAATTAAGCTACTCTACAGTATTCAATATTTTTTTGCCTCGTTAATGTTAGCGGACACGATGGCTTTAGACAAATGCAAACATTACACAAAAAGCAACCGTTACTTTCTCCGAAGAAGGCCGTTGCATTACAAGAGGAATGTCAAACCTAAAGATGTTGAAGTGGCTGAAGTGAACCCCTCATCTCTGCGTAAAGGATGGAAACTTGACGGATGTAGTTTACTTTACACAAGTAAAACAACAAACTAAGCAGTTTCGACGGGGTGACCACCTGATCTCTTCAGGAGCAGCCACTCCTGATCACCACGGGGCTGCTCGACTGCTTATGTTTATTACATACTCCAACAATAAATCTTAACGCCAAGGTTCGGATTTGGACTGTTGTGCGATTTATTATTATTAGGAACTTTATGTCCATCGCTTTCTTAACTTCAAAGTCTGGTTTGAACTGGAATAAGAAAAAGGAAAGCGTCCTTTTTTCCTCCTAGAGGTTATCGTCGAGAACATTTTAGCTAATATAATATCTTCTCCGAGATGCTCCCTCAGCTCAACGGCGACATCGTTCTTGTCGTACAAACTGTGCAACTTCTTGAGGAGTGTAAATGTAACAAGCCACTTTCACACATTCAGAAAAATAATTGGCTATATGATACTCAGCCGTTTTAGGGTCGAGCAAAGTTCGGGAGGAGCTGTTCAGCCACGCTTGGCTGCTGGGACCTAGATTTAGCTTTATTACCCTCAAGGTTTAGCCTTACACTCGGCTTGAGTATGCCCCCTGAAAAACGGGTGAGCTACTTTTGCCACCTTTTTGAGTTGGGGAAAATCCCTCTCACTTAGTTTAAGGGTCTTTGATACCATTGAAATCGGTTCCTGTGTTGAGACCCTATTGGTCTCTTTCTCCCTTCCTTTTCTGGCTTTACAACAGCCTCTTCATCGTCAACACTGTCCGTGAAACTTCTTCCCTCATCCATTCCCATATCGCTGGAATCCTCCGGAACTTATAGTTGCATCTTGAAACTAGCAAGCAAGTCCAAAATGAACTCTTCCTTGACATCCCCCCCAAACTTTTCACAGAAACGCTGTAAATGTTTTTTGACTTTCCACGTGAAGCTTGATTTTGCAGCGGAAAGCTCCCCATATTCACTATTTTCCCCCATAACCTCTGATTCCAAGACAAAACTTGGAATACGAGTACTATCGCGGTAAAGTAAAAGGAAATACGACTCTTATTATCTAGTGACTAAAAAACTAAAAAGCAAATAATCGTATTGGCAAGAATAAAAGAACATCAATTAACGAAGATAAAAATAATGGTGATTTCTTTCCGAAATATCCCATTTAACGCTTTCTGCCTACTCCTAGCATTCCACTCGTCGTGCTCAAGCAATCCCCCTCTTTGCACTTGCTCTGCGCGCCTTATTCAGGCACATCACTTCCTTTCCTATAAATTAAAAAAAATTCTGTAATTTCAAAAAAATCCGTAAAATCCAAAAAAAATCTAAATTTCTCGTTGCACTTTACCTCAATGTCTGCTCTTCTTGTTATCTTATCTCAGTGGAGAGAAACGTATGGTCAGAGCATATAGACTAACTAGCACTTGCAATCGAGAAACTGTCAAAATGAAAAGAGAGGCAAATAAACGTGTAAAAGATGGATTAAAGTTTACCATAATTTGCTTCATTTGCTTGTACTTGTAAACTCAAGTTTTTGTTTACAATGCCAATCCATTCTCCCTACTCTATAAGTACCGTAAAAAATAAAATTTGTTCTAATTGCAGCTGCTATTTAGTAGATACGCTCTGATATGGTGCTGAACACGTGTTTTAGTTAGTCACTATAAAAGTGAAGGCCTACAGCGTACAGTGCAGGGTGAATTTGAAAAGCATACAAACTAATTTTATGGCATACTTCTAGCCATCTCGTGTTACTGAGTTTTTTTTGGGAGCAACTTATCATTTCTTTTTAGCTGCTGTTTTGTAATGAATCATGCGACGCCACTGGCGACCACTACCAACACACCTTGCTGCTATGTGGCTTGTCATCTCATGTTGGTTGTGACGGGTGCACATCCCACGTCAATTTTGTCGTGGGATGTCAAAGTGAATTGACCACCCACATGGTAGTGGAGGTGTGAAGGTAGTGGCCGCCACCCAAGAGCTGTCGACGATTTTCACAATTACGCTTGGTGTGAGCAACTAGTTTGTTTAGCTCAGAAAATAGTTACTTAATTGTTTGCATAGGCGTTCTGACAAAGTAAATATTCCGGATGAACCCGCTCGCTGCAGAACAAAAATGAACACTGGTTTGTAAAAGTGCCGAAAAGTAAGCATGTCAAAATTGATGGACGCATGGCATTCATACGAGTCAGGAAAGCGCAAGAATTAAGTTGCTTATTCTCATATTTCTGGTTGCGATTCGCCGATTTCCATAATCATTTAATCTGTTAATCAGGTATTTCAATACTTTTATTTTTCTTTCTCTAATAAGAATTGCGTATGCTAGTTGATGATGGAGTTAATGTTATCATTCTCGGGTTTGGGTGCATAAAATTCTGAATTTCATTTTCGTTCTATCAACTGTATGTAGTCCATTAATAGTTGTCCCTATACTGGGTACAAAAGTACAAAACGAAAATTCTTTGTCAATTTGGAAAAAGAAAAGACAATCAGCTAGTTAAAGGAAACGGTGCTAGCATAGCTCCCGAATCTCGGTTGAGTCTAAGACTCTTTCATTAGCGAATTTGATTTGAGATGTGAGTAAGAAAATTGTAGGCGTCCTTGAAAATAATGTTAATTTGTTATCCATCCAAATTATTGCAGGGTGCCCATCAAATTTTGTGCGATTAGTACATAAACAAAGTAAAATACGAGGCGACGGCAGCTGTAGATTTAGAAACTGATGAGCTTATTCAAAAAAAAAAATTGTTATAAAATCAGTATTGTTTGGGTTGGATAATATCAATAACAACCAATCATACAATAAGTCAATAAGTTGACCAAGAGAGATATCGTGGTCACAGATATAGAAAAAGTGATTCCTAGAAACCTTCTCTATCTCCATCATCTGCTACCTTCCCGTTTCAATCATAAACCAAACGATTCATCAACACTGAGCCACACAAAAATGCATATAGGTAAAGTGCAATGCAACAAAATGAAACTATATGCAATCTTTATCTCTACAAGCTGGTCATGGGGAAACTTGGTGCCCTACGGAAGCCTTGTATACATGACGCGGAAAAGATGGACGCGATAGTGCGGGGACTCTTCCCCGCCCATCCCGTCCGTGTTGACGCTGTCCATGGTGAAACAGCAGTAGAGTGCCCACTCTTCACACAGCTGGAACTGGGAAGGCAGTCCTCTCCTTGAAAGCGAGGAAGGCTCCAGGTCCAGATGGTGTTCCAGCTGAGGTGTTGCGGCTCGTCTATCACCATTGTCCTGACTTGCTGCTCAGCACATTCAACGCTTGCCTACGGGACGGGATTTTCCCGGTACGATGGAAGGTGGCGAGGCTCGTGCTGATCAGCAAGGGGAAGGGAAATCCGGAATCGCCGTCTGCATACCGCCCGTTATGCATGCTAGACACGGCTGGGAAAGTGCTAGAGAAACTCATCAAGGGAAGACTCACTGACGCGATTCGTGCTGCTGGGGACCTATCTCCTCGGCAGTACGGCTTTAGAGGAGGACGTTCTACCATTGATGCGATTGCAGAGGTGGTGAACGCGGTCCAAAAGGCAGAGGCATATAGTCGCACCAAGCAACGGATCGTCCTGTTGGTGACACTCGACTTCAGGAATGCCTTCAACTCCGCTAGATGGGTGGATATTCTGGACACGCTGGAAAACTCTTTTCAAGTTCCAGAATATCTAATGCGGCTTTTGAGGAACTACCTAAAGGACTGAAGCCTGCTCTACAACACGACACACGGCCAACGAAGGATGGAAATTACATCGGGTGTTGCCTAGGGATCTATCCTTTGTCCGGACCTGTGGAACGTAACTTACGACGGGCTACTGAGACTTGAGATGCCAGATGAGTCGCGCTTGGTCGGCTTTGCGGATGATGTTGCAGCTCTGGTCGCTGGACGCACCGTTGAACAAGCGCAACTTAGGCTAGGTATGCTAATGCGCCCAGTGAGGGACTGGATGACTGCTCGCGGACTCAGTTTATCACTGGAGAAAACCGAAGTGGTCATCTTGACAAAAAAGAGAATCCCTAGAGTAAGGATGATCAGTATTGGAGATATACAAATCGAATCGAAGCCAGCGGTGAAGTACCTGGGGCTACTGATCGACTCGAAGATGAGTTTCTCTGAGCAAATCAGGGCAACGGCTGAGAAGGCTACCTCGGGAATATCGGCTCTGAGTCGACTTATGGCCAACGTAGGGGGACCCAGCCCATCAAAAAGACGCCTCTTGATGAGTGCTGTAGGGTCAGTGCTACTGTACCGAGCAGAGGTATGGGGCGACGCTCTCAGCAAGGAGGTATACCGAAAACGATTGGCACAGGTACAGAGAAGAGGAGCACTGAGAATTGCATCTTCGTATCCAACAGCCTCCGACTCGGCAGTGAGAGTGATTGCAGGCGTGATACCTGTCGCCTTCCTTGTTAGACAGCCCCGCGCTATTTACCTGCGCCGAAACGAGAATGCGAGGGAGATGGTTGTCCACGAGGAGAGACAACGCTCGCTCAACGATTGGCAGCAGTCTTGGGGGAATTGCACGAAGGGAAGGTGGACTGCGTGCCTCATCCCGGATGTGAAACCGTGACTAATTCGAAGGCATGGTGAGACTGACTTCTATCTGACCCAGCTTTTGAGTGGGCACTGGTGTTTTCAGTCTTACCTGCACAAGATCGGTAAGTCACGGTCTCCCGATTGTCGGTTTTGCCCAGGAGAGGACGACAATGCCTGTCACACATTTTTTGCGTGTACAAAATGGGTCAGGCTGCGAACGGAACTCTACAGGGAGACGGGAGAGCTCACCCCGGATAATATAGTTACGGTGATGCTCGAATCGGTTGACAAATTGAACCAGGTGGCAAATAATGCTCGGGCAGTCCTAAAATATAAAAGGGAATCACAGCAGCCGGGGGCGCTGGGGGATCGCTCTTCTGGCATTTCCTCTTCCCCTCTCTCCTCCCGCTAGGAAAGGGACTCCCCAGCTTGAAGGCGCCCCACGGTGTAACAAAACGAGACCTGGCCCAAAGTAATGTGTCAAACGGTTCCAGGCTGGGTTCTCAGGTTGACAGGGGAGGTGTTTAGTGGGTAGTCTAGTCGCGCATGGGAGTCACACACTCTGTGCATAAATAGCATTCACCTCCCTACCACAAAAAAAATCTTTATCTCTGAAATGAAAGTGTTTTAACTATTTTATCAATGAAATTTCGTCATGTAGTCAAATAAATTTTAACTGTTCGTATGTTTTGGTGTAAACGAGATAGGCAAAACGTAGTCACTTATTATTTCCATATATTTTAAACTGAATGTATATTTATAGTGCGTTTAAGAAATAGTTGACACACTGGTACACAAATTCAAATTACGCCAAAAAGAAAACATACAAGAAAAATAGAATTGTTGAATATTTTTTATAAATTAACGCAACAATACATTGATAGCAAAGAACAAGAATTGAAAAAAAATGCGGACAAAATATTTTCAAAGTATGCCATGCTTTTCTTAAGAATGGTACAAATGGCAATGAAGCAAATTCACAATTTTTACCAGATTTTGGATGAATACATACAATTAAGATGTGGAATTTAAGTATTCGAAATCAATAAATTAGATCATGTGTAGTAGTTGCAAAAATCAAAAAAAAACATATTTGTTTATTATTGTAACATAGAATGTGAAATGTAAAGAAAAGAGTATTGAAAAACAGAATTTTACACAATCATTGGCTAGTAGTTTCCCATAATATATATTTCTACATTGTACTTTACTATTATTATTTTCTAAGTATTGTTTACTTGTTTTTCTAGTTTAAAATTTATATGCGACTTTATTAAAATAATATGAATTACTAAACATTAACAACGACTTTCCTTTCCAGTGGTCCCTTCTTTCAGCGGGAAATAGAGTGCATGGTAAGTATGCCGTCGCGAGGGTAGGGTTTGAGAAAATCCGCTGAGGTCGGTTTCGCGTCGCGCGCGGTACCTTCGTTGATTTTGGTTTTTCTTTAGCGTAGTTTTTTTCGCATTTACGTTAACGTAGTATATTTTTCGGTACCGCGTCGGTAAAATTCGGTGACGCGAAATAGAAATTAGATTTGTTTGGTACTTTGACTGGATGAATGAAGAAATACGGAGTAACGTAAAGTAGGTTTCTTCTCCATATAATTGTGTTATTGACGCGAGGTGGCTGAAAAATTGTAAATGAGCGTAATTCATTTGGAGACCCGCGACCGAAATCCTCTCCGATCTAGCTGGCCGACAAGCAGCCACCGCGAAAATGGATAACGGTGCACGAATTGGTTGACCGGTTGGTACCATCCGTTGGCATTACTCAGACTTAACGACTAGAACCGATGAGAGGTCGGTTTCTCGTTCGGACTTAGACATAAAAATCATTACAAATTTATTGAACAGAATAAATTGATAAAAAAAACTCTCGAATCCTGAGATAGCCTACAATAAAGTACGTGTATTCCCATCATCAACACTTTACTATATCAAAACAATACCCGCAAAAGAATCTTTTCAACATTCGACTCTCGCACTAAATCACATATTGTAAGTACATAACTAAACAGAATAAAATCCTTTATATGGATCCTCCGGAAAACAAACCCTGCAGCAATTAAAAAAATCATTTATATCAGAGAGCGAAAAATTCCGTGACATAAAATATTTGAAAAACGTCGACCTAACTTAAAACAACTTGGGTAAACAGAACTGCGCTTCTGTCAGAAGGGTTTTGTACTCAACCTACGATGCACAGTCACCAACGATAAAACCTCAAGATGTACATATTTAAAAGAAAAATCATTTTAAATGCTCTTATCAAGACTTTTGATTTGGCACCCCACAGATTGCCTTCGATAAACAATTTGGTTAAGTCTCACCTTCCGATATTGGGCTACCCCCTTTAAAAACCTACTTTAATTTTTAAGAGATCATCACTTGTAATCTACCGACCAAATTTGGTAAATGTACAGCTGCTACAGTTTCGGAGAAAAACTCCCGTGACGTACAGATGAACTAGCGGACAGACAGATGGGCAGACAAATTCCATATCAATAGGGTCTTGTAGGTAGTACAAAACTTTAAAAATATCCGCAAAACACATAAAAAGGAATCCTAAGCAAAATTCGCACCGACACCATTTTCGTCTATTCCAATTTATCCTTGCAGTCACGCTGGCAAAAAAAGGATTATTCCTAGTGCATACGCAGCGTTTCACCATTCACCGCCATTCGACAATGTTTTGTCATTTGTTAGTTCAATCTATTGGGCTTTTTCAGACGCAGCGTTAAAAGTGAGCGTTAAACAGGTTATATGGGCAAGAAGAGTGAGAGGCATTGAGGGGACCTGATGGTAAAAACAAGCCACAATTTTGTAGGGTGAACGAGCGTAACGCACATACACAAACGCATTTTGTTGATCATTTGGTGGAGGAAATTTTATACAAACGCCGGTAAACATTCCGAATTGAACATTCGATGAAGAATTTAATTTACGTGCAAAAATGGATGCGTGATGCGAGAAGCTACGTATTATTTAATAAATTTATAAAAGCGGAAGCCATGTTCAATTTCAGGAAACAACACGACGAATATCACGATTTCAATAAAGTTAAATTGCCTATTGTAAATCCATAGAAAATTAACAGTACGCATAATCTTCATAGAATCACATTATAATAAGCCAGTTGACAACACAACAAGAAAAATATGCGACTACAAAGGATATTCAAATTTGGAATTTATTTTTCAGAAAGCGGAAAAACACGGAGGTTCTAATAAATCCAATAGAAGTTTGAATCGACAAACTTTAACAATCATAAAATACATTTTTCATTCCAGTTTTTGTTACCCCGTGCACAATTCAAGGCTAAAACATCAATTCTCAATCGCTTATCTCTCTGTCTTCGCTTTCATGTTGTCCGCACGACGTTTAACGATCAAATTATCCTTTTGACACATACACTCGCAAGACGTGTATCGTATACAAAAATAGGTTGGCTGAACTATGCAACGTGTAAACATAAGGGCGTAAGCGCGAAACCTGTTTGGATATGGGTTTTTACCATTCCCGTGTGAAAGAGCCCATTGTCTTATGGGAGGAGATAGAGAGCGACAAGCTTTTTTTATAGGATTGACTTTTGCAGAGCCTGTGGACATTATGAAGGAGGAGAAGAGGTAGCAAGAGAATCCACGGCTATTAGATGAGGGATTAAAAATGTTGTTTATCCTTCGTTTGAATAAACGAAAGCAAAACATTGAGGAGTTGGAAAATACAAATGAATCCATTCACATCCTTCCTGGGTAAATTTTTAAATTGTTTTCCGATTGGAAGCTGCAATGGCAAACATCGAGGGATGGTTTGTTGAGTTAATGGAGTTAAATTTAATTTAAGCTATTTATTTTACATTTGACTGTAAATCATCCATTATGTCGGTGGTTCATTGAACTCATAAAATAATTAAAACAAAAGCCTTTACTTCGTTTTTTATTTGTTAGCCGTTATTTTTATATACAGAGGTACATGTTTCAAAGTAAGCAGAGAAAAAAATGAATAAACACTTGTCCTTAATCTAATTATGCACCCTCTACATTAAAACCATACACTTTTATAATTGCTTAGTCACTTAACAGATCCTTACAGCGATTTACTTCCATAAGTGGTGAATAATTCTTACTTACGAGTAGATCAGTATTTAATCGACTATTTTGTGGCTGTCTTGATATGATAACGCTCTCACAGGCGTCCAATTTATATGCTCCCTTAACCTCATTGACCAGTTCCAGATTTCCGCTACTCATGCTGTGTTTCTGCTTTACAATATGTTTTGCCACCTCCAAGAATACTCCTGCTGGTTCGCGAGAGGATTCTTGGAGGCTTGCATTCTTTGGGGAGGGCCTTCCTCATGTACTCAAAGAAGTAGAGGTTTCCATTGGGTTCGTCCGCGGATAACATCCGACTACAAGTACTGGTCTTACTTTTGATGTTATTTCAGCCGGAAGTGAGGATGCTACATTAAGCGACCCGTTCCCATCGGATCCAATGGCAAAAATGATATTCGTGAATGTAGCCTCAAAGCTTGGCCAACCTTTGAGTCTGCAAATACCCCTGACAGTAGGCAAAACGCTATGGAAAGAAACCCAGAACAATCATTGCGATGTTAGCTGAAAAGGAGAAAAATTGTGCTGCGGGTCGGATTTCCAGTACCGGCAGCAGAGAGCAGTGAACGACCAGGCTCCCGGCCGTCATTATCCAGTGACTACAATGTTATAGCAGTAATAAACTTGGCTTCTATAACAGATATCTTCTTCTTCGTAGCACTACAGCCCCTATTTGGCCACCGCTTCCTGCAAAAAGCGCCTCCAACTGTTTCAGTCCATTGGCCGTGATTTTCTAATTTCGAAATCCAAGCACCAATGAACTGTCTTCGCCGACCAAGTCAAAAAAGTGCATCGAGCTGAAAGAAGAATCCTTTCAGCTCGATACACTTTTCCCAACGATGTTCAATAGCTTCGATACCCGCTTTATAGTAGGAACCGTCAAGCCCCTCAAAATAGCTAGTAACCGCAGACTCTACCTCTTCATTGTTGGAAAATCTTTTGCCGCCGAGCCATTTTTTCAAATTCGGAAAAAGAAAATAATCCGAGGGAGCCAGATCTCGCGAAAAAGAAGCATGAGGAAACAATTCGAACTTCAACTCATTGATTTTAGCCATCGCAATGACGCACGTGTGGACTGGTGGGTTGTCATGATGACAACACTTTCTTTTTCGTCAGATGGGGCCGTTTTTTTCTTGATTTCATCAATCAAACGCTGCAATAAGGCTGCATAATATGCGCCGTTGATTGTTTTTCCTTTTTCGAGATTATCACTAAATATTATTCCACGCGCATCCCAGAAAACGGATGCCATGACCTTGCCAGCTGACTGAACTGTCTTTGCTTTCTTTGGAGCCGGGTCTCCCTTTTCAGTCGACTGCTTTGACTGCTCCTTGGTCTCAGATGTAAAATGATGAACCCATGTTTCGTCCATGGTTATGAATCGACACAAAAACTCGGCTATTATTACCCAAGCGAATGAAGCACGAGAGTCAGAAAACGAGAGCCTCTCTCAAGAAGCTACGCCACCATGACCTTGACCACTCCAAAGAAGAGCGGCTTATTCGGAACGTGGAGAATATTGTCAAACAATGAAAAGCCGCTTGCGACGAATAAAAAACATCAAGGAGAACTTTAGAAATGGAGTTCTTGAGCTAGACGAACTCATGAATTGCATCATGCACTATGGGCAGAGGTAGCTTATGGCGAAAAAAGACTGAAACACCAAGCCCTCTAGTAGAACACCTGTAAATCCAGCTCCTGATAGTGCTAAAAGGATGGCAGGCAGCCCAATTCAAGATAACCGCAAGAAAACGAGGAAGATGGAAGCACCAAACAAAGATGCTAATCTTGACAAAAAGTTTCATGTAGTGCTCAACCAGGCTGCCAAAAAGTGGCCAAAAAGCTTCTGCTTACAATGTCAACAAGGAGCCTCCCAAGAAAGAGAACAACAAAAATTCTTCCGATACAACATGGAAACCAAAACACACCCTACCAGAGGCTCTGCTTATTACCTGAAGGCAGATCCTACGCAGACGTGCTGCATGAAATAGAAGAAGTGGTTAAGCCAGATGCCACCAAAATTGCCATAAGAGCTGTACGGCTAATTACTGTTGGGACTCGGACCAGATGCCACCATCAAGGAAATGAATTCGCGCCGAAGCATAATAGTCCAGGATGTGCTTGACCAGTTTGTGAGGGATATAACAGTCGACCTTCTGTTACTCAGTGAGTAACATCACGATAAGAACTAGCAAGCCTGGTATCCTGAGAAATTTGGTACCTGGGCCATCTGGGTTTGTGGCAGCATCCACCAAGGTGCAGGGCCATGTACGAGGAGACAGTTTTATGCTGGTGAGGTGTTCAGGAACAACATGTTTTAGTGTTTATCTAACGTAAAATGAACTGATGGCATTCTTCCAAACTGAGCTCAATACGTTGGAGGACGCTGTCTTAAACACAGAGGACCAGGTGTTTGCTCGGGGAGATTTCAATGATCAATCTACCCGCCGAAGAAAGCAGCTCCCAGGAATGACAGCCAGAACAATGCTCCTCCTTAATACTGAGAACAATCCTACTTTCCACCGCCTGGATTGTGCAGGAACTATACTGCTGCCAAGAGCACACAACTGGCGAATACTAAGAGACTACTTGGCCAGTGACCACCAGTATATAGTTGTAGAGATTTGCGACATTACCGCCTGGCGTACATATGCCCACGCTCCAACATTTGGACGGAAAACTGAGAAGAGGGACGTTGGGAGATTCGCTGACGTGCTCATTGTGGGCACACCGGTACTGGGAGCTCCACCGGCCAAAGCATGGTACTGACCATATCACCTTCTTGAGTGCTTATAACTAACTACCTGTAAGCGAAGGCCTGGAAGGGGCTGTAGTGCTAAAGCAAAAATAAAATGAGTATCATCGTATTTGCTTGCGAGTCTTTCATGCCCCGTCGGAGGCCCCATCCCAGTAAGCCTCCAGTTATCGCTGAACGAAGAAGGGGGTATTACAAGCTTCAATGAGAAACCCAGCGAACGTGAAACATACGAGTAAGGCTAACGGCATCCAGATTGGCCAGGAAATACCGTTGCAAGCTAATTAACAAGAGAAGGGCCCAATGCTAGATAAATCTAGTGGACGATGTGAATAGGTATACGTGGGATCTGGAGTACAAGCTGGCCACACCGAGGTTTGGCACTCTATGAAAGCCCTGATTACATGAAGCAGAAAACATGAACAAGATTGTGCGGGCTCTGTTCATCTGTGTCAATATAGTCCACGGCAAAATACCAGTGAAAGACCTGCCATTTAAAACGATAGAACCGGAAGCGGCAGTTCTATCCACGATAGCCATATGGCGTTCCTGCTGAAGCATTGCAAGTTGTCTACAACCTTGGATCTAACTTGCTGCTCAGTATGTTCAACGCCTGTCTGCGGGAAAGGGTTTTCCTAGAATGAAAGAACATTTCGATGCTCGTGCTGTTTAACAAGGAAAAGAGAATTCCCGACTCGGCATCTGCGTACTGACCATTATTCATGCCGGGAAAGTGCTCGCGAAACTCGGCACGGGAAGATCACTGACGCGATTTGTGCTGCTGAGGACCTACCTCCTTGGCAGTACAGCTTTAGAGCAAGACACTCTACTATTGATGCGATTGCAAAGATAGTGAGTGTGGTCCAAAGAATGGAGGCTCACCACCGGACACACAAATGGGTTGTACTGCTGGTGACGCTTGATGGCAGAAACGCTTTCTCTTGCTTCATATAAGAGAGAAGTAGTCTTGCAGATCCAAAAAGCAGGAATAACCATCAACATCCGGAAGGGTCAGTTCTTCATGACGGAAGTTAAATACTTGGGTCATATAGGTCACGGCAACATAAAGACAGATCCGGATAAAAAAAAAGAGAGCCCAAGATCACCAAGGGCTACGGTACTTCTTGGGTTTATGCGGTTGGTATCAACGGTTTGTACGAAATTATGCGAACATCCCAACGCCTCTGATAGACATGCTGAGCCAGGAATGGAAGTTCATCTGGGAAGAGTAAATCTTACGGGCTTTTGCATTGCTAAAGAAGAGCCTGATAACAGCTCCCATACTCCATAGAACAATCCAATGTTGCGTGAGTCAATATGTACCATAAGCTTAGCCCAGCCCAGCAGAATTATAGTGTTTCTAAGCAAGAATGTCTGGCAGCGGTATTGGTGGGGAAGCATTTTTGCACCTATATTGAAGGACACTCCTTTAAACTTGTCACGGATCATGCATCTCTCAAGTGGCTCATGAGTCAATCCGATTTACATGGTCGTCTGGCAAAATGGGCATTGAAATTGCAAGCGTTTAATTTTATGATTTGCCATCGAAAAGGAAGCCAACATGTGGTACCTGACACTTTATCGAGAATGGTCTCCCCAGCAGGGGCAAAGTTGACTCAGGACTGGACAACTCTCTCATGGTAGACTTTTAGCATCCTTCCTTTAAGTCGCCAAATTACGTTCAGTTGGTATACACCATCCAGACTGAACTTTCCCAATTTCCCAATTACCGGGCGACGCTCTCAGCAAGGAGGTATACCGAAAACGATTGGTACAGGTACAGAGAAGAGGAGCACTGAGAATTGCATCTTCGTATCCAACAGTCTCCGACTCGGCGGTGAGAGTGATTGCAGGCGTGATACCTGTCGCCCTCCTTGCTAGAGAGCGCCACGCTATTTACCTGCGCCGAAACGAGGATGCGAGGAAGATTGTTGTCCGCGAGGAGAGACAACGCTCGCTCAACGATTGGCAGCAGTCTTGGGGGAATTGCACGAAGGGAAGGTGGACTGCGCGCCTCATCCCGGATATGAGACCGTGGCTAAATCGAAGGCATGGTGAGACTGACTTCTATCTGACCCAGCTTTTGAGCGGGCACGGGTGTTTTCAGTCTTACCAGCACAAGATCGGTAAGTCACGGTCTCCCGATTGTCGGTTTTGCCCAGGAGAGGACGACAATGCCTGTCACACACTTTTTGCGTGTACAAAATGGGTCAGGCTGCGAACGGAACTCTACAGGGAGACGGGAGAGCTCAACCCGGATAATATAGTTGCGGTGATGCTCGAATCGGTTGAAAAATGGAACCAGGTGGCTCATTATGCTCGGGCAGTCCTAAAATATAAAAGGGACTCGCAGCAGCCGGAGGCGCTGGGGCTGTGGGATCGCTCTTCTAGCATGTCCTCTTCCCCTCTCCCCTCCCGTTAGGAAAGGGACTCCCCAGCTTGAAGGCGCCCCACGGCGTAACAAAACGAGACCTGGCTCGAAGTAATGTGTCAAACGGTTCCAGGCTGGGTTCTCAGATTGACAGGGGAGGTGTTTAGTGGGTAGTCCAAGGGTATCCTCCATGGGAGTCCCACACTGCCAGACTCGGCGGGCGTAAATGCCTTCACCTCCCTACCACAAAAAAAAATATTACCGGATTTGAAAGTAATAGATGGATTTGTGTACAAGCGCACGGAACACACAACCAATCCAATTTCGTGAGCCGATGGATAAATATGGCATTACCCACCAGCGTACCGCAATATACTCACCTCAAGCCAATGCTTCTGAACGTCTAAATCGGACGCTTTAAGCCACTTTACGCACCTGCATAGTTCCGAATCAGAAGCTTTGTTGATTGCCTCCATATTAAAACGCTCACAGTGACAAATAAATATATATATTTCGGGAGCTCACTTCCTCAGTGTCTGATTTTTTTTGCAGTTATAGTGCTACAAAGCTAACATTTATAGTCCTAAAATCAGCAAAATTATCCTTAAAATTTACTTAAAGTAATTAGATCTAAAAATGTTAATTGCTTTTTTTGGCTTGAACTTTTTATTGCTTAACAAATATCCGATTTTAGACTGAATACCAATTGTTATAATACTAGCTTACAAACTTCCCTTCAAATTTACTTAAAGTAATTAGCTCTAAATAGCTTAATTCTATCGATGTTGTTCCACAAATGTAGCACCTCATTGTTGACGTGTTCTATGTGACTGCATTACATACTTTTGCGTCTACCCTTGTAAGCATCATAGTATGTTTTACAGATTATTTATATAATTTATATTATATTATTTGAAAAGAAATTTGTTTTTTGTGGGGCGTTAATGGTATTTTCCACATACTCAATTTCTTCTTGGGTTATATCCGCAGTTTCTAAATCTAATTCTAATGGGACGACAATATCGCGGTAAGGATGGGGTTAGATTTTGCCGTACTATTTTTGTACCCCATACCAAACGAAGTGGTACAAAGCTACTTTGAAAAATGTTACTATCTGTGGCGTAATTCTCGATCTTTTGTTTGAATTGTGCCTGCTCCACTTGCAAAATAGCTCTAATGAGTCACATTCATCTAGTATGAGATCACGTAAAACCCCCTTCAAATACGTCAGTAATCTTGTTGTGGTACGGTTTAATAAATCTTGAAGATTTACATGCCCGCAAGTTTCGATAACTTCGTATGACTCTTTGGGCGGATAGCAGTCAAATTTTTTTTGTAGTAGCAAAAAAATGTTCGCGAATAACGGCAAACCCCGTAACTGTACACGGAAAAAATGGTCTCGATCCACGATCGTCCGTATGAATACATTGCACGCGCATTCTCGCTGCTGACGATGCGAATTAATTTTGCAGTCACTTTCTTATGCGATTCATTTCCTTCATTGATTTCCTTGCGACTTATAATATATGATCGCGCTATATGACGTTTCTAAGCACAGAACTTACTATTCAAAACATGGGTCAGACGAATCGCAGCGTCAGGACCACACAAATCGACTTTCTTCACTACAAATCTCCACCCAAACTTTCTTTTCGGCTCCACGTCATTTTTTCTACCGAAGCTGCCGCGAATATTCTTCGGTTTTTTTTTCACCGTCAACGTACGTTAGCACCGCCACAACACTTCGCAACGATAGAAAAAATCACTTCGGTCGGAAAATTTCCACCGCATTGCAAACTTATACCACAAACCGATTTTTCTCGCGATTACTCCCCAGAAAGGTGAAGAAATCTTTCAGCAAAATTTTTGTTTCTTCCCGCTCGGTTACCGGGTTCCAACTCCCATATCCGTTGCCCGACACGATTCTTCTCGACCCGCTTCCAGTCATAACGGAAACCGGTAATCATTTCCCGTGTGCGGATATTTTTACTTTGTGTAGGTGGCTCAGCCTTCGTTGCTGTCTTTGCCGGCGGATATAATAGTCTGGGACAAAAAATAGTCAAACTACCAGTTGAGTTGCGTTTGTTGTAAATTAGAGTTTTGCGTTGTATTGGAAGATGATTTGATTGTTCCCTTTATAGATGTTTTGATTATTTGCAGACGTTGCCATAGATGGCATCGGTGAAGGGACTTTCCCTAGTTTTGGTTTATCACTTTCTTGTTTAATTTCTACTAACTAACTAACTAACTAACTCCTGTTGTCCTTTCATGGAGGTCCCTCGAGCAGTTTGCATATGTGGACTGCTCGATTACTATAGCTCACTTGACGATTGGCAACAACCCTGAATGAATGACATGGAGAAATGAACCGTGCGCCTCTATCCTAAGCTGAGGCCTTGGATCAAACGTAGTCATGGTGGAACTGACTTCTATCTGACTCAGCTGTTGAACGGGCATAGATGTTTTCATTCTTACCTGCACAGGATTGGCAAGTCACGGTCTGACGCCTGCCACACATTTTTTGCTTCCAAAGAGTGGAATGGGCTGCGTGGTGAATTTATTATTGAAGAGATGCTCAGATCTGTGGACAACTGGAACCAAGTGGCAAATTACGTTCGGACCTCCAGCCGCTGAGCATTCCTCATCCTTTTCTCCCCTCCAGCTGGGAGAGTGATCCCTACAACCTGATGATGTCTGAGGACCCCAATGCAATGTGTCAAACGCTTCCAGGCAAGGTCTTCAGGTTGTCAGGGGAGGTGTTTAGTAGGTAGGGCTATGGCAGCCCCACACAAAGTTTCAGACACTTCCAGGCTAGGTCTTCAGGTAGTCAGGGGGGGTGTTTAGTAGGTAGGGCTATGGCAGCCCCACACTAGGGCATGAATAACCTTCAACTCCCAATCACAAAACAGGATCGAAATCTTTGAAATGAACGAAACAGGCAATCATAAATATTTAATTTTATTTCTTCCACTTTTCCTTCAACAACTAACAAATTTCGCGTAGCTCCTAATATACAAATTGCATGACCTATGGATAATATTTCTCTTCAAACCTAATTTTACTTGTCTTGCCCAATGGCCTTAAATCGCGAGGAATATACTTATAGTAATGTTCATCTAATTTCCTTGCGAACGGATTCACACCCAATTCAAAGAATCGTCGCTTAGCCTCCAATTGGCGCGTCTTATTATCAATCTTGTAAATTTTTTCCCATGTATAAATCTCTGGGATTAAACGATGTCTGGGTCGATTGGCCATTAAATGCTTGAATATACTCTCCATGAATTCCCTTCGCTTGGGATCCTTAATATCAGCAATTTTCTGTTCCTCTTTGCCTAAATATGGCTTCATCTCAACACCGACTCGTTCAGCTGGCGCGTTCGCATAAAAATGAATCAAAGTTTTCAGCACATCCTCATTGAATCCGATGCATTTGCCACTTTCATCGACGTCCTCATAGAGTTTCCGTTGGTCCATTCCCCAACAATAGTTTACTTTGGGGTTGTTGTAAACGCAGTCGGTGTGGACCAGAGTTGTGTTCATTTGGTATACGTAGAACGACCAATATTGTCCGTTTGTAATCACAGTTTGAGTGGCGAGCGGATATGTGACATCATTATAAGTGGAAAAGCCTTGATAGCAAGCTTGAGCCAATAGCCAGCCGTAGCTCGATTGAATTCCATGTGCGTGGAGCAGGTCATTTGTGTCTGGGCCAATGTCTAGATTTTTGAGAAGATAGTCTCGACATTGGTAGGACAGAAGGCCAAATTCGTTTTGACTGCCCGGCCAGAAGCCTGAAATTATGTATATTTTGATAAAGTCTTGTCAAGGAGAGCGGATTTCTTAACCTGGAGTAGTTGTTCCATGCCTATGTGTTGTTGCATAACCCACCGTCCTTGCATCATACCTAAACAGTGGAACCTTTTCCATTGTTTCACGACTTTCTTCAATCATGGGCTTGATTTCTTTGAGGGGGAATTTGTGTCGTAATGCTATGTAAGGTCTTCCCATATACTGAACTGCTCTATCAACAGGATCATTTATATAAGGCTCCTGCCACTTCACCCCTTTACGACTTTTACGTACATTCTCGGGCGGATCGACACCACCAACAAACCAAAATGCTTCATGGTAGGGATCAGTGTCGAATTCTGCTTCACCGAGATGAGGAAATGAGTCTAGCATGGCAAGCATTAGGTAACGATTAATATGCGATACAATTTCAGAGCCAAGCAACCGATCTAACTCTGCCGGATGTGGATCATGACCAAGTTGCTTCTGTTTATGTCTGAAAATGTTTAGAAGTGTGAATTGAATCTAAGAAAAAATAATAAGGCGAAGCTACCTGTAAAAATGTGTTGCAAAACCGATCAAATCCTGTATTTCCCCTTGAACACTCTTTGCAAGAGCGTCCACACTAGCATCAGCTCCTGCATAAAATTCCGGCAACTTAGTGACACTCTCGAATAGTGTCCGTGTGTAATGCTGCGTCAATGGTAAGCAATTGTATGGAACACGGTCTTCACCAAGCATTACCATTCGATATCCATAATATCGCGGCATATTCAATTTTATCAATTTCCCTTCGACTGTTGTCACATTTTTCACTTGCTCGTGCCATGCCTGCACCTTTCGTTTCTTCACTTCTTTGTATGATAAATCCAGAATTTCTGGGTATTGCGGCGTCTCTGTGTATTCATCACTCAGCTGGGCCCAGGGACCACTTGCAAATGTGCGAGATGAATTTTTCACAACTTTACGCAGCAATTTTAATTCCCGCAACTTAAGCATTATTGGAAACTGATAAAAGCCGTGTTTACATGGGAGCTGGTAGGGTTATGTAAAATGTCAAATGTAACAGTGGTACTCAAGCCGCCACTTTTCTAGGTTTCGAGCGACATCTTACTTCGAACTACTGTACTTTTTAATTCTAGTATGTACAAAAATCATACAAGCAGATAAAATTTTTGTGATTCGGCAACCATTGACCGATCGTCACTTGATCAATCACGGAACGAAAATTGTCTCATCAATTTTCGTTTTAATTTTTGTTCGTTCTCTTCGTACTCGCGCCTTTCGTTCATATCGTTCGAGTGTGTCGTGTATCTGGTCTTGACCAGTAGATGTCCTTCGACTGTCAAAAATCATTTTTATCCAATCCAACGACCAATTTTAAGCCAAGAGTCCGCGCGCTTACGGATAAGAATTTTCTTTGACATTCCGCAAAAGTCGAGTTCGTCGTAAATCCTTGCAACGATAAAACGTGAATTGCATTTGAACTCTTATCGTGTGGCTGTGTGTCTTTCATTTTCAAGCAAAACAATTTGCATATCAGTTATATTTTGCAAATAGAAAGTAGCTCCGAAATTCAACGGCGGCGCCCACGGTCAATAATCAAGCAATAGAACCTCTACATACACCGCGACGACTGGTTAGAGTAGGAAAGCATTAGCGTGCACTTGTCGTTGGACGTGTTGAAAGGCCGTGCGAGAAAGTGAGTACGATATACAAGTTAAGCCGAGCATACGAATAAGAGGCGAATTGGAACGAGTTGTGTGTTGTGTTTAGAATTTTTCGGTATTGGACGACGTATAAGCCAAGTGACAGTCAGGCGGCCGGTTAAATCAATCCAATCAGTGTCTAATCGAGAATTAAAGAAATTGTTCTATTATATCGTGAAGCAGCAGGAGGCGGGGCTGCGTGTTGTTTTCGTTTGATGGGTATTTCATCTATTGACGCGAAAAATTGACGGGATTGTTGTTTGTTCCGCTAAAACGGATTTTTGGTGCGACGAAGAATTTACCGCTTGGTGCAAGTTTATCATGGCGGGATTAAGGAAATTGTGAGGACTGTAAAGACAATTTATTACTGCAGCTGGACTGACTGAGAGACAACTCACCCGGACGCCATCCGATGAGCATTCGCTGGATGCAATTTTCGAAGCCTCTTGCGATACGACACCATCGCGATTTTACAGCAATCCAATCACAAGTATGGACGCATTGGTTATGTTCCTGTCAAACGTCGAATAAAGTAAGTAAATATGAAACTTTATAAAATATTGAATATTCTTGGCATAGTAATTAATTTGACATTTACGTTTTCTAGTTGAACGTTTTGAAAGGCTTCTACGCCTTCCTAGATATATTCCGACAGCTCCTGTCTTGTCGAGGCACAATAAGATATTCATGTTATTTTTTCCGTTACTCAAGTGCTGGTCCAGGGTAGTGCTATATAAAAAAGCCTGAGATATCTTGGACTGGCAATGGAATGAGAATTACATTTATTCAAGTCGTAAATGGCACAACGTTCATTTCTGTGGTTTCACAAGATATTGATGTCTTTCGATCAGGTATAGTGTATAGTATAGTGTCTGTGCAAAAGACCCTTATTTTTCAGATAATGAAGTATAAATAACAGCATTCACCCATACATATTGGCTACCGGGACGTTTGATGCGTAGTTTCCCGTCACCACGAAATGAAGGAATGTCTCAAAAACCAATTTGTATGGGAAAATGCTAATCTTTATCCTTCGTTAAATCGATAACTAAGACTTCTCACAAACATGACCAGAGCAACCCAATTCCCTAGATAAAGCCCGGCCAAACGGTTTCAAAGTCTAGCGAAATCACGGTAACGATAAGATTATGAATGGTATCTCAAAAGATGGAAAGATTAACTCTTACATTTTGGCAAAAAATACCACGATCATAAAAATTGATTAAAAATTTCTCCAATCTTGTAATCCTCCATAAATGTTTCAATCTATAATTCGTTTGCCGGCAAACGATATATGCATAAACATAGAATTCTTTTAATTTTTAATTTTAGTTTCGGATATTTGCAATCTTTCAAAATAGAAACAAGAACTAAAAAATCAAATAGTTCCTTTCTCATTCCCTGACACTCTCTCCATCGCTCTTCTTCCTCGCACAATAATCGTGCGATCTGCATGCACATCTCGTCGCTTCGTCAACATTGTCTGGGTGGGTATACTTGACGAAGCGACGAGATGTGAATGCAGATCGCACGAGCGTTGTGCGACGAAGAAAGAGTGATGGAGAGAGTGGTAGGGAATGGAGGTGTTAAAAAAAAATTTTGCATTTATTTCTTCCCTAAATCAGACAGCTGTTTTGGGGCTTAATTAGCCTCTTCAATAATATATTGAACTGAGGCGAATTATCGGAGCGAAGCTGGACGGGGACCAATGGCGAATTCGATACAAACATTAGCTGTATGAAAGTTTTGACCAGCCGGAGGTCTCAACGATTGTCAGACTGCGGAAGCTGCAATGGGCTGGACACATGAATCGTATGGACGAACAACGGATACCCAATAAGGTATTCGTTGAGAAAACTGATGGCCGGAGACCAGTAGGGAATCCGAGGAAACGCTGGTCCGAACCGGTCGACGCAGACAGTTCATCGCTGGTCGGATTTCGAAATTGGAGGACGCGGTCTATAGACCAAAACAGTTGGAAACGCTATTTGCAGGAAGCGAAAACCCGGGACGGACTGTATTGCTACAAAGAAGAAGAATGAGATCAATGGAATTTTTTCCGCTCATCTATTTTTCGTTTTTTTTCCCTTTCATCCCATTTTTACCTTTCTTAATAGTTTTATTTTTCTCCCTTCTCTCCTGTTATTCTACAGGATCCACAGATGTGTACTGTGGAAATTGATTGGTCTATCCAGTCGAAACCTAACCAGTGCTAGATCTTGTCCACTTTTTAGACCAGTGGTGGCAGGTAATTTCAGTGACTCAAGACTGAGAAGTAATACTGTGCCTCAAGGGGCGTTAAGTTGAATTAATTAGGTGGGGGACTGTATTTTACTTTGAGGATAATTAATAGGAAGGGACCACATGACCCTCTTTAAATATTGTCAGATATTTATAGCTTAAGTTATAATCTACCGACCATCGTAGTGATATGTCAGTAGTTTCTCATACTAACATTTAATTTAACAAGTTGAGTAAGCAGGAGAGTGCTCCTACCAGAAGGTCTTTGTAAACATCCTAGGGTTAGAAGCAAGTTTTCTAATGGCGTGAATCGATAACTTGAATTATTCATCCAATACTTAGATATGAAATCGTTCAAATTCATACAAAAGATGCACAGTTTCTTTCATAAGAATGCTCGGCCGATTGAACATGTTCAAGTTAAACACTATTCCTTAAAGTTTCATGAAAATTGAAAGAAAATAAAAGTACCTAAGTCAATTTTAAATATATATAGGGTTTTCCAATAAGAGGTGTTATTTTGAATAGATCTTCTGATTTAACACCTTGCGACTTCTTCCTTTGGAGCCACGTGATAGAGAAGGCCTATGCCAATAGCCCAGCATCAATTCAAGATCTCAAAGATGAAATTCGTGAGGCTATCGAGGACATAGGGCAGCCACGTTGCGATTTGGTTATGGAAAATTTCATGAAGAGGATATGGTCCTGTAAGCGTGTCGTAGTGGTTATTCGCCCAATGTTAATTATTGCTATCAACAACATATCTTCTTCTTTATAATGAACTAAACATCCGATCATTTATCTTAAGAAATGGCATTTTTCTTTTAATATCAAAATAACACCTCTTATTGGAAACCCCTATATGAACCATAAACACGTGTTATCGTTGTTGTAATTCCATATAATTGAAATGGCTATAACTCACTTGATTATAATTCGATCTCAATTAAATTTTGTGAACATATATATCTTATGTCAGTCTATATAATTGCAAAATTTCAAGTAGTTTAAAGGTACCGTTTTGATTTTATGGGCAAAAATGTAAAATCTACAAATCATACTATTATTAACAAAGTTGAGCGAATTTCGATTTCCAAGGTATTTGTTGCCCTTGTACTCATAAAGGTCCACATTCGTGATAATTTTCAGATTTTTCGGCTCAAAGGTGTCCAATCGCGAGGGGGGGGGACACAAATTTTGCGTACATTTTGCCTTCCCGTGGACCCCCTAATTCATCAAATGATTTTTTTATTTCAGATTCTAAAAGTTCTAATCAAGACCTTTCATTTGATACCCCATTCGACTACCTTTGATTAAAAAAAAATTTTAAGGGCCAATTCGTTATTAGGGGGGACCCCCCTTAAAAATTTTTTAAATTTTTGTCAAGGCCTTAACTTTTGAGAGACCATCATTTCTGACCTTTTCACAAAGTTTGAGCATTCTAGCTTCTATAGTTTCTGAGGAAATCAGCTGTGACGCACGGACAGACGGACAGACAGGTCGCGAAACTAGTAGGTCTTTGTAAAAAATTTTTTTACAAAGACCTAAAAATGAATAAAATTCGGAAATAAATCAGATGTCGTATAAGAGTAATTTCGGATATTTTGGAGTTGTTTTATGGTAAAAAAAAAACACTTGAAAGTTAATTTATCGATGCACCAGAAGTGTGCTCGGTTGTGGTTCTTTAGTAGCCGTTTCTTGACTTTGGATTTTAGCTAGAATAAGGTGTTTGGACACTAAATGCCGAGAAATGCCAACAACTGAAAATACACCTGCAGCTCTGCTACTAAATCATACTGACACTCACCTCCTTTGTAGTGATGTGAGAGTTTGAAGGCGAGTCTTCCGCGGATGAAAACCTTGCCGCCGGGATGAAGGTTGGGTGATGGGCTAACTCTCCGTCCCTGTAAAACCCTACATTGTTTCTTTCGAAACCTGCAACAGAACCTTGGAGTGGATTGGATCTAAGGCAATGGCCTCGCAACCGAAAAAAGGATGCCAGATCATTCAATTACCCAGACCTTTTACAACAGGCCGGTTAGTATAAATTAAACATACTGGCAATCCAGGAAACGAATTGAACTATTCAAAATATGAGACCGCACACAATATTCAAAAGTGAGAAACCTGCTGGAAAGCGAGAATTCGGAGTAGCCTTTATTGTGGATAGGAAATTCAAATCGCAACATTGTTGATTTTAAGGCAATCAACGCAGCGTGGAGGAGATATGGTTCGGTTATTGGCAGCCGAACATAAAATCGATAACTTTGAAGTTAAGAGAGTGACCGCTGATAAGCTAACGATCAAGACAAAGACACTGGCTGATTTCAAACTGGCGAAAGATGCTCTTAATAGTGTCAAAGCTCCCCACTTCACATACACGCCGAAGGCGGAAAAAAATCAGACCTTCCTGTTGAAGGGCTTGGACTGTGGGGAGAATACCGTTGATCTCCTTGAAATGTTACAGGAAGCAGCACCAGCTATTAAGTTCATCTGTGTGAAAAATTTTGCTACAAGGAGATCAACTGTCGAAGGTAAAATATGACCATTTTATTTGGTCCAAATTTCTAACGATAGCAGTCCGAGTGCCCTCCAACAGGTAAGGTACTTAAACTTTAGAGTTGTGAGGTTGGAACGCCTCCAAAAAACTAAGGTCAACCAGAGCTACAGGTGTCAAAGATTCGGTCATTCGGCTGCCAATTGTGCCATGCACTATCGCTGTGTTAAGTGCAAAGATATTCACGCCCCCGGTGAATGCAAATTGGCTCAGATGGAGCCAAAAGAAAAATTATATTGTGTTAATTGCGGTATATTTGGTCATCCAGCATCATATCGAGGATGCCCTCGGTATCAAGATGCCAAAGTTAAATTTTCCCCAAAACAAACCAAAGTAAATCACAATTCGTTGCCTCCCAACTTCATCAAACCTGGAGTATCATTTGCACTTGCTGCCAGAGGACCAACAGACAACAATTTAAATAAAATAAATAATGTAAGTGGCAATAATGAGCTGCTTCTGAAAATCTACCAACAGGTTGAATCTCTTTCAGATAGAATCAACAAACAAGGCCAAAAAACAATTTCGTTTATCAACATTTAGGCCAACATGCTTCAAAATAGGTCGTCATCCAGTCACATTCCCATGAATAGGATTCGTCTCATCTCGATCAACGTCAACTCCATTGTTACTATACATCGGCGTGATTATCTCCTTGAATTCATTGTTAAGCAAAAGCCTGACATCATGCTTCTCACCGAAACCCACCTGAATTCATGGCACTCCATGACATTCAAGGATTTTGAATTCGTAAGAAACGATAGGGTAATAGGAGATGGGGGAGATGGCACCGGGATATTGGTTTGAAGACCCTATCGTTTCCAAAATATTGAAAAAGTCGAATTCAAAAGCGTTGAATCTCTTGAAGTATCCGTTATCAAAATCTCACTGCCAGGTGGGGATAACCTCTTCGTTATCTCTGCCTATGCAACTGGTGGAACTGCTCTCAAGCACAAAGAGGAGCTCAATTCCTTGTTTGAAATACTCGAATTGAACAGGCTGCATAGTTATTATATTCTTGCTGGTGACCTGAACGCCAAGCATACATCATGGCTGAACGCCGCAAATAATCCAAGAGGTGTATTCCTGAAATCGTGGATAACAGAGAATCGAATTGAATACAGGTGCAAACTACAGGTATATGGGTCGGAGTTCCCAACATACCCTAGGACAAATTCATATTTGGATCTCTGCATTGCTGACGCAAGACTTGAATTCAGCTTTGATAGTCCTCAACGGAAACTGTAGGTGCTTCCTTATGATAGCGACCATAACGCAATCGTAAAGGAAATCTATCATCAAAGGGGTGATTTCTTCCTCATTGCAGGTCAACACGAAAATCATCAGTTGAACTTCAAAAAAACAAACTGGGGAAAGTTTCAAAAGAAGTTTAATCGGGATAATCTTCTGATAATGGCAACTCTTGCTCAATGGTTCCTAATGACAGGAATCTAACTAACGATGAAATAGATGTCTATTTGTCGAAGTTAGAGAAGCTGACTTTGGAAACGATTGAGAAAGTAGTTTCCAAGATTAATCTTCGAAACAATATGAGAGGATATGAAACACCAACCATCGCAAGGTTGAAAAGATTGAAAAGCCTTCTTCTCACACGCGTCAACAATATTTATCGACGATTTTGGGACTACAACCATCCCTCGTTGGCTTTGTTGAAATTACACCTGAAGAATGTCCGGAACTTAATCCGTTCATACTTCAGGAGTGAGGTCAGCAATCAATGGGTGGAAAAATTGAGAGGTATTAGCCCACAGGACCCAGATGACGTGTTCGCAAAAGTGAATAGCATATTCCGCAAGAAGTCTCGAGTGAAGGTATCGAATCTTGAAGTCACTAGTGATGAGATAAATCTTCTCGATAGGGCTGGTATCGAAATTGATAGTACGACTCCGGATAGAAATGGAAACAGGATTATATGTGAAGGGTTGGATAAACTTGCCCTGATTGTAACACATTTTGAATTGGTTCATCTACCAAACCCTGAGAGAGGGAACGAAATTTTTTCAGAAGTCGTTGAAGCAAAAGTTTCCGACTTCAAATCAATGCCTGAACGGCCAATCAATTCTTCATTTCAATGAAACATTCACATCTGACCTCATATCGAGCTTGAATCTAATTGATTATTTTGTCAGCTATAAAGACTTGTGTTTCATATTTCGCAAGATAAACAACAAGAAATCATGTGGTACTGATGGTATTCCAAATGTAGTTCTCCGACATTTGCCTGAGGTTGCTATTAGAAATTATTGCATATTGTTCAACAACATGTTGAGCAATTCATATCTCCCAAATGGGCTAAGGTATTTCCGATCTTGAAGAAAGGAAAAGAATCTTCATGCCCGAAAAGCTATCGCCCAATCAGCTTGCTGCCTAACATCAGCAAGGTATTTGAAGTGATACTCAACAGAGCATTAAACGCCCACATTGAGGGATATGAGTTGATGCCGAATTGCCAATTTGGTTTTCGTGCCAGGCATTCGACCACACATGCAATAACGAAAGTAACCTCAGACATCTGTTGGAAACTAAATGATAGAGAATGTGTTGGAGCATGTCTCATTGATATGGAGAAAGCCTTCGATACGGTGTGGTTAGATGGACTAGTTTTTAAACTCCTTCAGGACAAGTTCCCCAGACACCTTGTCGCCATGATGTGTAATATGTTATACGGGAATTCGTTTGTTGTAACTGATGGAAATCTGACAACAATGCGCGAGTTCAAGGTCTTGAATGGTCTACAGCAGGGAACAGTTACTGCACCTCTGCTCTTCTCAATCTTCATTCGCAAGCTATTGAACGGCTTTGATTTTAACATCTCGCCAACGCGATCATTGGTAGCGTTTGCTGATGATCTGATCATCTATACGGCAGACCGAAAAGCTACAATAGTTCAGAGCAATCTCTAAAAAATGTTCAATGATGTGCAGCTGTACACTGACAATTTCCGAATGAAAATCAATGCGCAAAAGTGTGAAACAATCTTGTTTCGGACAACGCTGCAGGGGGTCAGTCAAGACCTGAAACGTAATTGGAAAGATTTCCACATCATGGCTGGCGAGGATAGTTTAGAACGAGTTCCACATAAATCCTGTGTTCGATACCTCGGTGTTTATCTCGATCAGTAAGGCACTAAAAGTAGTCATGGCCCTACGAAAGCTCTTTCATTCCAAATACATTGATCAAAAGGTCAAAATTATCTGTTACAAGACCCTGGTTGGACCAGTTTTGACATATGGATGTCAGATCTGGTACAACCAGAGTGCTAGTACTATGGAAAAATTAAGAGTTTTCGAAAGGAAATGTCTTCTTGCATGTACTGGTTTGTACAGAAAGCCTGAGACGGATTGGAAACATTATACATCGAATAGAAGAATTTATCAAACTGCTGAAGTGACGAGGGTCGATATCTTCATATTGAAACTTCTTTGGAATCATATAGCAAGATCTGTGACTGTGAGTGAAAACCCTTGGATTTCACAGCCGTTCCACCCTACAGATGCGACTTGCCTCGCTACTGGCTTCATTCCTCCAGAAGCATTCGTGTATTTGGACATGAATCGATACGTTTTTGATTCTGACGGCGTCCCAGTCATATATCACATATATCGACGGGCCACCGATAAGAAGATAAAATATCCTCCGAGTTTGAGTTCACGAGACCAATGGAGATACTCATTTGCTAGATTCGTTGAAGCTGAATGACGATGTCTAAATTATTCGTGTTTATTTTCAGTTTTGGTGTGATTTAGTTTTTGAGTTCCAGCTCATTATTGCTACGTTTAGTATTGTTGTTTATTTTTGTTAAAAATTAGGTATAGGTTAGGTATATGTTATGCTTATCATATTAGGTTAGAGATAAGGTTAAACGCTTAGGTTAGGAACATTGTTATAGAATTTTTTAGTATAAGATAAAGTTTTTGATTGAATTTTATTAGAATTAAGTTAAAACATATTAAGTGTAGGATCAAAGTTCACTGTTGTGTTAAGATTATAAAAAATTTTAGGATAGTGTTGGTTGGTCTTTTCTCCTTTTTCCAATTGAATGAAATAATATGTAATAATCTTCATTGATTAGAATTTGCTATAGTTTTTTTAAAATGTGATTAATGATAACGTATAAATTTAGAGACCCATTTTGGCCATTAAGTTTTTTATTGTTATTGTTTGGAATTTGCTTTTATTTTAAAATTTATAACGATTAGTATTAAATAAAGCGGTTTTGACTTTGACTTAGGAACTATTTTTGCAAGTATTTCTTTTTCCAGAAATGGCCCATTCCTAATATGCACGTTAATAAAATTTGCCATGAGCTCGGCCATGTCCTTCTTGATTATACTAATCTCATACATCGTGACGCTATCGATGCCTGGTGCGGTATTCTTTTTCAATCCATTGATTACATTTAAAACTTTCCTTTTATTTGTTTGAGTGTTGGAATTGCTTTCTAAACTGGCAACGATTTCTTTAGTGATCCTTCCAACAATTGTTGAAAAAAGGTTATTTAATGAGTTCGCCGCGCGTCACGTGGACACGATGTATTAGAGGGCCCATCAAGATTCTGTTGAAAGTTTTGTGATATAACCCGGGGTGGAGAGTTATCCTTTACATCATTTATTATTTTCCATATTTCATGGGAGTTGTCAGTCGCTGTTTCCATACCGTTTGAGAAATATGAGAATTTAGCCGCTTTTCACCAGTCGTTTCGATTATTTTTTCGCTTGCATATATACAAACTTGAGGACTTGGTTTCCATTGTACTTCTTGTAGTGCCTCAATTACTTTTTTCGCTATCCAAGTACGTTGTCGTCATCTGATTTTTTTTCTCAACCAAACTAGTTTGAGTAAGCATTGGCAGCTTCAGAATGTTTTTATACGCTTTGGTGAGCAGCCTGGATATACTGTTTAAATGTTGCTTCGCTGATTGACTCCAAATAAGTACTCCATAATGCAATTTCGCCAGGACAAATGCATTTAGAACAAGTTTCTTGATGTGCATTGGGAAATCCTCATATCTTCTTAACAATCCTATTATTGGGGCTAATTGCCTTCTTAAACTATTTATGTGTGGTAACCAGGTCATACGATGGTCTATGATAAGACCAAGATATTTCATTTCTAGCACTCTTTGCAATTTTTCGCCGTTAATATTTAGTTCGACATTCAATTTAGCAAATTTATCACTCGATGCTTGAATCAGTGTGTTATCGCAGCAATGAATATGCGTTAAAATCAGCGTAAATCGATCTCTGGACATAGCATTGCAGACAATATTGAATTCGGTGTCGGTTGACTTTTCCCAGTACATAAAGCTTCCAGGTACCGCTGTATATCTACTGAAAAGAAGAATCCCGATCAAACATTTCATTTCAGTCGGGGTGACATTACCCAAGTTATTTTTTTTTTTTTGAGCCGCTAATACACTAACAATTCAATTAAGTCATGTGCAAAGAAACAATCGAAGTAGTACATCGGTGACTGCAGATTTTTCGGGCCTTGATTATCTTGCCATTGTGATTGAGAATGTTGATTATGGCGGCTCCTCCAAGTATACTAATGACTTTTTTGCACCTTTGGCATCACAAATGGATTATATGAACTTCCAGTTGGAGCAATACTAGACACAGGTGGCACAAGTGCATTATCTTCTTCAACTTGACCATTGACAGTGTGTATTTTTTCATGAACTCTGGATAACGGTAAATCATCATCCTCTGATGAATCAATACTATACGCAACCTCTCCCACTGTTCGGAGTTGAGAACCTGAGAGATTCTGTAATTTAACAACTTCTTCATCACCAGAATCCTCGTCTGTCAAATCTGCTTTGCATTTGCAGGGGAAAAAATCGTAATTTTGGTTGGCAGTTTCACTTTCAGGGTATGACTGATTTAATGCACCTAAGATTTCATCTAAAGTTAACGGTCTGTAAGTTCCCGATCTAAATGATGATTGTGATGTTACCCACAAAATGTTTTCTTTGTTCTCCAAACACCTCTATATGATATCCAATACTGCCTAATTGCTTGCTGAAATTTTAGCTCGCACCCCATTCTTTACATTAACATCAAAACATTGCATGTTTTGCCTGATCTTCTTGGCTAGTTTTGGTCTTGCTGTTGATTAGCCTGGACTGGCTATGGGATTAGAACGAGCGTTGGAGCCTGATTTCGTATTCCCGGCAGTGGTTGTTGGGCTGGTGATTATAGATTGAGCCACAAAAGGTTGGGTCAATAGTTCAGCTACTTGTTCTGCCACTATGTAAGCCGATTTCAATCTAGGGATGGAAAAAACCCATAGATATAGAGAGTACTGGATCCGCAACCGGTCGCGAGAGCCGATGCAATCAGCAAACTTCGCTTAAGTTGTGTGAAGTTGAGGTTTGAGTGGGTAAGACATAGATATGTTTTTGCACTTAACTTCACTCCGAAACACGTTCACGTTTATAAAGTTTTTGGTTTTGAAGATCGCATGTACAAAATCGGCACTTTAGTTCTCTTTTTTGAATTTAAAACTTACGAATTTTCCATCAGCTTTGACGCATGAGTTTTCTTACCTGTACATTTGCTGTGTTGTGAGTGAACGTTTGTTGTGTTTTTGCACTAACTTCACTTCGTGTTTTTGCACTAAATTTTACTTCGAAACGCGTTCACGTTTATAAAGTTTTTGATTTTGAAGATCGCTTATACGAAATCGGCACTTTAGTTCACGTTTTTTTATTCAAAAGTTACGAATTTTCATCAGCTTTGACGTACGAGTTTTCTAACCTCTACGTTTGCTGCGTTGTGAGAGAACGTTTGTTGTGTTGTACTCAAACTGTTCCATGAATGATAGCGCGATCGGGCGCACGTGAAACGGAATTTTGTAGCAAAGGAGAAGCAGAGGGAATCATATAGTTTCGATAGCGTAGGGTATTTATGTGTTAAATTTTCTTCCCACATGAACGAGTACACTGAGAATGGGATGAAAACCGGACACAAGGAAATATACGAATACCGAAGATAAAAAACCAGAAACCAAAATCTGCCAACCCTATTTAGGTAGCATAAATAACCACCGAAACCAGAACAAAGTAAATTTCTATGTTTGGTTGGATCTTGGTATTGGTTGTTTATTTTTCATTTCACGCAAATAACTTCACGTCGTGTGTGAAGTGAAGGTAGCAAACCGTCATGGTAAATGCAAAATGCGTTGGTACTGATCTGAAGTATCTTTCATGCTTATACTGTAAATGAATGACTTAGCTAAACAGTAAGCGTTCGGGCTCGATTTCAAAATGTTAATCTCTGGTTTTCAACTCAAAAATGAAATGTTGTTTTCACCACAAATGATGAAATAATGTTGTAAATAAAAAAACCAAAAAACTGCTAAAGGTCGGTAATTGACATAAAAAATATTCATTTAGTTTTGATTAGAATTTTTTGATTTAATTAAATTACTAAGAAATAAACCGAATAACCAGTTCTTCTAAAAACCGAAGGTGAAAAAAACGGAAAACAAAAGAACCGGTTTTTTAACTAAAACCGCTATCCCTATTGATACTGTGGTGTGTTTGCCTTGGCAGTCGGATGACGTAGGCCTACTCTCCGCTGCTTATAACTTTGAACGGTAACAACAGGTGTTCCATACTCGCTTTAAAATATAAACGGCGACCAAGCATTGCGGAAATTTTTGCCAACCACTATGACATCACAAAGGGCATAAATAGCGGTATTACGGAAATTGTTGTAAACAATTCTGTCGAAACACTTCCTATGCCGGCAATTGTGCGGATTGCCGTTCAAATCAAACCAAGAAAAATAGGTCGAATCCTCGGACGGCTTAAAATTCGAAAAGCGCCCGGTGTTGACTGTCTACCCAAGATTGGTTTAAAAGAATTCCCTGAAAAGCAATTGTAGTGATTTACCACATATTCAATGCGTGTCTTGACCACTTTTATTTCCCTCTTGCATAGAAGCATGCAGTTGTTATTCCGCTGCACAAGCCTGTAAAAGATCCATATCTACCTACTAATTATGGACTCATAAGCCTGCTGCCAGCTTTAGATAAACGTTTCGAAAGAATAACCCTAAATCGGCTAATATATTTTTTTAGAAGTCAAAACATTGTTTCCTTTTTTCAATTCGGCTTTCGGAGCTGTTACTCAACTGATTTACAATTCTGCCGGGTGTCGAATGATATTACAAAGAAGTTCGCCGTAGGAATGATCCCCCAAGATATCGAAAAAGCATTCGACACTGTGTGGCATCGGGGTCTTCGAGTTGCCTCCATACTTAATTAATTTAATATGGTCGTTCCTTAGCGAAAGAGTTTTTAACGTCAAGTTTCGTGAGTCCTGTTCTGATATTCGCAACATACCAGCTGGGATCCTACAAGGCTCATGTCTCATATTGACAAAACTAACGCAACGTTCTTTACCAAGAAACAGAGTCCTACAAATCTACCTTTCCGGTGTCAACTTCTTAGGCAAGGAAATTGAATGGTGTGATAAACTGAAGTACTTTGGAGGTCTTTGATAAAAAGTTAGCATTCAGAGACCACATGGAATCGACGTGCAGGAAAATTCTCCATACAGTTCGAAAACTATATCCATTACTTAATCGAAGGTCATATTGAATACCAAGAACAAGATCCATCTGATGAAAATAATGACCCAATCAATCATGCTCCACGGATCTCAAGCGGGGGTTCATGTTCATGCAAAACAAATGTCTTAAAATGGCACTCGATAAAGTTTTTTACTATTCCACGAGAAAATTACAATCATCAACCGGAGTTAGTACCATGAAAAGACTCATTAAGAGAAAAAGAGAAAACTATTTCTAAAGCTCAGGCTTCCTCTAATCCACTAATTGCGTCAATCAATGACAGCCAACGCGCTTTCGTAGCCTCTCATCTTAGCCTGTGTTATAGTTTAGTTTTTAGTCTAGTCGTAATAAAATATACTAAGTACTTTAAATTCAAATAATATATAACATTTTTTTTCCTTGAGAAAATGTAAATAAGTCGATTAAATTAAAATTAATAATTCTGTTACGCTAAGTAAACTTTACTATGGTAGCAATGAATATATGATTCAGATCTATTAAGCTACCTCCTAGTCTGCGTGGTGTAGTGGTTAGAGAGCTCACCCCATAAGCCGAAGGCCCCTGGTTCAAATCCCGTTAGTGACAATGGGATTTGTTTCGAGTGTTACTTGGGACGTTATGATACGCTCTGGCTTAAAATCAGAACGTATCGCAGCTGGGTGGACTTAAAAAGGACCAAAGCGTGGTATTGACCATATCACCTTCTCGAGTGCCGAAACATATTGTTACATGTCCAAACATTTCTGCGAGCTACTGTCGCAATTGTTGTCGCAACTATCAATGACATCATGATAAACGAATGTACTCGAAAGCACAAGCATCGACCAAGCATGATCAACATCTGAAAGTGACGTCACTGCGGCCATTCAGAATTGCTCGAATATTCCAGGTAGTTCGCCAATATACGAAAAATGGATTGAATGACTAGAGACCCTATATAAAGCCGAGCTGAATGAATGGGGGAGATAGTAAAACTGCGATAGTAAAACTGCGATAGTGTGGAGTGCGAATTAAAAGCTATATTGATTGTTAGTGGAGACAGTTGTAATAGAAATTTATAGACAAGTTAAAGTTAGATTAAAATGCGATTTGTGAAATAGTAAAACTAACGATTGTGCATTCTTAGTAAATAAATTCTTTTAACTTAATTGAAAAGACAGTGCGTTTCACTTTCCCGGAACATTAAAATTATCGGCCGTGAACCATAACACGCGACAAGATTCTCTAAGTATCTCAAAGTGAAGGCCCGAAAGGGGCTGTTGTGCTAAAACCAAACAAACAAAGCTACTTCCTCTAATTGTAATTCATAATGATTAAGTAAATATCTATATATCTAAAATGTTCGAATACCTTAAAAAGGTTTCATGTTTTCCCTTTCCAGGTGGACTACACACATCGCAAATTTTGCATGTAATGCTGTGATAAAAAGTGCTTTTTTACCGTTTCAAATACAACATTCACTCGCAGCGAGAAAGAGCATCGAAATGAAAACAATAGAAAATCGATTTTTTTAATATTTCAATCCGAAGAAAATAACCCAATACTAAATTCTAAAATATAAATATGCGGCACACGGAAAGTTATTAAAAAGGTAAGGTTAAATGCTTATCTCTACACTACTGTTCTACCATTTAGCATTTATAGAGAACTGCTTTCATAAACACCACCAAAATTCCCTAATGATAATTTCTATACATTTGTGGGCTTTAAAACAGGGTAGCCCCAAAAACATACATTCTTCCCACACGAATAATATTGCTTGAGCTCAAAGTGTTCCAATTGTTGTTACTTTTTGGTTTGGTTTATATTGAGAAAAAAAAAAGATTGGTGAACAATGTTTTCTTCTGATATAAAAATTATATCAGTTGCCAATAGAAGCAAGGAAGGTGGCTGCTATCGTGACTTCTCATCACCATCAACATCCACATCATCCATAGTTGACTTTAAGGAGATCAGAAATCCATTTTCTTCGATAAACGTTCCCAAGCTCAACGGCAGCAACAGCAACAACAAATTCAACAATCACAATCATTACAGCAAATACAATAGTCACCATAATAAGCACAGCGGTAATAATAAACACAATAACAGTAAAAATATAAGAAAAACCAACAAGTATCAAATAGCGAGCTGTGAGCGAATAATTCTGAATAATAACAATAATAACAGCAGTAAAAACCAGAATATATCTAACTCAAAAGGCAAATACAGCGTTACTAACAATAATAACACTAAGATCGTCAATAATAACAACATTTTAGACAATAATAACGTAAACGTTAACAATAAAAATAAATTAAAACTGACGCCGCCCATAACAAAGTGCTCGCTAACAAGAATTAACGAATATCTCATTAGCTGTTCTGCGAGACAAACGGCCAAGGGAGAGCAAGATTCAATGGTTATGAATAACACACCCAAAACAACCCAAGCTCTTACATCAGTTGCAACATCCTCTTCGGCCCCACCTCCTTCGTCGCCAGCTTCTTACACTCTGGACTTTCTACATTCCGTAGGCGTACAAATGACAGCAGGTACGAATCGTGCATACCTTCCCTCTACGTCGCCATCGCGACACACTGGACAATTTGCCAACCTAACTGCCCACCGGTGCGGTGGTGGCTACCATAGTCCCGAGGAAAATCCTCCAGCAGTAGTGAACTCTTCGCCAGGCACTCCAAACATCAACGGAGGTCATCCCAAATCGACATACAAGGACTACAATAATTTCAATTCCCCACCATCGTTGGCTGGTAATCCCAGAAACGCTACTGTGCCGATGCCCACCAGCCCATCCTTTTCATATCGAAACGCCTACGGATATCAAACGCCCCACAATTATCCAAATCATAACAATCGCAACTATAATACTCACATGCAGTATCATTCAATGAACGGTGGAACTGGTATCAACAACGGACACACTTTCAACGGCTATAATCGAAATCAAATGCAGAAAAAAGGATACAGCATGCCGCAAATGAACATGAAGAAGTGCTGCAATATGAACATGAACAAGTATGGGAGTGTGTCAAGCAGTAATCTCAACAGTCCCCAGTCCTTAGCACGTACTCGAAATCAGCAAAATCTCAGGAATCTCACGTACATTCACACAGATTGTGGAAGAATCATTGGAAACAGTCGATCACCTACACCCAGCCCTAAATCGGAAAGCCCCTCGCTGTACAAAACCTCGCAAAATATGCAAGAGTGCAGTGCGTCAGTTCTGCAGAATGATGCAATCTTAGAGCAAGGCAACAGTCTTCTTGCTACATCTGCACCTTCGATAGACATGAATAATACAAACGGTGCTATGAACGGTTATGAATCAGATTCATCGCATTCAAGCTATCGACACAATGAGTTCGTATATCGGCCTGGCTCAAAGGCTATCACACTTTCCCCAAACTTCCAGCTGGGTGAAATGCCACAACTCATAAATTTATCAACGCTGTCTGAAGATGGCCTGAAGAACCATACACACTACTATGGATCGCACCAGAATTTAACATTTTGGAATTCTGCTGTAAATTCGGCATATAGTCCTCACAGTCTTTATAGTACAAGCGGTTCAGGATCGTCAGAAGGAGGCAGTCAGTATTTAGGCGAGGGTACTTTTCAACAGAAAAGAAGGTAAGGCAACTTCAATCTGTTGTACTATACTCATTGAATTAATAACACATTCTAGTCAATCACACAACCGATCGTACCGTGGGCGTCGCAATATGTACCCTAACTTTCGAGCTCATACCTTTCATGAAAATATGTTCACACCGCCTGATCGATTTCTGGCTCGGGCACATTTAGTTGAAATCAAAGAAAGTCCCGATACTCTTTTGAATGGCTCGAAATGGGATCCATTGTCGCAAGCTGTGTGGGAAAGGTTTATGGCAGCACAACAACGCGAAGAGACATATCGTCGTAAAATGTACCTGTGGCGTTATTTATATGTTACAATAAAAGTAAATGGAAAATTAAAAACTATCTTGCATGCATATAGTATTTAAATGAATTCCCGTTTTTTGTAGAAGGCACATCCCCGTTATGGTCTTTATTTAGTTGGGTCAACAATAACTGGCTTTGGTGCTGACAGTTCTGACGTTGACATGTGTCTAGTATCACGAACAAGCAGTACGGTGGATGCCCGACTGGAATCAATATCGAATTTAAAACGTTTAAAAGATTTCTTGGAGTCGACAGGTAATAATCAAAAATTTAATAGGAAACCAATCAAGCTGATGTTTAGAAATTCCATTACTTTCTCTATCAGGTGTTTTTGAACAATTTAATTTGATAGAAGCAAAAGTACCCATATTACGTTTTCGCGATTCAATGCATAATCTTGAGGTCGATTTGAATTTCAATAACTGTGTCGGGATACGAAATACACATTTGCTACACTGCTACACCCAGCGTAAGTGTGAAATTATTTGGAATTATAATCTTGAGAATATTTCAAAATGCTTTTTTTTATTCATTTTCAGTGGACTGGCGATTACGTCCTATGGTTCTAGTCATTAAGTTATGGGCCCAATTTCACAACATAAATAACGCAAAAAATATGACAATATCGAGTTACTCATTGGCATTGATGGTAATTCATTTCTTGCAATATGCTGTCGATCCGCCTGTTTTGCCGTGTTTGCATGAGATGTATCCGGAAAAATTTCATATATTGGTAAGGACAACTAGATTATTTGTTACGAATTTTCAGTCCATCACTTATACACAATTTAATCCATGATGGAAGCACTTGTAGCAGGGATTATCTCCCGCATTTTATTGCCTTCCTTATACACTTTTGGGAGACATTTCGTTGGGATGTAGTACTCTCAGACGAGTCTCATAACTCTTTATATCTTTTTTTATTTATTGAATCATGTGGAGGGCTTGCTTTTATAGCATGAAATAACCGTTAGTTTTTCTTCAATTCGCGGATTGTACTAATTTTTTTTCCATCGTGACCACCTTTGTCGACCATGACGTAGAAACAGATATCTCCCAAAAATACTTAAGGAATGCAATTAAATATAGAAGATTATCGCTGCTGTAAACGTATCCATCTCAAGAAATAAAAATATATGAAAAGATACTATACTTTCTCTCATCTTTTCACTCGCACACACAAATACATGAATTGTTCTCTTTTTGTTTTATTAATTTTTTCACAGTAGTAAACCTGAATTTAAACGCATCGTATGTGCATTCTTTTACTTCGCTAATTTTTCGCTTGGGTCGTTTATTCCTCGTCTTAATTTTTGGGCTCCTGCGTTAACAGGTTATGGGCCCAGGCAAAATAAATGCCTGAGCGTGGAATAGTATAAAGAATAATTTAATACCGCGGTAGTAGATATGTGATTCCGTCACGTTGAGGTGATTTCTTCGAAATGGCGCAAAATTTCATCAACGCCGCTCGTCTGAAAATGCTATCTTGTGATAACTACGATGCCTGAAAAATCTAGGCAGAGGCCATTCTGGTGAAAAACGACACCTGGGGCTACGTAAGTGGAAAAATCCCGGAACCACCAATACAAGGCACCGGCAGTGAATTAATAGCGTCGCAGAAAGCACATGCTGTCTGGCTCGCGGAAAACCGAAAAGCGAAATTAGACATCATCCTTACTATTTCTCCTTCGGAGTCCAAACAAATTCGTTGCTGTGTCACGTCAGTTTGGGACAAACACGAGGCAATTTAAGCCTCAAAACGCCCGGCTCGCAAAGCAACATTGTTGAAACAACTCACGCAGCATAAAATGGTGGACGAGGGAAGTGTGAAGGAGCACCTCGCAAAATTTTTTGACATTGTGGACAAATTGCAGTCAATGGAGTGTGATATCAACGGTGACCTGCTCACAATAATGTTACCATACAGCTTGCCGAATAGCTTCAAAAATTTCCGATGTGCGATTGAGACTCGAGATACTCTCCCAGATATCGAATCTCAGAAAATTAAAAGAACAGTGCGAGAAACCATCCTCACGAAAGCGCGACAGCTGCTATGTTTATAAAGCACCACGCGAACAATAGCAAAGAAAAAAATGTGAGGAAAAACACTCAACACAAGCAAGACTCAGAGCGGCGCCCCAAACCCAAGCGCGAATATTATAAAAAGAAAAGGCACACCTCTTCATCATCCTAGTTCAAGAACAAGAGAAACACGAAAAAAGCGAAATACATTGACACAGTGGTTGCACGACACACACATGCAACAACAAGTCAATGCTTACAAACGTGAAAATAGTCAACAGTAGAATTAGGTTGGCTGGCAATGCTACAGCTCAAGCAAAAGCACGCGGAAACGTCATAATCTCTACGACTGACAGCGGGAAAATTCGAAATATAAAGCTCGAAGATACGCTTTATGTTCCTGAATCCCGCGCTAATTTAATTTCAATTGCGAAAATCTTCGAAGTAAAGACGAGGCGGTTTCAAAGTTCATCGAGTATAAAAACTACGTGGAGACTAAAACAGGTCGAAAAATTCAAGCTGTTCAATCGGAACGGAATTTTGCAATTCAACAACCGATTCGGTTTTCAAGGACGCTGGAGTACAACCACGTTTATCAACTCCGAATACGCCACAGCAGAACACTGTTGCGAAACGCAAAAATCGCACACTTGTAGAATCTGCCGATTGTCTACTGATCCAATCCGAACTTCCACCATCCTTTTGAGCTGATTGTCTACTGATCCAATCCGAACTTCCACCATCCTTTTGAGCTGAGGCAATCGTTATGGCTAATCACGTCAGGAATCTCTCCATTTATGTTCAAGTGATTTTACTTTAGGTGTTTCGTCATCCATGTGGGGCGAATTGCGGATTTTTTGAATTCGTGGCAGAGGTGAGAACGACACGACTAAGGAAGAAGACGACACGCACGACTGGAGAACTGAATTTGCTCAATATTATATTTTTTTATCTGCTTTTCGTTTAAAATACACTATTAAACCTTCAACTCGTGTTTCCTTTAAAACGAATCCCACAAATTGGAAGCTCAACCGGGATTCAGTACGCGAGTGTGAAATTCAATTCGTCTCAGCAGAGCGCCTAGTTTTAGGGCGCACACACGACGACGCAGAGCAACGTAGCGTGTCTTGTAGCACGGATGACGTCGCGGAGCAACGCAGCGTATCTCACTTTTTCGAGGCATATACGACCTTGCTCCACGAGACGAAGAGTAGCAGATCGTGTCGGCTTGTTTTTGCACACACACGAAGGCAGTATACACAGCAGCGCGGCACTTTCGGATTGGCTGGTGAAAAGAACGACGAAGCGGTGCGCGCTTGCTTTTTGAAGTGCAATCGTTAAGACGGCACGCTTTTGTTCGATTTGGATAGACGAAGACGGTATATGAATGCGGAGCGCCTTGCATTTGTTCCACGCAGACGACGGTGTGTACGACAAGTGTCTTGAATTTTGAGGCGCGTAGACGACGATGTTGGCTGGGGAGCGCCTTTCATTCTGGAGCGCACATACGACGACACCGTGTATCAACGACGAGTGCCTTTTATTTTGGGCCGCACATACGACGACACCGTGTATCAATGACGAGTGCTTTTCATTTTGGGGCGCACATACGAGGAAGGTGTAGGAACAACGAGCGCCTTACTTTGGTGGTGCATAGACGACGACGGTGTAAAGCGGAGCGCCTTGAATTTTGGGGCGCATAGACGACGACAGCGAGTGGAAGTGGAGCGCCTTATTTTTGAGGCATATAGGCGATAATAGTGTGTCACGACGGGTGCCTTACGATTTGGGGCGCACAAACGAAACGCTATATATAGGGTTTTCCAATAAGAGGTGTTATTTTGAATAGATCTTGTGATTTAACACCTTGCGACTTCCTTTGGGGCCACGTGAAAGAGAAGATCTACGCCAACAGCCCAGCGTCGATTCAAGACCTCAAAGATGGAATGCGTGAGCCTTTCGAGGACATAGGGCAGCCCCTGCGATTTGGTTATGGAAAATTTCATGAAAAAGATATGGTCCTCTAAGCGTGGTCGTGGTGGTCATTTGCCTGGTGTTATTTTCCGCTATTAACGGCATACCTTTCTCTTTATAATGAAATAAACATTCGATCATTTATATTAAAAAATAGCATTTTTCTTTTAATATCAAAATAACACCTCTTATATATATTGGCGTGACGACGAGCGCTTTGACTTTTGGGGCGCACTGGCGACGACGATGGAGTAAAGCGGAGCGCTTTGCTTTTGGGGCGCTTAGACAATGTCTAAATTGTTTTGGTGTTTTTCTTTATTTAGTTTTTGAGTTTCAGCTCATTATTGCTACATTTAGTGTTGTTGTTTATTTTTGTTAAAAATTAGGTATAGGTTAGGTTTATATTATGTTTATTATATTAGGTTAGAGATAAGGTTAAACGCTTAGGTTAGGAACAAAGTTATCGATTTTTTTAGTATACGATAAAGTTTTTGATTGCATTTATTAGAATTAAGTTAAAACATATTAGGTGTAGGATCAAAGCTCACTATAGTGTTAAGATGATAAATAATTTTAGAATAGTGTTGGTTGGTTTTTTCTCCTTTTTCCAATTAAATTTTAAAAATATGTAACAATCTTCATTGGTTTGAATTTGCTAGAGTTTTTTTTTTTTTAAATGTGTTTAATGATAACGTACAAATTTAGAGAGCCATTTGGGCCATTAAGTTTTTTATTGTTATTGTTTGGAATTTGCTTTATATTCTTTTAAAATTTATAACGATTAGTATTAAATAAAGCGCTTTTGACTTTGACGATGAAGGCGTGTGGAAGTGGAGCGCCTTATTTCTGGGGCGCGGTAACGGCTTATGACAACAATCGCTTCCCAAATTGAGGCGCACCAACGACGAGGAGTGCAAACGGGCGGAGAAATGACAAAGTCGGCCGATGATGTAAGCGTGGATGGTGACATCGAAACAACGATAATAGTCGCAGACAAGCTGCACAACTTAAAAATCTTTCAGTTGTAGAGTCGATTGCATGAGTTGGGCCTAAAGACCACGGGTACAAAGGACGAGCTGCGGACAAGCCATGTCCACGAAACTCGAAGTCTATGAAGTACAGGATCCGGACAATGAACGAAGCCAAATTGACGACAATGTTAGCACTCACAGCGAGTACGCGGCTGCAAGAGCGTTTACCCTACAGCCATCGTCGAAGAGCCTTTGGAAACGTTAGGCGGAGACGGCATAGGAAACGTCGAAAGGTGATACGTCATTTGAGGAGACCGCTGATCTTTGCCGTTAGAATAATTTCCAAAAAGTTGTTTAAGCGAAAAAACTGCTTCGTGGCTCCACTAAGCTCTTCGTAAATTTCGTATTGCATTCTAAATGCTGCACAACGTTGAAAAGATCGCTATTATCAGAGTTCGTGAATATAACTACTAGTAAAGATGTTCATAGACGGCTAAGTCAGACCAAGAAAAAAAGTGACGAATCATACCAAGAGTACTTCACTGAATGTTGGAAATTGCCACCCATGCGGACATTCAAGTTGAGGCCAAAATCAAATCCAATCTATCATTGATGGTATCCCTGACGCCGAGTCGACTTATCTTGTGCTTCGACAATCGTAGAGCTGAGTAAAAAGCTGAGTTAGTACCAGGCGATGAGAAGGAAGATAGCAGCAAAACATCCGGTGACGAGTGCAATACCACAGCCGAAACCAAACAGCGACCGGCAGAAACGTTTCAACTGCGAAAGACGTACCCACGTTGAAATTAAAATACGTTTGAAAGACGACATGGCAGTTGATGAAAATCCTAGACGGTTATCAGCTGAACAACGCGGGATAGTCAACAAGACCGTAGAACAGTTGATGAAGGAAAGTGTTGTTCGTCCTAGCATATCTGAATATGCTAGTCCTATTGTGTTGACGAAAAAAATGGTAGTACAAGAATGTGTGTCGACTATCGGTTACTAAATCAAAAGATGGTTCGAGTCCGACTCCCACTGCCGATTGTAGACGATCTGCAGGACGAGCTGCAGAGTACGAGGGTGTTCAGCGTATTAGATTTGGAGAACGGATTCTATCATGTTCCGGTTGAAAAGGGCAGCATCAAGTACACGTCCTTTATAACGCCAGAGGGGCAGTTTCAGTTCTTGCGGGCTCCATTTAGCATCTGCAATATACCAGCGGTCTTCCAAAGACACATAAGAGCCGTGTTCAGAGATCTTTTGGCCGACGGGACGATGTTGGCATACCTTGACGGCATTATCATTCCTGCTAGAAAGAAAGCTGAAGGCTGCGCAAAGCTTGAACGAGTCATGGAGACAGCTAGTAGGTACAACGTTCATTTTAATTGGAGAAAATGTAAAATGCTTGCACGAAAAGTTGAATACCTTGGAAATATTGTCGAGGATAGGACTGTGAAACCAAATCATGACAAGACGCTAGTTGTTGAACATTTTACTCAGCCGAAGTCAGCGAAAGATGTGCAGAGCTTTTTGGGCTTAGTAGGCTATTTCCGGAAGTTATCAGAGACTTCGCTCAGATTGCTCGCCCATTATCAGACATTGAAAGACGAAGTTCCTTTCGAAGTTGGAACTACCCAAATGCGCGGCTTTAACGAGTTAAAACCCACTTTGATCAAGGCTTCAGTTCTTAAACTGTTTCGTGTTGGAGCTGAGACAGAACTTCACACCGACGCTTCCATGTACGGGCTAGGAGCCATTCTTCTGCAACGCGATCACGAGGATGGAAACTTACATCCGATATATTACGCCAGTTGAAAAACGACGCCAACAGAACAAAAGTATACGAGTTTCGAACTAGAGATACTGGCAGTTATCAAGTCACTCAAGAGGTTCTGAGTGTATCTTTTGGGAAATCCGGTGAAAATTGTGACAGACTGTTAAGCTTTGGCTCTAACAATGGAGAAGAGGGAAACCTGTCTACGAGTAGCACGATTGGCGTTGTTACTTGATGAATACGAACATACGTTCGAACATAAACCAGGTCGGTCAATGAAGCACGCCGACGCTCTAAGCCGTAGCCCAGTATCGGTCTACTTGACAAGACAGGATCAATGCACTATACCTGAGTGAGTTCAACGCGCACAGAAAGACGATCCAGATTTGGAGAAAATTATCGTAGGACGAGGTACTGACGACGCTTTCGTAGTGCAGCATGGTTCCGTTTACAAAAACAACGGCGGAGCCTTGCGATTAGTCGTTCCCATGGCAAGGCAATACGATGTGATCAGACGTGCCCAAAAAAAACTATAGCAAATTCAATAATCTTGATTACTTGAATTTGCTATAGTTTTTTTTTTTTGAAGAAATATGTTTAATGGTAACGTATAAATTTAGAGAGTCATTTGGGCCATTAAGTTTTTGTATGTTGATTGTTTGGAATTTGCTTTATATTCTTCGAAAATTTATACCGATTTTAGTATTGAATAAAGTGCTTTTGACTCTGACGTGCCCCCGTACGCGGTCACTTCGGGCTGAAAAAAGTTGAGCACCTGCTGAAATCTGACTTCTGGTTCCCACACATGCAATCACGTATCAAGAAGTTCATTGAAAATTGCGTGACGGAGAGGAATGTCTTAATCCTACTGACAAAGGCGATCGTCCACTGGACACGTAACAGATCGATCATTTAGGCCCGATGCCTTCAACGAGGAAAAAATATAAACATATTTTTGCAGTTACCCACGGCTTCACGAAGTTCCTATGGGTATATCCTACAAAGTCGACGGCAGCTGAAGAGGCCATCACTAGACTTAAAAACTAGGCGACTGTTTTCGGTAACCCCCCACGGATCATTTCAGACCAAGGTTCAGCGTTTACCTCAAACGTCTTCAGCGATTATTCTGAGAAGACTGGTATCGAACACGTTTTATTGACGTGACGACTGAAGTTCCGCGGGGTAACGGACAAATCGAGCAAATGAATGTGATCATTGTTCCAGTATTAACAAAACTTTCTATTGAAAATCCCGCCAAGTGCTTTAGACATATCGAGAGTCTGCAGCAATACGTCAACTCGTCGTATAGTCGTAGCATTGGTACCACACCCTTCGAACTCTTAATGGGAACGAAGATGCGGTTAATGGATGACTTGCCTTTGCGAGATATAATCGGGGAAGAACCCGTAAGCCGTTTTATCGAGGAACGATTAAGCCGGCGAGACAGAGCAATGAAACACATACACCTGATTCTGAACGAGAATCGTAAGGCGTTTAATCGGAAACGCAAGCCAGCGGATGCTTACGGCATTGGAGATATCGTTGCTATCCGGAGGACGCAATTTGGCGGAGGCTTGGAGGTGCACAAAAAGTTCCTAGGCCCATATCGGGTCACAGCTGTTAAACCAAACGGTCGCGATATTTTTTTATCTGCTTTTCGTTTAAAATACAATATTAAAACTTCAGCATGTGTTTCCGTTAGAACCAATCCCACATCCATTGCCTGCTTTTCATAGCGGTTGATTTCTGTTACTATGGTCTCCCAAAATCTGCTTTCAATACAGCATTGACTGTTTTTAACGGTGTTACATTTCGTCCTATAACATCCAAGTTTTGACCGGGACCTCTCGAGAAATGCATACTTTATTATTATTTGGTTCATTTTTCCACGCCCAATCATTTCCATCTTCTGCGTCTGGCGTTCTATGCGAATGAACACAGGTCGTGATTTAGATAGTATGTAACTGTGAGCGAAAATCGGTGAATTTCGCAGCCGTTCCACCCTATCAACGGGAACATTGAGACTTATCACCAGAAGCATTCGTGTATTTGGACATGAATCGGTATGTTTTTGATTCTAACAGTGCTCCGGGTATATATCCTCGCGTGATTAATTTGTACTAAATATTTAGGGAAAAAAAATAATATTCCAAATGCGATTCGTGTGTACTATACCGAAGTAATTATATAACGATTTTTATTTTTACTTTCAGCTTATGTCTAATGACTTTGGCTTCGTCGATATGAACGAAGAAATTGAGCCGTATGCAACTCAAAACACACAAACAATTGGCGAATTGATATTGCAGTTTTTGGAATACTATAGTAATTTCGAGTAAGTTACAGTTATAATATATCCCAAAAATAATATATATTTAAATACCTTCATTGAATTTCCTTAAACCCAGTTATGCTCAGTATGCGATCTCAATAAGAACTGGTACAGTTTTGCCTATAGAAATTTGCCGTCAGGCAAAGACAACTAAAAACGATGTCGGACAATGGAAAGAATTGTGCATAGAAGGTGAGAATTCAATCTAATTGACATACAGAATAATAACTGGTCGTTTGTCTATAAAATTCCAGAACCTTTTGATCTCACCAACACTGCCCGTTCCGTTTATGATTGTGAAACATTTGAACGTATCAAGGCTATTTTCATAGCATCTTGGAAAATTCTTCAAGAGACAATGGACTTGAATGCAATCTTCTCGCCAATTGTTACAGCAAGTATAAATCAAGTGCCGTTGAATATAACAACAACAATATCATGAGGTATCAATTATGAATCATTTCTACGTTTATATGTTGGTCTTGTCTTCATGTCATCGTACGTGTGCCGTACACGTCTGTGATCTTTTAAGGGGATAGAAATTATGTCTTTATTCCCAGATAAATCCAGTGTGAATTTGTAGTATTTATTATCGTTCACGTTGAAAACGGTGTTGGCCAGTAGACGTTGAACTAAAAATTCTAGTAGTTATATGTTGTAGTATTCTGATTTAATTGTAAGATATAACGTGCTAAATGACATCTAGATTAATTTGTCAAACGTTTAGGAAGCAATAATTGAAATTCTATGAAATATGGATTATTGAAAAAACAAAAAATATTTTGTGATGTATGAAAACCAAAATGAACAACAAAAATTAGTTAATAATTATCGAATAGTTGAACTTTGTGAAAAAGGATGAAAACATTAAGACTGATTTCTTCCAGAAAATCACATAGAATTTTGGAAAATTTAGTCACATGCTTAGCTACTTAAGACTTTTTGAGAATCTCATTAACGATTAAGATTTGATGTGAATTTTTCGAAGTATTTAATTCTAATATAAACAATGACCAAACGAACGAACATATGACTGCATAGACTTTCGCCTTTGAAATCAACACATGCAAATATTCCTTAACGCATTGCTATCGAATCACTTTCTTCAAATTTGTGGCACTTGTTGTAAATCTCATTCTAAGTAAAACTTAAAAACATTTCAATACGTAATATCAAACTTTACCTAAACGCATATTCGTCAATCGCCTACATTTGAATAATTATTCGTTATCATGCGATTATCCTAACGCTAAAATTTCTTGATCATTTGCTTAGTGCTTTAAAACAGAAGTTAATACCTTAAAAATATTCTGAATAAAAGTGCCTAATTGATTCCCGTATCTATTAGCTAATAATAAAAACAATAAAAGGAAAAAATGGAAAGAAAGTCTATAAAGAAACGTTAAAAAGTATTTAAGTGTTCAATCCTAATAAAATTACAACCTTCGGCTGTGATATAGATTGTAAGTAATAGATTAAATAAAAAATTCTTTTAGTAAGTGTACAGTGATAAAAAGAATGAATGTTCGATGAAAGTAAAGTGCTGCTGTATGCATCGTGTAAATATTGGAAGGAAAGAAAGAATTTCTTCTCCGACTGTATGATTACTGTGGATTAATAACAATAATATATAAAACTTTCAAAACGTTTGTCTTTCATATCGTTTAGTTATGTTTTCAATCAGGATGGGGAAAAGATTGGGTTGGGTCCGAAAAGTACTTTTGATAATGTCATCCTTCATTATTTTTAGTTGTCTCAGTTGTCTGTTTGCATGAATCTTAGATGGTAATTTACATGTCCAGAATATTCTGTTTCATTAGATCTACGTGTTATGTACCTGAATTGATTTCATTGAAGCTTCTTTAATGTAATCTGAAAGTAATGATACAAAGAGAACGTCTTCCTATAGAACTTTATGCTCCGTAAAATATATCTTAAATATCACGAGCAACTCGATGTAACTTCAGATCAAGCAAGGGTCGGATCTGCCATATGCGCATAACCTGCACTTGCACAAGGCGCTACCTTATTTGCGAAAAATTCAATTAGATTTCTTAGAGCAAAAAATAATATGCACAACTAGCAGTCTACATGCCCTTCGATAAAAAAATTATTAATTGCAGTCCTAATGTGTATCAATTTCTCTTACGGTGGCTGAAAACTATCAATTCCTTTCGCAACTACGCTTCTGCTTCGAAGCGAACTATGTTCACGTTTCAGTGTCGCACATTAGGCCGCATATGCTTTCTTCATACAAAGCGCTGATCTACTCATCCATAAGTGAAGTGGAAGTAATATGCGACATGCTCAAAAACATCACAAAACAACGGGCTGAGCAAAATCACAGACTGCATCAATCAGCTATAATTACGAAAATTGAATATATCGAAGCGGAATTTGCTTCATTTGCAACGCGTTTCTCCAAATCTAAGCGAAGCAGAACAACTTAGAATTTCAAATATCGCAATTCAAATATCAAAAAGAACTCTAAATCAGACCTCGGAAACCATTCAGCGCATTAATAAATTAGGTAAGTATTGGTCAGAGAACGAATAGAATAGAAGACTCAAGTAGTTGGACACGGCAAACGCCACAAATGAGCGTTCCTACGGATCTTCCAGTACTGAAGGATACAACATTTTTTCCTAAAGAAAACTCCAAGAAACACTCGTCACTGGAATCCTAAAATATTTGGAGTGCAATCTAATGCTTGAAGGATTCAGAGTTGAGGAGCTCCCACATAGGAATAAGAGAAGGTGCTCGTTCGAGCATTTGATTCCGAATAAATATGCCTGTTTTCTAATCATGTCTGAAAGCGTTAACGTCTTTTGGAATGAATGGATGTTCACAAAGTGGAAATCAAGAAATCCAAGGAAGGAAGTATGAAGTTCAACTAACACCCCATCCACTACTAACAAATGCATTCCCATATCAGCCCCTACACCTCCCGCCACCACATATGTTGAAGAAGTCATTGATCTAATAGGACCCTCAGATGATTCTGTTATTAAATGTATTGACTTGTCTCAAGCTTTAATCAACTCAGTGGCTGGCAAACCGTCAGGTATTTCCGACATAGAAGCAACCCCGACTTCAACAACAAAACCTTCGACTCCTACATCTCTGTACAATAATTTTGTACGTGGCAAAGACCAAATACCATTGTCTTCGGGCTCAATAGAATTACCAAGGTCATCGCCTTCTCTAAGCCAAAACCGATCGTTTTTAGATCCACTTTTACCACCAACAGTAAAGGCTACAATCAACTCAAATAGTGATCTTGAAAAGAGGAATCTCATCTCTAGGCTTAGATATAAAATTTATGAGTGCGTCCGTCTTTATCTATCTTATATGCATAAAGCCCCTGATACAACCTGCATTGATGGGAAAACAAAGACGAGCCTTAAAGTTATAATTCAAAGAGAAAGCCTTCCAATTGATCTCGATGCCCTTCGGGCTGTCTATTTACGCTACCATGAAGAACTAGGGGTTACTTCAGAACAAGCCATAAAAGACCTGGAAACATATGCGTCATACGTTAGCTAAAACTATATATCTTCCCTACAAAGGACAAGAGTACAACACCAAAAATTTTTTCGTCCCCAATACAATCTCCGTTCAGTTTAAACTTTTTTATCATAACTGTGGCGTCATTCTGTAGTGAATAAAAGATTTTCATATGTCCGTGAAGGACCGCAGCGATGTTCTGCTGCCTCGGCAGAGGAAGGTGTTGATTCCTGCCGAGAATGCCCTCGTCCGGAGACGCGTGAATGCGCTGGCAGGCTAGCATTGCGGTGTCGTGGGGCGGGTTCGTTTCCCCGGCACGAGGACTCACTACAAAACATTTCGCATTCACGAATTGCTTGCAGAGTTCGAGAGGACGACCGAAGTCGCAAATCAGTAGATAACCTCCACGAAGGAATTACGACTTGTTGCGAGAACAAGTGCAACCTGACAAGAAAGACTAATTTGGGGGTGACCTCGTCCTTACCCAAATACATTCAGGGCCCACAAATGAAAGAGGGGCAACCGGGTGGTGGTGGAGCCCCTTCATGCCCACCCAACCGGAATAAATCCAATGTTAAATCGTTGAAGTGGCCAGGTATTCCTCTTCTGAGTGGAAAACTCATACAACTTGAATTATATGAGCTTTCCCATCAGAAGGGGAGTACCCCGGTGACCAATTTATGTCATAGAATTATACAATTGAATTGCATAACTCTATGCCATAAAAAGGCACTTGGCTTGGGCCACTCAACCCATTAAGTCTCCTGAAACAGAAAAATTTTTAAGTACCCGGTGGCTGGCTCATATTTTGGGGTGGAAGCCTGCCACCGTACCGGGTCCTATACCCGATTGGAAAAGACCGGAAGGGAAAGACCGATTTTTACCGTTTAATTCATCATTTTATTTAATTTCATTGATTTCTCGTAAATACAAAGCAAAGAAATCAAAATAGTTCAACAAAAATTATTCAGTGTATATATTAAAACATTTTTTAATATTGATATAATTAGTATTTGCAGTATATATTAAAGATTACCCCACTTAATTGAATAAATTGAATAAAAAGAAACAATTGGTATATATAAAAAAAATGAAACAATTGGTATATATAAAAAATGAAACAATTGGTATATATGTAAAAATGAAACAATTGGTATATATGTAAAAATGAAACAATAGGGGAACTTACCCAACCTTTTCCGACGACGAGCGCTCGTTGACGAGGTGAGTAAGTCCTGTAAAGTTATAATACTGCATAGCAAATTAGTTAAAAGCACTCGCGATATTTCTGGAATATTTTCGTTGTCAACTTTTCTTCTTCTTTTTTTTTTTTTTCTTTTGGTAAATGCTAAAACGCACACGTGATAACGAGATTCATGCAAATTAAAACGTTTTTCTTTAGAATTTCCTTTTCGGCTTCTTGGTTGAATTCGTGAAAAATTCAGCACGAAACACATTAAAACTTTCTGGCGCGCATGGATCAGTACAAGTGACGCGCGATAAAAAAAATGTTTAAATCCGGGCTTTGAGTTTCTTCGCTAGAATATTTTCCCCCCTCTCTTGCAGCACAGTCCCAACAAATTTACTTCCACGAGCAGGCAAAACTGAAACTGTTTTCGTTTTGGCTTTCCCGTTATCTTGACGAATAACTTCCCTTTGTTGTCTGCTGACGACCGAAAATTTGTAACAGTTGAGATCAAACAAACTAAAATTTCACGTCCCGCAATCTTGCACTGAGCACTATTTGTCGGGTGGAAATAAATAACTAAAACGGATAGAAATAACTAATCCTCGTTAGTTTTTTCCGGTAATAAAATTATTCCCAGAGTTTCGTCCGCGATGACGTGTTTCCACCAGACAGTCCGTGATATTCACGAGAAATGATCCACGCGAATTTCCTGCTTTCCCGGCGCACACAACACTATCTTGCACTTGAGCAGTTTTCCGCGCGAGCAGGAAAACCCAAGGCCGACTAGCAATCTCCAATTTTACTTTCGTACGTCACTTGCGCACCACGAGCGCCAAGTTTTTCTTTTTCCGCTGCTGAACAACAACGTTCGTTTTTGTTGTACGGAAGATGCAAACACGCTTTTCTTTGTCGCGCACACGCTTCAGCAGCAACGCACCACCAACTTTTCCGCGATCGCCAACACCTCGCAGAAGCAGCACGAAGAACCGCAAAGAAAACTCTCCATTTTCAAAGCATAAATCAATTGCGGATTTTTCTTTTTCACTTCACACTCATTTATTCACATTCAAATCAATTTTCCCGTTCCAAAAACATTTACGGTCTTTCCGTCATTCAACCAACGCAAACCCCACAACAATTTTATCTCCTTCCACTTATTGCATCCAAATGCCAAATTCCCGAGCACTTTTTCTTGGAAACCGTAATGAACACCACCGCTCTTGTACTATTTTCACCCACGATAACTTTCCGATTTCCTAACATATGCATTCGCATAGGCAATCATTAACGCGTATTTGGTAATTTCGATATTAACACCCTACGACATGATAAGTTTCTTTCCGCATCCGACGTGACCGCCGTGAAAATCCATAACCGACTCCCCCAATCCCCGTAATTCCACTTGACTTTTCGAAATGCCATTTCTATAGCGGGATCGCTACTCAAACCGCTTTAAAGGGATTATTACAAAACAACACCAAGATGTAACTCCGGAGCATGCGATGGAGCGATGACACGCCGGAGTAAGCGTAACTGAGATGACGTTATGTCTATGTGCATATTTCGTTTTTCGTCACACAATACTGCTAATACAAATGCAAGATCCCCAACGATATTGGCGATGGCTTGGATGAAAAACTCAAGCATGCAACGCAAAATAATCTCAATCAGAACAAATCACTTCACCGTCCAACGTAATTCGGAACTCGTATTCAATCGAAAACGAGCGAAACACTCCCCATCTCCATCCAATTCCTCGTTTGTGAGACGAAGCATAAGACTCGACTTGCCGGCGCCACTCTCCCCGATAATTCCAATGTTGTTATGTAGTTATCACCCATTTTCATGATTTACGACGCAATAGCATGCAAATTTCGCAAGCACAATTTAATATTCTCCACACTCAAGCAACTACGACACTTTATGGGCAAGTAGAACAATACGAACCCATTCAGAAAGGGGGAAATCACACAATTGAAGGTTTTTTTTGTTGCTATCAAATGTACTTTTTCCTTATCAGTTGTAGTTTATGACGGCGGTATTTGCAATTTCCCTTTTCACTGTCTTTTGTAGGTTCAATTAAGTTATCAATTGAAGGCAATTTGTCGTTTATGATAATTAGGCGTAATTAGGTGGGAAAATCGGAAGAATTAGACAAATTTTAAGGGGTTTAAATGATACAATGATTTTAGCGTTCATATAATTAACAGGTTAAATGATACAATGATTTTAGCATTCATAATTAACAGGTTAAATGATACAATGATTTTAGCATTCATAATTAAAAGGGGTTAACCGTTTCGTTCTAAGCATTTGCATACCGCGTTACACCGCAATTCGTTAAATTATCTTCAAAAGATATTGTAATAAGATACTACACATTAGAAATTTTTTTAAACATTTTTAGAATTTTGTTTCCCGGGTGTTAAGTACAAAGGAAATTTTTCCACTTATTATTCCTGCGAAAAAAAAAACGAGTGTTGCGATGGGGAAGGTGACTGAATCGACTGAATCCTTATTAAATTGCGTTCGTGCTGTGTGCCTGTGTCAGCGCTGCTTTTAGAGCCATAGTTCTTAGATTACTACAGGGCAGCTAATTTTCTCGTGATCCCAAGGCAATGCGGATTACGAAAAAGGAGCTGAAGGATCTTTCTGTGTCTCACGGGTTGCCTTCGGCGTCGGGACTAGAGATGACGAACAATAAAAGAACACAATTAACAGACGGACGGACTGACTTATGTCTATGTTTGCCTGGAAGTATACAATCTTTGCGCGTTTTTGAAAATATATGCGGACGGACAAACAGACGTGCCCAATTATCTATCGGCGCAGGTCTTTCGCGTGGTATATCCCCACTTCTTTTCCCGATGGATCCGTTATCAAGTAACGGTTAGGTCCCATTACCTTCTTTATGCGGCTTTTCAGGAATCGCCTATCCAGCTTGGCGTTGTAATGCCCCGCGGCGTCACTTTGGCGGAAATTTCGCCGGAAAACTTCATCTCCTTCTTTGAAATTAGCAGATCGTGACCGGAGATTGTACTGCGCTTCATTTGCACTACCTGCGGCCTTAATCTTCCGTCCGATCTGTTGGCGGAGGTCTCCTAAACGTTCGTGGGGCTCCAGCGCAACGACCGGGTCTCCCAAACACTTTAATTGCCGTAACAGTCGGTATGATTTACCGTGGCAAATCATGTGCTGTCCAAAGGCGGCAAAGTAAGGGGCGACACCGGTGACGGAATGATACGAGGATCGCAGGGCGCATGTGATGGCAGACAATCGCCGATCCCAATCCTTTTGAGATGGGTGGACGTAGGAACGGATCGCGGCCAATAGGGTGCGGTTCAACCGTTCTGACGCGTTGGACTGAGGAGAGTATATGGGCGTCAGTTGGTGTTCAATGCCATACTGCTCAAGTAGGCTCTTAAACTGCCGAGACCGGAACTGTACTCCATTATCTGAGTACACACTCTCTGGAACTTCGAACACATGGAATACCCGGTTCTCTAAGAATTTCACGATCGATGGAGTTGTGAATTTACGGATAGGTTCCACCATTGGGAATTTTGAGAGCTGATCTAGAACGACTATAGCTCCGATGTGTCCCATGGAAGACCGAGGATATGGACCGAGTAGATCGATGTATAGACGCTGGAACACGCGTTCTGGGACGTTGAGTTGACCCATAGGAGGTCGAAGAGGCTGGTTGGGCGCTTTGGTGCCTTTACAGGTCTCACAGGCGCTCACGTAGTCTTTGACCTGGGATGCCATTTTAGGCCAAAAGAAGTATTTTTTTAGTCGCCGTAGTGTTCGACCGTAACCTCCGTGGGCACTTAACGGATGATCATGTGCGCGGAGGATCAGCTGTTGTGTCATTTCCTCCGGTACCCAGAGTTTCCAAGACTCTTCTTCCTGCCATGGATCACCAGTGGCGTATTCGTTTCGTCTATACACATAGCCGTCTATTACCTTCAAGTCAGGCAGCTGTGTCTGTTGGGTCGCTATGGTTTGCCTCAACTCTTTGTAGCTATCTGATTCGAAATGTGGGCTGTCCAAATCTATTTCGATGGGGTCCTCGTCATTTATTGTTATTTCGGCTCCCTCTGGGGAAAACATCCGTGAGAGAGTGTCGGGTACGATGTTCTGGGTTCCTTTCCGATGTTTGATGGAGAACTTGAACCCTTGCAGTTTAAGAGCCCATCTGGCTAGGCGTCCACTTAAATCTGCCTGGTTCATCAACCATTGTAGTGACGCGTGGTCCGTGATGATCTCGAATTGGTGGCCCTCGATATAAGCTCGGAATTTCTTCACAGCCATTACCGCTGCCAAACATTCTTGCTCGGAAACAGTATAGTTCCTTTGGGCCGAATTCAGCTTATTGGACATGAAGGCGATGGGAGCTTCCTCTCCTTCATCGGTCAATTGCACCAGCACGGCTCCTACTCCATGTTGACTTGCGTCACAATGAATGGAGAAGGGCTTCGTGAAGTCGGGGCTGTGCAAGACAGGAGCTGATGTGAGGGCTTGTTTAAGCTCTTCAAATGCCTTTCGGCTGAGTTCGGTCCAAACGAACTTCCCTTTCCGCAACATGTCTGACAGGGGCGCTGAAACTGTTGCATAATTCCGAACAAACCTTCGGTACCAACCGCACACACCAAGGAAACGTCGTAGCTGCTTCACAGTTTTTGGTAAGGGGAACTCATCAATCGCACGAGTTTTGTCTGGATCCGTTTTGATAGTGCCATGTCCTATGACATGGCCTAAGTATCGGACTTCTTTCATGACAAACTTACTTTTCTGTACGTTGATGGTGAGTCCCGCCTTACTGATGTGCAGGGCTACTTCTTGTAGAAGTAGGAGGTGTTGATCGAACGTTTCCGTGATGAGTAAAAGATCATCGAGGTACACGAACACTTGGTGTTTTAGGTGAGGTGGGATGACCTTGTCCATCAACCGAGTCATCGTTTGCGGCGCGTTACACAGGCCAAAGGGCATTGTGACGAACTGATATAATGGTCGTCCAGGCACTGTGAAGGCGGTCTTGTCCCTCGAGCCCTCATCGAGTGGAATTTGCCAGAAGGCGTCTTTTAGGTCGAGACTGGTGATATAATTGGCTTTCGGCAGTCTCCCTAGTATTCCATCGATGAGTGGAAGAGGGTACGCGTCCTTGATGGTAACCGCATTTACCTTACGGGCATCAAGACAGAGGCGGACTTTACCTGGCTTTACAACCAAGGTTACCGGTGAGGACCAGGCACTTTGGGACTCTTCTATGACCCCCAACTCGAGCATCCTATCTAATTCCGCATACACCAATTTCTCCATGGCTGGCGAGATGGCGTAGTGTCTCTGTTTAATCGGTTTACTATCGCCAACGTCGATGGCGTGTGAGACTAGGGTGGTGCGGCCAAGGCCTTGGGTAGCGTAAGATGGGAAAGCAGCAATGGATGCTTCCAGGCGTTGCCGTTGGTTAGACGTCAGGTCATGCCTATCGGGAGTAGAAGTGATTTCGTTGACATTTCTGGTTTTTAAAGACAAATCGGTGAATAAATCGGAGGCCAGTCCAAAGCGAAGGACGAAATCGACACCAAGGTATACGTTCTGAGTCAAAGACGGGATAATGTAGAAGGTAATATCCTTCGTCTGACCCCTGAACGTCACGGGTGTTGTTAGTTTACCTCGTATAGGGTGTTTGGTGCCATCAGCTGTACTGATTTCAGTGCGCCAGGATTTAATCAAGTTCGGGTATTCTTGGAGCACTTTCGAGCCAAAGCTCGAGGCAAGACAACTGATACTGGCACCCGTGTCGATCAATGCAAACACGGTCTCGCCCAACACTTTAATTGGATGATAAGGTCTGATCTCATTCTCAGCAACCTCCGAGATGTTACAAGAGTTTACGGTTTGACGGCAGGTGCGCACTCTCTTGCGGAAATTCCGCCAACGACGGGTTGACCATTTTGTCGTGCACGAACGGGAAGTGACGACTTCGGAAGCAAATATTCGCTCTCGAGCCACCCGATATTCCTGCAGTCTAACATGATAAGGTTTTAGCGTGCGTACTTGAGGCTGCCGCGGTTCTTCTGGCAGTGACTGCGATGGTCGTTTTAATATTGTCGTTGGTGAGGTCTCCGGAAGAGAGTGAACATCCGCAGTCGTAATGGTTATGGCTGGTGGGTTAACGTCAGGTTGGTTGGGGTGAGCCGCTGACTGAGGAGCTACTGCTGGGGTTTCGAGTACCGCTGAGGTGGTCGGGTACTCTTTTGGCCGTTTTTTCGTGCGGCACATTCAGAACAGTCCGGGAAGTAAGTGTCCGGCTTGCCGCAACCGTAGCAGAAAACCTTACGTTCTGCGCGGCATGAAATGAACCGGTGTCCGGTTTGGTGACAATTCCAGCAGGTCGTAAGACTTCCCACCGCCGCTACAGCAAGCTGGTCTGGGTCCAAATCATCCTCCAGATCTAGGGTGGTATAATCTGGGGCCAATTCCGCGATTCCTCGTCGAGGACCCGTCCTGGTTAGTAAGTATGGCCGGTCCCGTAGGTCTTCCTCAAACCCTTCTATACGACGCACATTTCTCAGCAGGGCCTCCATACTCTGTGGATCGGAGTTCACGATATGCCGACGAATCTCCGGTCTTAGATTGCGCTTTAGCAGGCGAAGAATTTGGGTAGAAGACAATGGCTCTGACAGCTGGTCATTCAACCGAAGGATATCGGCTCGATATTTATGGAAGGACTCGTCCGGACGCTGCCATCTAGCATTCATCTTATCCAGGACTAATTCGTCCATGTCGACCGTAGGGTATTCCATGCGGAGTACCTCCTTCAGCCGTGACCAGCGTATGGATGGTGGAGCTGAATGTATCCTCCAATATGTCTCCAGGGCTGCTCCCCTAAGCAGCATTGGCAGGTATCCTGCGAGCGCTGTGCGGTCTCCTGCTAGCATCTGCTCAATGAGTGACTCCACCCGACTTATGAAAACCTCCACCGTTATCGTATTGGGTTCCCCACTGAAATGTAGATTCCATCCCTGGATGATGCTGGGGATCTGTGTCGGCTTCAGCCGATACATGTCGTGTGGATGGAAGCGTTGGTCCGGCGGAATCACGGGAGCCTGATTTGGTGGCGGTGCTTGGCTCAATCGGGGCCGGTAAACTGGAGCCAACGGATTCATGGCTGTACCTGGCCGGATCCGTTCGGGATCACGCCGCGAGTCTACTGGGAAGTCCCACGGATTTGGGTCCGAATCCCACATAGGAGGAGTTCTTGGCCGGGATGGTGCGGGGTTCTCTCTCTGGCTCTCTAGAGAGGCGAGCCGGGTGGACATGTCCTGTACGAGCGCCATTAGATCTCGTAGAACTGTGGCTTCCACAGCCACCGGTGGACTCGCTTCTTCTGCAGGCGGAACTGCTTCAGCCCTGTAGTCATCGTCTCGTGCACTCCTTGTAGTGGATGGAAGGGGTCCGCTTTTGGGGACAGCTCCACTTGTACTGGAGGACTGAGGTCGTTCTGTTGCTGGCTGTGCGATTTCCAAAGGCTGTCGACAGAGCGGGCACGTGGATGAAGTTTGCCGCAGTTGTGCCAAACACAGCTGATGTAGCCTGTGTCCGCACTGCAACCTCTGGCTTGTAGTTTCGTCCATGTCCTCGTGACAGATGGAACACAATAGAGCTGGTCCGGCATCCGACCGCAACTTTCTCCTTTCGGGAGTTCTTTTGGTGGGCATGCTAAAAGAAATTTAAATTGCTAACTAAAAACCTAAATAAATATATATATATAAATAATGAAAATGTGAAAAAAATGATGCAAAATTTATAATTTGTAAGTGGCCGTCAGTGGCGAACTATAGTCGAACCTCACAAAAAGAATGTATGATAAAGTTTCAAAAAAAAGTTTTAAGTTATCAAAAAAAAATAATCGGTCTTTCCTTTCCGTCCTTCCTCCCAAGTATGGACACCATGGCACAATCCTTCTAAAACGTTTCAGGGACACTCTCTTGTGGCACCATGAAAATCAGGGTTCCGAAGTGATCCCTCATTAGCAAACTTCTCAAGTTACAGCTTGTCAGCCCAGGGTGGGATTCTAATCCACAAGCAGCGCGTGTCTTGTCATGGATAGTCATGGATTAGCTAATCAGCCAATCACATGAAATCAAAATCCATGTAATTTAAGACACTTAGGCACCGCTGGTTTGGGGAGCGGATCAGAATCCTCCGCAAAATAGATGTTGGGATAATAACCTCCGAACACAAAAAGGGACTCTAATATAATTTGGCCTTACTAGTTATACAATGGTGGTAAACCACCAAGGTATAAATCAAAAGAAGGACCAAACGATATTGATGTCCGAAGACAACACACGTTCGGAAGTTACTCGGCTGCTGGGGCACGATTAGTGCAAAAACCCTCGGGAGTTATCTACCCGCCAAAATTTCTAACACCTTGTGGGGACACCTAGAGACGATGGACTGTCTCGTGCTCACGACTGATGATACAGCCGGGCTTTTCGGGCCCCACGTTGGGCGCCAGTTGTAGTGAATAATAGATTTTCATATGTCCGTGAAGGACCGCAGCGATGTTCTGCTGCCTCGGCAGAGGAAGGTGTTGATTCCTGCCGAGAATGCCCTCGTCCGGAGACGCGTGAATGCGCTGGCAGGCTAGCATTGCGGTGTCGTGGGGCGGGTTCGTTTCCCCGGCACGAGGACTCACTACAAAACATTTCGCATTCACGAATTGCTTGCAGAGTTCGAGAGGACGACCGAAGTCGCAAATCAGTAGATAACCTCCACGAAGGAATTACGACTTGTTGCGAGAACAAGTGCAACCTGACAAGAAAGACTAATTTGGGGGTGACCTCGTCCTTACCCAAATACATTCAGGGCCCACAAATGAAAGAGGGGCAACCGGGTGGTGGTGGAGCCCCTTCATGCCCACCCAACCGGAATAAATCCAATGTTAAATCGTTGAAGTGGCCAGGTATTCCTCTTCTGAGTGGAAAACTCATACAACTTGAATTATATGAGCTTTCCCATCAGAAGGGGAGTACCCCGGTGACCAATTTATGTCATAGAATTATACAATTGAATTGCATAACTCTATGCCATAAAAAGGCACTTGGCTTGGGCCACTCAACCCATTAAGTCTCCTGAAACAGAAAAATTTTTAAGTACCCGGTGGCTGGCTCATATTTTGGGGTGGAAGCCTGCCACCGTACCGGGTCCTATACCCGATTGGAAAAGACCGGAAGGGAAAGACCGATTTTTACCGTTTAATTCATCATTTTATTTAATTTCATTGATTTCTCGTAAATACAAAGCAAAGAAATCAAAATAGTTCAACAAAAATTATTCAGTGTATATATTAAAACATTTTTTAATATTGATATAATTAGTATTTGCAGTATATATTAAAGATTACCCCACTTAATTGAATAAATTGAATAAAAAGAAACAATTGGTATATATAAAAAAAATGAAACAATTGGTATATATAAAAAATGAAACAATTGGTATATATGTAAAAATGAAACAATTGGTATATATGTAAAAATGAAACAATAGGGGAACTTACCCAACCTTTTCCGACGACGAGCGCTCGTTGACGAGGTGAGTAAGTCCTGTAAAGTTATAATACTGCATAGCAAATTAGTTAAAAGCACTCGCGATATTTCTGGAATATTTTCGTTGTCAACTTTTCTTCTTCTTTTTTTTTTTTTTCTTTTGGTAAATGCTAAAACGCACACGTGATAACGAGATTCATGCAAATTAAAACGTTTTTCTTTAGAATTTCCTTTTCGGCTTCTTGGTTGAATTCGTGAAAAATTCAGCACGAAACACATTAAAACTTTCTGGCGCGCATGGATCAGTACAAGTGACGCGCGATAAAAAAAATGTTTAAATCCGGGCTTTGAGTTTCTTCGCTAGAATATTTTCCCCCTCTCTTGCAGCACAGTCCCAACAAATTTACTTCCACGAGCAGGCAAAACTGAAACTGTTTTCGTTTTGGCTTTCCCGTTATCTTGACGAATAACTTCCCTTTGTTGTCTGCTGACGACCGAAAATTTGTAACAGTTGAGATCAAACAAACTAAAATTTCACGTCCCGCAATCTTGCACTGAGCACTATTTGTCGGGTGGAAATAAATAACTAAAACGGATAGAAATAACTAATCCTCGTTAGTTTTTTCCGGTAATAAAATTATTCCCAGAGTTTCGTCCGCGATGACGTGTTTCCACCAGACAGTCCGTGATATTCACGAGAAATGATCCACGCGAATTTCCTGCTTTCCCGGCGCACACAACACTATCTTGCACTTGAGCAGTTTTCCGCGCGAGCAGGAAAACCCAAGGCCGACTAGCAATCTCCAATTTTACTTTCGTACGTCACTTGCGCACCACGAGCGCCAAGTTTTTCTTTTTCCGCTGCTGAACAACAACGTTCGTTTTTGTTGTACGGAAGATGCAAACACGCTTTTCTTTGTCGCGCACACGCTTCAGCAGCAACGCACCACCAACTTTTCCGCGATCGCCAACACCTCGCAGAAGCAGCACGAAGAACCGCAAAGAAAACTCTCCATTTTCAAAGCATAAATCAATTGCGGATTTTTCTTTTTCACTTCACACTCATTTATTCACATTCAAATCAATTTTCCCGTTCCAAAAACATTTACGGTCTTTCCGTCATTCAACCAACGCAAACCCCACAACAATTTTATCTCCTTCCACTTATTGCATCCAAATGCCAAATTCCCGAGCACTTTTTCTTGGAAACCGTAATGAACACCACCGCTCTTGTACTATTTTCACCCACGATAACTTTCCGATTTCCTAACATATGCATTCGCATAGGCAATCATTAACGCGTATTTGGTAATTTCGATATTAACACCCTACGACATGATAAGTTTCTTTCCGCATCCGACGTGACCGCCGTGAAAATCCATAACCGACTCCCCCAATCCCCGTAATTCCACTTGACTTTTCGAAATGCCATTTCTATAGCGGGATCGCTACTCAAACCGCTTTAAAGGGATTATTACAAAACAACACCAAGATGTAACTCCGGAGCATGCGATGGAGCGATGACACGCCGGAGTAAGCGTAACTGAGATGACGTTATGTCTATGTGCATATTTCGTTTTTCGTCACACAATACTGCTAATACAAATGCAAGATCCCCAACGATATTGGCGATGGCTTGGATGAAAAACTCAAGCATGCAACGCAAAATAATCTCAATCAGAACAAATCACTTCACCGTCCAACGTAATTCGGAACTCGTATTCAATCGAAAACGAGCGAAACACTCCCCATCTCCATCCAATTCCTCGTTTGTGAGACGAAGCATAAGACTCGACTTGCCGGCGCCACTCTCCCCGATAATTCCAATGTTGTTATGTAGTTATCACCCATTTTCATGATTTACGACGCAATAGCATGCAAATTTCGCAAGCACAATTTAATATTCTCCACACTCAAGCAACTACGACACTTTATGGGCAAGTAGAACAATACGAACCCATTCAGAAAGGGGGAAATCACACAATTGAAGGTTTTTTTTGTTGCTATCAAATGTACTTTTTCCTTATCAGTTGTAGTTTATGACGGCGGTATTTGCAATTTCCCTTTTCACTGTCTTTTGTAGGTTCAATTAAGTTATCAATTGAAGGCAATTTGTCGTTTATGATAATTAGGCGTAATTAGGTGGGAAAATCGGAAGAATTAGACAAATTTTAAGGGGTTTAAATGATACAATGATTTTAGCGTTCATATAATTAACAGGTTAAATGATACAATGATTTTAGCATTCATAATTAACAGGTTAAATGATACAATGATTTTAGCATTCATAATTAAAAGGGGTTAACCGTTTCGTTCTAAGCATTTGCATACCGCGTTACACCGCAATTCGTTAAATTATCTTCAAAAGATATTGTAATAAGATACTACACATTAGAAATTTTTTTAAACATTTTTAGAATTTTGTTTCCCGGGTGTTAAGTACAAAGGAAATTTTTCCACTTATTATTCCTGCGAAAAAAAAAACGAGTGTTGCGATGGGGAAGGTGACTGAATCGACTGAATCCTTATTAAATTGCGTTCGTGCTGTGTGCCTGTGTCAGCGCTGCTTTTAGAGCCATAGTTCTTAGATTACTACAATTCGCAGTAAGTTTAATCAACTCTTTCTTGCCGCAGTTTAATGTCCTCACAATTACGGAAACATAGTTAAACGAGTCGCACGAAAATGAATAAATTTTAGGCAGTAATTGAAGCATCTTTAGAGACGATAGAGATTATCGCAGTACCGGACAGATACGAGGAAGTGGCGTTTTGGTCGCTGTACACAATTCTTTTTCTAGTGAGGTTGTATGTACTGCGTCGAATAATCTATTCCAACATAAATCGGTTCAAATTGATAATAAATTAATATAATAATAAATTAGTATAAATTTTCCATCTACATTTGTGTTTTCTATATTACTCCTAATTCAAGTAAAGCTATCTATTGAAATCTGCGATATTATAGCCGAATTAATGGAAAATCTTGATGAAGATAGCAGAATAATTATCACTGGAGACTTTAATCGATCAAATTTAAATTGTATAGTCGACAATCAAGACAATCTTCTTCTCGATTGTAGAAATTTCAATTTAATGAGTACTTTTTATGGCAATGATATGCAGCAAGTTGCTCCAGTACCTAACCAAAACGGAAATTGGTCAGACCTGATTTTTAGTAATTCATGTGACGAGGTAGTGGTTTATCCAACAGCTGACAACGACCACCTTTTTCGTAACACACTGCATCACTCCGCTTTTCTGTGGAATTTTCCACTCCTGATAAAATCCATTCTGTTTTATATAATGCTTCAATTGTATTTGACCTTCAAAATGCTGATTTCTATAGCATTAACAATTTTCTATCCACATTCAAATGGACTGGTACTCTTTCAATGCTAGACATAGACAGTGCTCTGTTTACTTTTTACCAAATAATTCTTGACACCATTGAAAGGTTTGTACTTAAAATCAAAAAAAAAAATAAGCTATCCGAACCCTGGCTAGATAATGACCTCAGGTCTTTACGAAATCAAAGAAAAAAATTGTACAAAATTATAAAAAGAAACAAAAATACAAGTGACGAAATCAATAGCAAATATGAACTTGCCATCTCAATCTCGAGAAACGTATGAATCGTACGTTAATGCTGTTGGTCAAAATATTATTCATGACCCTAAAAAGTTCTTTGATTTCGTAAGCATCAAGCGTATAGCCCATGGTTTTACCTCCACAATGACCTCCAAAGGCTCCATTTCAACTTCTTCAGATCAAATCTGTCAATTTTTTGCTGATCATTTTCAGGAAGTTTACCACGATCCCTTAGCTTTAGCAAATTTAGGGTCTACTATAACACCTCCAAGGACCTTAATTGAAAACATTGCAATTTCGGAACAGTATATTCGCCAGGCAATTGAGGGTCTGGATTTGAATAAAGGATCTGGTCATGATCTAAGTTATTCGACATGGTTCATAGTTTGTATGTTCATAGTTTGTATATATTTTTATCTGGTTCTAAAAACAAATGAAATATATACAAAATAAATGTTCATAGCATAGAAAAGGTGCTTTGAAGCCTCTTGTTACGAGTAATTTTTTACAAGGTGAAGGAATTGATTTACCTGCAAGTATTCATATGCTTCAACAAACTCGCGGTTTTATAGTGGCCATGCGTTGAGATCATAATGCAGTAAATTTATTCTATCAGCACCTACTTGAAGTCCTCTGAATACATGAAATTTTTAATGAGATTGGAACTCTTGATTTGAACTATAGGTCTGGCCGTGATTTATTTCCATCATGTTTTTTATTTCATTTTTAACAAATCACTCGAAGGCGGCGTATTTCCAGCATACTAAAAATCTCCCATTTAACTCCAATCCATAGGAACAAATGCAAAGGCGCCGTTCGAAATTATAGAGGGACTAACGTACTATCCGCTACCCCAAAATTATTTAAAAAATGGTTTGCTCCACATTATCTCCTATTATAAAGCAACGTCTCAATGACCAAAAGCATGGCTTCAGAAAAAATCTATCCACAAGCCTAACAGTTATTGCCTCTAACGTCCTTTGCGCAATAGAAAATCGGCACCAAGTCGACGCAATATGCAGGTACACTGACTTTAGTAACGCCTTTGACCGCATCAATTATACGATTTTGTCTCATAAACTAGATGAATTTTGAGTCATTGGCTCCCTGCTCCATTGACTGGGCTCGTATCTTAAAAATCAAACAAACCGTTAAATTTCAGGTATATATACGAGGGTGCGCCGATAAGTACTTAGCCTCCAAAAGACAAACGAAAATTTTGGAAAAGTTGTTATTCATTTCTCAACATAATCTCGTCTTTGGTCGATACACTTGACCCAGCAATGCTCCAACTTCTTTAACCGGTCTGAGAAATACGTTTTCTCAAAGTCTACAAAGTAGGCCTCCATGGCGACGATAACCTCCTCATTCGACTCAAATTTCTGCCCGGCACAAAGAAATATCCTTCAGCTCATTTTGATTTAAATAATTTCTGTGTAAAAATTCGAACCAATGGACATTAAAATATAAGTTTCATTTTATTCGAGTTTTCATTTAAAAAATTTGCCAAGGAAAAAACCGAAAAACCGAATAAAAAACCGCCCGGTTAAACCGGATGAAAAAACCTGAATACAGGTTTTTTACCAAAAACCGCCATCTCCATGGTTAGTACCATGCTTTGGCCATGTGTCCATCCACCCAGCTGCGATAAGTTATGATTTTAAAGCAGTAAGTATCAACTGAACGGGCTTATAGTCCGTCCGAAACAAATCTCGTTGTCGCCAACGAGACTCAAACCAAGGATCTGCGGCATATGGAGTGAGTGCTCTAACCACTACACACTGATGCCGCGAGAATATTTCTTTAAATTCATGCAACACACCTTGACCAACTTAAAAGCACACGTCATCAGATTAAATTCAATCAGATATTTCTTTCCTTAAATTCAAACAATTAGAAAAATGCAGTATATAAAATAATTCGAAATCTTTCTTTGTTACATTGTCTGACATAAAAAAAAAAAAAAACCATCCGCAAATACTTTCCTATCAAGGGAAGTATCTCTGGGTCTGTAACCAGTTACCGACATTTTTCTTGTTGATCAGCATGTACTGTTCTTTCAGCACTCGATTTGTCATCGATACAGCCTCAAATGGTGTGCACACACGACGTAACTCTCGCTCATACAATTAAAGATTCTTTTATAAAAACATTTATTTGTGTTTTTATTGAAGTTTAAACGATAAATTTAAAATATTATGAGCCTAGATCGCTTAAGCTACGTTTTTTGTCTTTGTTAAAAGTTTGTCGCAGTTTCTTCTTACGGTTTGCATTGTTCTCTTTATCTGATAATTGCGCGAGTACATTTAGTCAGTTTTTCCATGGACCAGGGAATACATCATGGGAGTTAAACCACTGAAGGGAACAGAGGATTGTACCTTACAACTATGTTCGAGCCAAGTTACAATTTGAGCTGGATATCGTGATAAAACCTAGCAAAGAGCTCTGTGGTCCTTGTTAATTTGGAAAGGCACATCAAAAGCCATTTAGAACTAGAGTTTGAAGAACCCAACTAGGTGAGCTGCTCTCAGGTGACATCTGCAGTCCTTTTGATAAGTCGTTCAACAGGCGCAGGTGATTGTAATCAAATACCACTTTTCGCATTTTTCGTTTTTATTTCGTCGCCCGTGAAAAATCAGCTGTGAAAGAAGTTATACGAAAAGTATTGGCAAAGGCTCGAGTCGTTGGCCATCAAATGAGGGAATTTCTCAGGAACAACGGAGGAGAATTCGACAGCGAAGAGGTTCGAGCTGTGCTTCACGAATTTGGAGTAACACAGTGACTTGCAGCACCATATACTCCTCAGCGAAATGGAGCAGATGAAAGGGATAATCATATCATTGTGGGAATGGCTCGAACGTTCAAATATTCGAACTCGGACAAAACTTGTGACCACTGCCGGCTACATTCTAAATCGACTAGGAAAATCGTCGATCGAGAGGAAGAGTCCTAATGAAGTTTGGTTTGGTCATAAACCAAAAACCAAGCACTTACAAATAGTCAGCTCTAAGTACTACGTTAATATTTCCGTACAGAAGAGAAAAAATGGATTCAAAACTGTAGTCGGATATATTGCTGGGTGACGAAGGATACAGAATAAATATACTTTGGAAATGTAGTATCGTATTACCCAGAGACATTGTCTTCCATGAAAAAATTTGTGATTGTGGTGCGCGTATCCTTGTCTACAAATAATGATGATACAGTCAGCCAAAAGGAAAATGAAACCGATTATGAAAAATTAACGTAAGAAACGACAGAAACCCCATACAAGGTCGTCCTATCAGTATCATCTTCTTTGTCCGAAGCTGTAGAAAAGGATGATGTTGCTCCAGGCATCCGATTGAACTCACGGAAACATTGAAAAACCTCGTACCTAAACGATACATAATTGGAGTGAAGCTCGACGGGGACCAATAGCGAATTCAATACAACCATGAGGCATATGAAATTTTTGACGAGCCGGAGAACTCAACGATAGTAAGACTACGGACGCTGCAATGGGCTGGCCACATGAATCGTATGGACGAACAACAGCTGCTCAAAAAGGTATTCATTAGGAGAACTGAAGGGCGGAGACTTATAGGGAAACCGAGGAAACGCTGGTCTGACTCGGTCGAGAAAGACAGTTCATCGCTGCTCGGATTTCGGAATTGGAGGATGTGGTCGATGGACCGAGACAGTTGGAGGCAGGAAGTGAAGGTCCGAGAAGGGCTGTAGTACTATGACAACACAATTCCAGAGGCATTTATATCGAAGGTGATCCTAAGTCGATCCTAGAAGCAATGGAGCGTGAAGATATGAACGAATGGAAGAAGGCAATGAACTTGTAAATGGACTCTATGTATTTGAACAATGCATGGGACTTAGTCGAGCTTCCTCCTGCAAAATTCACAATTAACAGTAAATAGGACTTTCGACTGATCTAGACGGCACCGACGATAAATGTCGAGCCAGAATAGTGATACCGTGTGCGTGTGCTCAAAGACCCGGCATCGACTACAAAGCACAAGTCGGATAAGGCTGGTGGTTGCAGGCACGGAAAGGATGCAGATAATGCAGTTTGACGCCTCCACTGCTTTTTTGGATGATGATGGGATGAGGAATCTACATGAGCAACCAATCGACTACATGGATAGCAAGAATCATGTTTGTCGTTAAAAACGAAGCTTGTACGTTCTGAAGCAAGCTTCGCCTTGTTGAAATCAAAAATTTTATGACTTTACGGTTAGTCTAAAATTCCAACAAAGCCAAGAGGATCCCTACGTTTATATTCGTTGACCAAATTTAGGCAAGTTCATTGTTGCATTGGGCGTGGATGACGGTCTTGTAATTTTCATATCCGAACAGGAAATAAAAATTTCTCTCCAAGAACTTGGATTAAAGTTCAAAATCATCACCCAAGAATTCTTCTACTTTCTCGTCCTAGAAATATCACAAATCAACGATGATATAGCTGTAGACCAGTCCGTATTCATCGATAAAGCTTTGAAACGGTTCAATTTGGGTGAATGTAATCCGGTCAAAATACCCATTGACAAGCTAGGGAGTTCAGCTTCAAGGGGGATGGGTAAAAGGTTTTCCGATAGCTCACAGGTACCAGCGATCTGAAGCTGGTATATCGCTGTAAACCACAAACTCGTATACTTTGTTGCTTCAGTGACGCCGACTTTACCGATGGCTATTCCAGCTTCCGATCTACAAGTGATGTGGTAATGGTGCGGATGCAACTATGATTTGGTTCAGCCAGCGTCAAAGACTAGTAGCCGATTCTAGTTACGAAGCCGAATTAATAGCTGCGATTGCTGCATCAAAAAAGCCATCTGGATTTCAAGATTTCTGAATTAATCAATCGATTTAACATCAAAGCATATTCTAAGAAAACGTGTTTTCATTCGAGACCATATTAAAGCATGTCACATATTGAGTCGGAATCTCGATCATTAGGTTTGTTTAGTAAACCTATGTCTCAAAATAGGCTGCTGTTTTTGCTCCAAAAGTTAGGCCTTAAGATATTTAATTTGTTTTTTTTTACCTTTTCATCCTTAATAAAGGAAAGTGTTAAAGTTGTATTGTATTAATTTAAATTAATTGAATTGAGCTACGACTTAGTGACCAACAGCATGGTTTTCGTAAAAATCGCTCCACCACAACTAATCTAGCCGTGATGGTGTCTCGCATTATCTGTGAAATGGAATTGGGGGAAATATATGGATTTTATTAAAGCATTTGATCGGGTTGATCACTAAATCCTAATGCGCAAGGTGAAAAGTTTCGGAATTGGTAGTTTCTTACTGAGCTGGCTTAACTCGTATCTCCATAATCGAAAGAAATAAATATTTGCTCTGGTGTACCACGAGGCAACCATCTGGGCCTCTCTTTTTTAACATCTATATTTCTGATCTTTCTGAGGTCCTGTTGTATATTCCTAATCTTTTCTATGCTGATGATCTTAAGCTTTACCATGTAATAAAGACCCAAAAAGACACATTAATCCATCAAAACAAAATCAACTCTCTGTTAGAATGGCCCAGAATTAAACAACTCTTCTTGAACTTTGAAAAATGAAGTTTTTCAAGAAAAGGCTTAACTTTAATCTACGCTCATCATCTTTGCCATCATAAACTTAACCGAATGGATAGCATCGTAGACCTTGGTATCACTTTGGACCAAAAAATGCGTTTCCATTTATATTACGATCATCTCTTAAGTAGGGACAATAAACTCCTTGGTTTCATCAAACTTCGATCTCAGGAGTTTGTGAATGTGTGGGTCTCTAAGACATAATACCTTTCTTTAGCTCACCCTATCCTTGAATATGCTTGTCTAATCTGGGACCCTAGTTTCAATGTTCACGCTGACAGGATTGAGTCGGTTCAAAAACAGTTTGTCCTTTTTGCCTTAAGATCATTATATGATCCGAGGAATTTTTAAAGATCTACCCTCATATAAGCATAGAATCCGGGTCTTATATAGCAACGCCAGCCTCCGTTTGGTATCCTTAGAGGCACTATTAAAATACCATTCCTAGCTGACAGAATTAAGGTCTATGAAATATCACGATTCACTAGACATTCTCGTCTAATGATTGAAGTGTGACATCACATAATTTACGAGCACAATGAGCTTTAAACAGATGTTGCAAAACTTTAAATTCACAAAGCACATTTTATTCTCCAACCATTTCCACATACAATTTCAAAGATTTATTATAAAGTACCTTACCCTCCAAACTCCACCTCTCAAACCTAGGTTCAGAATGAAATTTTAATTGTATTATTAATTTTTGTATTTCATTATTTTTTTGTAAAGATGCCTTGTTTGGCAATGAAATACATAAATAAATTTTTTGTGGTGTACGTGGTTAACCTCTAAAAATTACACGATGTAACTCTCGCTTATACAATTAAAGATTATTTTATAAAACAATTTATTTGTGTTTTTATTAAAGTTTAAACGAAAAATTTTTAATTTCTTTATGTTCATTCACTAACGATGTGCATGTAATGCTTATCGATTCTACTGTGTATGATTTTCTGCAATTTTCTTCAGACGAATGATTTTTCGCAAAAAAGTGTTACTAATCTTTTTTTACAAGCAGTAAATCTATTTTTCACAGGATAGGAATAACGCCATTAATTTGCCTTAGATTCAACTGATTCTATAATCAAACTTTTAAAACAAACAAAAACCCCATCGTATAGGATTCTCCAAAAGGTACCTCAACTGTCCGCGAATGTACTCACAATCCTGCCAAGGCGTCCACTCATTTCCCGTTTTTCCTTCTTTGATGGTTTCTTCCATAGTCGTCCTACCAATACTCCATCCCATGCCTATTACGCTGCCTGCAATTGCTACCGATGAATGACTCTTATTGGTCATCCTGATCTCTGTCAGCCTTGATTCTCATGTAGTGATGTACGTACTTAAAGCATATACATCATCGCACGAACATCGCCCGTCAGAGACCAAGATGAATCAACCTTACTAAATATTAGGAATATTTTGGAACAGGCTGGTATAAAACACCGGTACAGGAGATTGCATGTTCATAATCCAGGGCCTAATTCCCTTAAGTTACACAAAAGACGTATGATTCATTGCATTGCAACATTTGTGCCAGCCCCTTACATAATTATTGGAATTGATTACAATTTATGTTCCTTCTCCAAATTGATAATAACCGCATATCTATGACATCTACTTTTCTAACATAAGTACATTACTAATTCCAGAATCAATTCATAATTCATTGCATTAACCACCATCAAGAGTCATGAATTAATCATCCATCAACAATAAACACAGGTCCTGCCTGAAAAATATCAAATGTAAAATAGAACACACAAACCCAAAAACACCGACACCCAATACGAAGCTCGAAGAACAAACGAGAATGAAAAAGAAATGTCAATATATCAAAACAAACGAAACAATCGCAATTGGACAAAGAAAATGGACCTGAAGAAATTTTGTAAAATTTTTTAGATCACTTTTTTTTCGTTTGTTACCACGTTATTTAGTTTGCAAGACTATTAAGTATCGAACCCTAACAGTGTCTGGCATCTGTAGAGTAGTAGATTGATTAGCTGGTCGTAAGTTTTATATTCAATTACAAAATGAAAAATCAAGCAAAAAAATTTCATAAAGTAAAAAAAAACAATCAATAAAAAATATAATATAAGAAAAAACGAAATAAATAATAAAATATTCAAAAAATCATAAAAAAAATTACAATTAGTTTATCGTGTAATTGAATATAGATCACAATGAAATGAGTAAGTGGCATGATTACGTGTGTTCATTTGTCATTTTACATATATTTTTTAGTTATTCATTTAAAACCGTTTCCAAAAAAAACTACAAAATAGAATCGATGAAAAATGATAAATAAAAACGGTGATGCCAGACACAATAAGGTGTAGTATATGCCGAATGTCTTATACAATCGTTCAATGATTATAGGGAATAATACTAGAATATGCCAAAATATAAAGAAACGAAAAAAATAATAAAACCTGAAAACCCCCAAATAAAAAACATACAAACATTCAAGATATAACACCAAAAATATTCAGCAGTATGTTAAGAAATGCATAGGATTAAGATGCAAACATATATATTAACTTATTAATTTAAGCGTCTGCAAATTTGTGAATGTTAAGATGAAAAGCCAATCAATGAAAAAGATCTGTGTCATGCATTTACATCGAAAAAAAAACAAATTTATTTATTGATAATGTATTTTTGTATAGTCACTGTTTTTGTAAACATTCCAATGTAGGGCCTGCATTTTGAATACTGTGTTCAGTTAAAATTAAATATATATTTGGTTGGCATAAGGTTCGTATATAACAGCTTCTGACGGTAACGAAACCCTTCTTAAAATCAAAAACTATCTGGTGCAAAATGTAAAAACAAAATAAAAAAAACATTACTTGTTAAAACATTTCGTCAGAGCTGTTAAAAGCGTTTCGTAATTGTATCTTAAAATTTAGTAATTATAAAATATTTTTGTCGAGAAAGGAAGTAAAATTTAATGTTTATAGTTCGAATATTTGTAGAGTTGATTTAGATACCCATAAATTTCCCAGTCGTTTCATTGTTAGCATTAAATTCAGAATTGTAAAATAAATGTAAACTTTTGTATGTAATTATGCTCAAATTGTAAAAAGGCCAAGTTAAAAATGAGTTTGTAAAAAGATGTGTGGATCTTAATTGTTTTTTCTCAGTTAATTTTTAACATACACTCCGTTTTTTTGTAATTTAAATTTTCACTTCTGATAAAGTAGATTGTTTTTCATAGGATTTAAAGTGTAATTCAGTAAAATCTGCTCCGTTTGTTGTTCAAAGTAAATTTTCTCATAATGTTTATTCTTTGTTTTATCATATCTACCGAATTCTACTGCACATCTTTCTAATAAGCCAGTATAATTTAAGTGAAATTAATAAATGAAAATATGTAAATTCACCTAAATAAAATAAAATTAAAAATGTGGTAAAACAAATATTGTAGTTAATACTTTTCTTAATAACAAGCACTAAGGAACGATTTGCGTGAACATGGCTAAGGACAGATAAAGGTAATTTGACAGTTGTACACATAAAGACCTTTTTTCATGATTTTGTAGTGATTTTCAAATTTTTTTTTTGTGGTAGGGGGTGCATGCCCATTTACGCACAGAGTGCGGGACTCCCGTGTTCGCAAGAAGGCGACTGGACTACCCACTCAACACCTCCCCTGTCAACCTGAGAACCCAGCCTGGAACCGTTTGACACATTACTTCGAGCCAGGTCTCGTTTTGTTACACCGTGAGGCCCCTTCAAGCTGAAACTCAAAAACTAAATAACGAAAAACACCAAAGCTGAAAATAAACACGAATAATTTAGACATTGTCATTCAGCCACCAATACCTAGATTGCGCCGTCTCAACTCGATCAGCTTCAACGAATCTAACAAATGAGTATCTCCATTGGAATTGTTGGTCTCGTGAACTCAAATTAGGAGCATATTTTATCTTCTTATCGGTGGCCCGTCGATATATGTGATATATGACTGGGACGCCGTCGGAATCAAAAAAATATCGATTCATGTCCAAATACACGAATGCTTCTGGAGGTACGAAGCCAGTAGCGAGACAAGTCGTAATATACCCGTATGTAGGGTGGAGCGGCTGTGAAATCCAAGGGTTTTCACTCAAAGTCACAGATCTTGCGATATGATTCCGAAGAAGTTTCAACATGAAGATATCGACTCTAGTCACTTCAGCAGTTTGATAAATTCTTCTATTCGATATATAATGTTTCCAATCCATCTCAGGCTTTCTGTACAAACCAGTACATGCACGAAGACATTTCCTTTCGAAAAAATCTTAATTTTTCCATAGTACTAGCGCTCTGGTTATACCAGATCTGACATCCATATGTCAAAACTGGTCTAACCAGTGTCTTGTAACAGATAGAAGTCAGTCTCACCACGCCTTCGATTTAGCCACGGTCTCAAATCCGGGCTGAGGCGTGCAGTCCACCTTCCCTTCGTGCAATTGACCCAAGACTGCAGCCAATCGTTGAGCAGCGAGCGCTGTCTCTCCCCGCGGACAACCATCTCCCACGCATCCTCGTTTCGGCGCAGGTAAATAGCGCGGCGCTCTCTAGCAAGGAGGGCGACAGATATCACGCCTGCAATCACTCTCACCGCCGGATCAATTCTCAGTCCTCCTCTTCTCTGTACCCATGCCAAACGTTTTCGGTATACCTACTTGCTGAGAGCATCGCCCCATACCTCTGCTCCGTATAGTAGCACTGACCCTACAGCACTCATCAAGAGGCATCTTCTTGATGAGCTGGGTCCCCCTACGTTGGCCATAAGTCGACTCAGAGCCGATATTCCCGAAGCAGCCTTCTCAGCCGTTGCCCTGATTTGCTCAGAGAAACTCATCCTCGAGTCGATCAGCAGCCCCAGGTACTTCACCACTGGCTTCGATTCGAGTTGTATGTCTCCAATACTGATAATCCTTACTCTACGGATTCTCTTTTTTGTCAAGATGACCACTTCGGTTTTCACCAGTGCTAAACTGAACCTGCGAGCAGTCATCCAGTTCCTCACTCGACGCATTAGCATACCTAGCCTAAGTTGCGCCTATTCAACGGTGCGTCCCGCGACCAGAGCCGCAACAACATCCGCATAGCCGACCAAGCGCGACTCATCTGGCATCTCAAGTCTCAGTAGCCCGTCATAAGACACGTTTTGCAGGTCCGGACCAAGGATAGATCCCTGGGCAACACCCGATGTAATTTTCATCCTTCGTTGGCACTGTGTCGTGCTGTAGAGCAGGCTTCGGTCCTTTAGGTAGTTCCTCAAAAGCCGCATTAGATATTCTGGAACTTGAAGAGAGCTTGGTGCCTTGAATTTTCAAATGCAGTGCTAGGAATCGCGTCAGTTTTGCCTGGGAGCTAATCTGATGACCGGCTGTGATAAAATCTGCAGCATCAATTAATCCTGAATGACACCCGGTTTTGTTTTTATGATCGATTTGCGGATTGTATTAGCATACTTTGGAAGAAAAGAGGGACTTGTATTAAACGAGCAGGAGCATGAAATTTTAACGACCATCACTCCAATGCGGAAACAATTGATTCTTCAAAAACCCCTTCAGTCTCTTCATGCCTGGGTCGGCACATTGTGACTGCCCTGTAGTAAACCTAAGAAATTGGGCAGCCCCGTGGTGATCAGGAGTGGCTGCTCCTGAAGAGAGAAGCTGGTCACCCCGTCGAAACTGCTTGGATTGTTGTCAATTTCCATCATTTACGAGGACGCTCCCAAAAGTACCCGACCCAACAAAGAAAACAGTAAAAAATTGCGAAAATGTTTTGTATTTTTCAACATATTCTCCTTTCAGCTCGATACGCTTTTCCCAACGATGTTCAATAGCTTCGATATCCGCTTTATAGTAGGAACCGTCAAGCTCCTCAAAATAGCTATTAACCGCAGACTCTACCTCTTCATTATTGGCAAATCTTTTGCCGCCGAACCATTTTTTCAAATTCGGAAAAAGAAAATAATCCGAGGGAGCCAGATCTGGCGAATAGGGTGCGTGAGGAAGCAATTCGAACAACACTTTCTTTTTCGTCAGATGGGGCCGTTTTTTCTTGATTTCATCATTCGCTGCAATAAGGCTGCATAATATGCGCCGTTGATTGTTTTTCCTTTTTTGAAATAAATATTATTCCACGCGCATTCCAGAAAACGGATGCCATGACCTTGCCAGCTGACTGAACTCTGAAACCTGAAAGGCACTGCGGCAGATCTTATTAACAAAGTGGACAATGGAGTCCATTGGTACTGTGCATCATGTAGGCGTTACTCTGTATCTGCATATGTCTCTCGACTCCAAACTGCAAGGAAAATGATCACTTCCTTAACCGACGAGCTAAAATCCCTGCTAGGAAAGTGCTCTTCTGCATGTACTGAAGTCGACTCCTTGTTACAATTTGCGGATTCCTCATCTTCCAATCCATCATCTAGTACGATCGAAAAGGCTGTGCGTTCAGTGTCGGATCTAGCTTCAATACCGACAAGAAGTAAACCGCAGGTAAAATTACCCAATGTCTCCTCTCAAGGTGAACTACCCACCTTGTGCTTAAGTGACAGCCTGAACGTCAATTCTCAACATGATATGCAGCATCAACCAGCGTTAGTATCGCAGCCAGACAACCACAATTCTGCAGAATTGATTGAACCTAGTCTCTCAATTGTTGCTAGAAGTAAGTCGTTGTTGAAGCCGCTATCTATTAACCAACAACCAACGGTTTCGGAAGCTGACAATTTAAATGTACCTGATACATCACTAGCTGCTCAACAAGATATGCAGATACAGCCAGCGTTTGTACTACAGCCGGATTGCTGCAACTATGTGGAAAGAGCGGAATCTGGTCAATCTGGTCAATCAATCGTCACTAAGAACAACTCGCTGTTGAGGCCGCTTTCTATTAATCAACAATCTGATTTACTTATGATCAGCCCACCTGGTTCTTCATCCAACAGTCGGGGAGCGATTCCAAAGAAAATACCACCTCCAATTCAACATCAGAAATCGAGTGACCTCGTTCCCTCAACAGATCTCGATTCTCCTGTCATTCGTGCTTCTATACCTTTGAAGAATATCTTTATATCTAGAGTGGCGTACGAAACTTCAGTTGAGGACCTAAAGCGTTATGTCAACAAAAAGTTTGGATCATCCGTTAAAGTCTTTACTTGTCATAAATTGACTAAGGAACATTTAACGGACAAAGTAGTTGCCTCATTCAAATTGGTGATTTCTGCGAATAGTGATATTGTCCTGAATCCAAATCACTGGCCTGCTGGTGTTCTTGTTAAGCCGTTTGAATCTAGACGAAGAAATTTTCGTCGGGCGATAAACGAAATCCCAAAGCTCTAGTCACAAGTAATCTTGATGAACATTCTAATAATCATAATGTTTTTTCTACTGTATCCTCTTTAAACGTCAATGAATCTCTTTCAAACCTTAATACTCTTCAATGTAACTTCTCTTCTCCTAATAAAATGTGTTTATCTATTTTTTACCAAAATGTACGAGGATTAAGGACCAAGCTTGAGGAACTCTTTATCTCTTATCAAGTTAGTAATGATTCTATTATCTGCTTCTCCGAGACCTGGCTGAATGGAAACATTTTGAGCACTGAAATGTTTCCTGATCATATTGTATATAGATGTGACCGTGACCTGATTGCCACTAATAAGGCTGATGGTGGTGGAGTTTTAGTTGCAGTTAGCAAAGCTCTACCTAGTTCTCCTTGTTCTGATTTCTGTTTTTCTCCTACTTTAGAATGTGTTATTATCAAAATTTCTCTCCCTCATAATACAGAGTTCTTGATTTTGTCTATTTATATTCCTTGTAATTCACCTTTAACTGTTTATGAGACGTTTTTTGATGATCTATCCTCTTATCTAGTTTTGGGACATCCTCACGCCAAAATAATAGTTTGCGGGGATTTTAACTTACCATACATAGTGTGGAAAAAGTATACTACTCCTTCAATCTCGTCAGTTGACCCTTTTTCTATAACCCTGTCATCTTTCCTATCTCATTGCTCCTTCTCTCAATTTAACCATATCCGCAATTCTAATGGTCGTCTCCTTGACCTAGTTCTATCAAATGTTCCAGTTAGCCATTTATCTGTATCTCAAGCCTTACATCCGTATGTTCCTCCTGATCGGCACCATCCTCCTTTATTTATAGATCTTATAGTCGATGAAATTAAATTTAACAAACCTCATCCCGCTCCAAAACTTAACTTTTTTAAAGCTAACTATAAAGCAATTAATACAGAATTACTTTCAGTCAACTGGCTAGATTTCTTTAGAGGCCTAAATTGTGAGGCTGCTTTGGATAAATTTTACAAATATATTTATAATCTTATTCGCTGTTATACGCCTCTTCAGACATTCCGTAAAGCAAATCATAAGCCTTGGCTAACAAAGCGAGTGCTTAGTGCCCTACGAGCAAAAGATAAGGCACATCGTGTCTTTAAAACACTCGGCACTATTGAAGCAAGATGTAATTTTGGCAGGCTGCGTGCTATTGCCAAAAAAGAGATCAGATATGCTTTGAAGGCTTATTTCAGCAGTCTGGATAGCTCCCTTGTGGCTAATAATACAAAGCCTTTTTGGTCTTATATAAGATCGCTGAAATCCTCTTCTTCCATTCCTAGTAAGGTCCGTTGGAATGGTGCAGAGGTTTCTTCTCCTCAAGAAGTGACTGACTCATTTGCCCAATTTTTCTCTTCAACTTTCTCTTCTCCCGCTGCAACTGTGCATCCTGTTGTCTTACCTAATCATCTTCCCTTCCCAATTTCCTTTATTTGTACTGATGCATCTGAAGTCGAAGCTCTGATCAATGCTCTTGATCCTAATATTAGCCCTGGGCCGGATGGTTTGCCAAACATATTTGTAAAGTCGTTAGCCTCATCGCTTAGTTTTCCTTTATCTCTCCTCTTCAATCTAAGTTTGAGTACTGGTACATTCCCAAACCCTTGGAAAACAGCTAATATTGTGCCTATTTTTAAAAGTGGTGATCCTACGTCAGTTTCCAATTATCGCCCTATTTCTTTACTGTCCTGCTTTCCAAAGTTACTTGAACGGTTGGTTCATAATCGACTCTCAAACTCACTAGCTCCTATTATTGCTCCAGAGCAGCATGGCTTTCTCAAAGGATACTCCACTACCTCTAATTTAATGGAGTTCACAAACAGTATTGCAAGAGCTTTGGATAACCAACTGCAAGTTGATGTGATCTACACAGATTTCTCCAAGGCCTTTGACACTGTGAATCATTTACTTCTTTGTCGTAAGCTTGAAGCTCTTGGCATTTCGGGTGCTCTTCTATCTTGGATGTCATCTTATGTAATGATTTTCTTTGATGCCCGTGTAGGACACGGGTGCCGATGGTCTGGCATAAGTGTCAGCGAGCTATAAACAACACCGAGCTCAGCTAACTAGCTTCGCTTAACGACCGCGTACGCGTGCTTGACGAATAGCATTTGCGGGATCACATGAGGCGGGTTCTTGTCGAGCCACGAAGCTACACTACAAAATACTTATCACGCGTACTCTACTCTACAAGACGCACCGATCAATTTTTATTATCTTTAGAAAAGTTCTATTAGGTGTCAATTAAGCTACTCTACAGTAATTCAATATTTTTTTGCCTCGTTAAAGTTAGCGGACACGGAGGCTTGAGACAAACGCAAACATTACACAAAAAGCAACCGTTACTTCCACAGAAGAAGGTCGTTGCATTACAAAGGGAATGTCAAACCTAAAGATGTTAAAGTGGCTGAAGTGAACCACTCATCTCTGCCTAAAGGGTGGAAACTTGACGGATGCAGTTTACTTTACACTAGTAAAACAACAACTAAGCAGTTTCGACGGGGTGACCACCTTATCTCTTCAGGAGCAGCCACTCCTGATCACCACGGGGCTGCTCGACTGCTTATGTTTATTACAGGACAGTCTCTTCGATGCCGACCCAGACATGGAGAGACTGAAGGGTTTCGCTCTTCGCTAGTAAAGAAACAATTGTTTCCGCAGTGGAGAGACGGTTGTTATAATTTTAGGCCCTTCTCTTTGAATACAAGTCCCTGTCTTCAACGAAAGTATGCTAATAAAAACCGCTAACCAATCATAAAAACAAATCGGGTGTCGGTCAGGACTAATTGATGATGCGGATTTTATCACTGCCGGTCATCAGATTAGCTCCCAGCAAAAAATGACGCAACTCCAAGCAGTGTATTTGAAAACCCCTGGCACCATCAGTTTGTTCAAAATTAGAACTGTCCGACAACAAACTTTATAAAAATGTGCAAACCTTTCTTTTGGTAACATTAAGGGACGAACTACTCTATAACATCATCGGCATGTTCAGGCGGCAGGGCCACCACGAACGAAGAACTCCAGAAGATGCTATAGACCTTATTATACCGAAGACAAGACAAACAACACCAAAAGAAAGTTTATCGGTGACTCTATCTTTACTTTACGGAACCCTCCAAAGTATGCTACGTTAATATCAAATGGTGAGGGCGACAATAAAAATTGAATCGGTTCATCTGCCGACAGCAAAATTAAAAATATGAGAACTCGAAGGAGAGTGATGTTGTTTCCCCTTCGGGCCCCACGTTGGGCGCCATTGTAATGATTTTCTTTGATGCCCGTGTAGGACACGGGTGCCGATGGTCTGGCATAAGTGTCAGCGAGCTATAAACAACACCGAGCTCAGCTAACTAGCTTCGCTTAACGACCGCGTACGCGTGCTTGACGACTAGCATTTGTGGGATCACATGAGGCGGGTTCTTGTCGAGCCACGAAGCTACACTACAAAATACTTATCACGCGTACTCTACTCTACAAGACGCACCGATCAATTTTTATTATCTTTAGAAAAGTTCTATTAGGTGTCAATTAAGCTACTCTACAGTAATTCAATATTTTTTTGCCTCGTTAAAGTTAGCGGACACGGAGGCTTGAGACAAACGCAAACATTACACAAAAAGCAACCGTTACTTCCACAGAAGAAGGTCGTTGCATTACAAAGGGAATGTCAAACCTAAAGATGTTAAAGTGGCTGAAGTGAACCACTCATCTCTGCCTAAAGGGTGGAAACTTGACGGATGCAGTTTACTTTACACTAGTAAAACAACAACTAAGCAGTTTCGACGGGGTGACCACCTTATCTCTTCAGGAGCAGCCACTCCTGATCACCACGGGGCTGCTCGACTGCTTATGTTTATTACACTTATCTATCGTGTCGTCCCTGTCGAGTAAGGCTCTCTGGTATTACGTCTAGTCCTTTTTGTCCTTCATCTAGCGTTCCACAAGGTTCAATTCTTGGGCCTCTTCTCTTTCTGTTGTTCATAAATGATCATCCCTTTGTAATTAATTCCTCGTACCTTTTGTATGCAGATGACTTCAAAGTATTTCGAGCAGTCAAATCCCATTTAGACTGTCAGCTCCTCCAAAATGATTTGAATGCTCTAATTGAATGGTGTGCTTCAAATTATTTATGTCTTAACACTACTTAATGTCATAAAATGACTTTTTCTCTTAAGGACTCTCCTATTAATTTTAATTATATATTAAATGATGCTTTGCTCTCTGAAGTGTTCAGTCATAAAGACCTTGGAGTAACTTTTGATCCAAAACTCAAATTTGATGCACATATTTTAAATGTGATTACTAAAGCGTCTAGAGTTTCCGGGTTTATCCTTAGACATTTACATAAATTCAATAGCATCTCTTCTTCTGTCCGCCTATTTGTTTGTCTTGTTCGCCCTTTGCTTGAATACTGTTCTGTTATCTGGTCCCACCGATATTCCTATCTCGTGACTTCTTTAGAAACTGTCCAAAGAAAGTTCACGCGTTTTCTTTTCCTTAAGTTTAATTTGCCGTATCAGCCTTATGAAAGTCGTTTATCTTTCCTATCTCTTCCATCCCTAATATCCCGACGAACTTATTTAGACCAATGTTTTTTGTACAAACTCTGCTACCATCAAGTCCCGTTAAATATTTTTTCTGAGCTGCGTTTCCGACAAACATCTCGTTCATCTCGGATGAATTCTTTTTTCGTTATACCATATGCTAGAACTGATTTATATTTCTATTCACCAATCTTAAGAATCGTACGAAATCATAATAATCTCGAGCTTGGTCCTTTCCCCTCTTCTTACATAGCATTTAAGAAAAAACTAAGAGAGTTACTACTAGTTTAACTTTTAATTATCGACGTTTTAGTATTCTTTTTCATTTAAATTTTGCTGATTGTTCTTTGCGTTCCATTTTGTGATTGGATTGTTTAGTCTGTAAGATGGAATAAATAAATAAATAAATAACTCTCTTCGCTTTCTTTGTAGCCGGTTTTCCCTTTTCAGTCCACTGCTTTGACTGCTCCTTGGTCTCAGGTGTAAAACGATGTTTCGTCCATGGTTATGAATCGACGCAAAAACTCGGCTTTATTGCTGCGAAACATTGTCAAACACTCGATGGAAACATCCTCACGTTGCTGTTTGTGCTCCATTGTGGGCAAACGCGGCATCCATCTTGCGCACAGCTTTCTCATGTCCAAATTTTCGGTCAAAATGCGATGCACAGCACTTCTTGAAATGCCTGCCATGTCTGAAGTCTTGCGCACTTTTAGTCAACGGTCATCCAATACCATTTTGTAAATTTTCTTCACATTTTCTGACGTAGCGACCTCACTTAGTCGACCACTGCGGTGTTCATCTTGGCAGCTCGTACGACCTCGCTTAAACTCAGCTACCCAATAGTTGACCGTTGTAAACGAAGGAGCAGACTTTTCCAGAGTAGAATCCAACTCGGCTTTGATTTCGGCTGGACTTAGACCTTTCAAATGAAAGTATTCTATCACATAACGATGCCCGATTTTTTCCATATTTACAAATTCACTGAGAGCGTTCACTTTGGATGTCTGTAAAAAATAATAATAAACGTACCATTCTGAATTTTTCACTTCAATGGTTGAAACGTGGTATTGACAATCGCAGTAATTGTTTTTTTAAAACTACCTGTATTCATAAGTCAAGTCGGTTACTTTTGGGACTACCCTCGTAGGTAGGGATGAGTGGTCTAGCTCCGCCATTTTAATGTCTTTATGTTTAACATTCCCTTTGTAATGCAAGGACCTTCTTCAGGGAAAGTAAAGTGCTTTTTGTACACTGTTTGCGTTCGTCTCAAGCCTCCATGTCTCCTAACTTTAACGAGGCAGAAATTTTGAATTACTTTAGAGTAACTTAATTGACACATAATAGAACATTTCTAAAGATAATAAAAATTGATTGGGGTGTTTTGTAGAGTAGATTAAGCGTGATCAATATTTTGTAGTGCAGCTTCGTGATGCGACAAAGAATCCGCCCCATATGATCCTGAAAATAGCTAGCCGATAAGCACGTGTACGTGGTCGTAAAGCGAAGCTAGTCAGCTGCGCTCAGTTTTCTTTATATCTGGCTGATCCTTGAGCCAGAACATCGGCACCAGTGTCCTACACGAACTAAACACTTTGACTCACTACACATATGGATTAGTTCGAACAGTGTCAAAACTACGCCCCATAGTCAAAATTTGTAAGCTACCGTTTAACATGGAAGAACAGCAACCACCAGCAATAAACGTGAAATCAACCAACACAGAAAGCCAGCCACTAAACCTGGCAATCAAGCGACCCACAATGCAAGCCCTTGACACACAAAAGAAAATGATTCAAACTATTCGACTTGCAGACATCTACAGTGTTACTGACAACGTGACTGGTCCTTGGAGTCTTACCGCCTGCTGAATTGTCAGACGCTAATGTTACAACCCTGGATGGTGGTCTTTGCATAAAACGAATCGAATAATAATGAAGACAAGTTTAAAACAATTCCTTTTTTCTCATTTATTTTTCCATTTCAATTTTTCATATATATATTTCTAAAATTTGATTTGGTTTCAACTGTTTTCATTTCTTGTTAAGAGTCTAGATTTTTTTCTGTTGTATTCGATTGCAATAGCTTACATGCGTGTTGTCATTGTTTATTCATTTTTATTATTTCTGTCTAGTTAGTTTTTGTTTTCTTATTTACCTTCTTACAAGTGCATTCGTGTATAAAAAAATAAATCATTTAATTATTAATAAACATGATTTCATAATTACACATTCACATCTCGATAATCTTTTTTATCGTTACTCAGCAATGTCATTTCACAGTTTAAAGCTAAATTTTTTCTATTCGTCCTCCATCACTAATTGTTTTATCTTGTTTTGAACGAATATATAAAACAAAAGTAATAGGTACATAATAATTTTCATTCGGTTGTATGTAAAGTTATTTTTGATTAGGACGCGGATATTACAGATAGGAATAAAGACTAGGAAATAGCTGAATTTTAAAAGTAAATTATTTCGATTCAGCTGGTAAATTTTTTGTTCGATTTTTGATTTTTTTTAACGTTAATAATTTGAGTTAAGAGCATTATTTATAGTTTTATCGAAATTCAAGATCAACACTTTAAATATGCCAATGGTAGAAATATTTCAGGTGTAAACTAAAAAGGATTGAGATTGATGTGTGCCAAGTAAAGAATAGATGGTTGTAATTGTCTTGAGCTACAGCATGAGAGTAGATTCTTTTAAAAGTAGGGTACAGGGATCTAGCTTACGTCGAAAAAATACTTAACTTAAATCACATCTTTCGACAAACAAATTGTTCTGCTTATACTTTCTATCCCACTAAATTTACTCTTTACAGTCTATATAAATTAACTTAAATATTGAAAGGCCAGCTTTTTACAATTAAATATCAATAAGGTTCTTGCTAGGGATTTCTGGTTGATGCTGGTCATTTTAATTATTATTCAAATTGTTTCTAACGGATAAAATCGGTTGTTAAGGTAATAGCTTATATGGTGCGTTGTTAAAAAGATTGTCGGCTTACTGTTTCTCTTCAAATAAATATTTATAACTAGTTAATCACGAGTGTAATTCAATAAATAGTAAACATAGAAGTAAGGTACAAGAGTCATCAACCATAGCCATCCCAGCATCATTCTTTTTTTCATTAACGCATATTTTCTACAGTCGAGTTACAACTCAACTCTATTTTGAGAAAGGCAGAGATTTGATCTTTTCATTTTTTGTTTGCAGAATTTTTATTTTTAAAATTTTTTTCTTCGAATTTAGACTAATTCTAACATTACATTTTTTCACTGTTCTACAAATTAATTGTATCTAGATCTTGACAAGGCGCACGAGGACTTATATCACCACCATTGGAACTGCCTGGCATAGGTGCCGTTGAATTCGAATGATAACTACTCTTATACGTTGGTTCAACGTTTGTATGATGATGATTTGAATGTTGTTTACTTTTGCTTCCCAAACCCAACGGAAATGCGAACTCTTGTGGTAATTTCCGCATAATTTTGCCTGATGTAATCAATCGACCGAAACCTTCTTGATGAGCGAACGCATAGCCCGATCGTAATGATCGTCGCGCTCGTCTTGCGGACGGTGTACGTAACACGTCGGTGCTCTGTCGTGATCGGATTTGTGCAGCTCGTTGTTTTAATCGAATCTAGAATTTATTTTGATTTAGAAGAATAAATGAAGACCTGCCGTTACTAAACGTGATAAAACATTTCCTACCTTATCCGATAAGCTTGGTTTCACATCGAAACAATAGAATCTCGATGCTAATACTGGTACCATTAAGACAATTACTGTGATAACGGTAGTGAACCAAAAAGTAGCTTCTTTCATCGCTTGTGTTAACGATCCGACATACGGACCGCCAATTACGTAATTGTAAAAATAGTCTAGGAAAAAATACCACAGCAAACTTCCCCAAATCATAATATGATTGAATATTGTCCAATATGATGTATCGAGGGCAATCTATAAGGTTATTGAATAAGTGAGAAAAAAGGAAGAAAATGTCAATGTGATGTAGTTATATATCAAGTTAGGGATATTATTTTAATGAACTAAAGAAGAATAGCGGAAATTGATACGAAAGCTTTTAAGGTAAATCAGCAAAGGTAAAATATCAGATCGATTGACCAGACTTTCATTTCGAACTTCTTCCAATACAAAATCGAAGACAAAGTTAACTTTGAATATAAATACTGTCATGGACGGATCAGAAAGGTGGATAACTTTTTTTAGATAGTTTTCGATTTAATGATATCCGAAAATGCATTTATATCTAATGTCCATATCTTCCTTATAATAGTGCTTATAAAATGCAAAAACAAAAAATGATAAAATGCTTACTTGGGCAGTGTTATCCAATATAAGTATAGTCGCCACAACAGATCCTAAAGTCATATGATCACTTAACATGTAGCCATCCGGTGAAACTCCATCTTTGTACGTACCTAATAAAATATTCCAACCTTACATATCAAATTCAAACTAAACAATTTAAATTGACTAACCATACGGTATTAAAAACAATACCATTGAACTGAATATCCCATGCAAAACACTACGAATAAATTCGTGTGTATTGAATAGGGCATTTGTTAAACCTGGTGTATATAATTTAGGATATTCTAAACTATGTTTATCGGAAACATCTTGTTCAAATATGCCAAGCGCAAGTACTGGTAACGATGTATAAAATAAATTATAAACAGATATAAACATTTCATCAAATACAGTCTGAAATGAAAACAGAGAATAAGGTTATCACTTGTTTTTAGTTATTTGCAGTGATTTAATAGGTCTCACCTGGGCACTGAAACCACAGAAAAAGGCAAACCAAAAATGGCATAATGTAAAGGCAAAATTTTTATAAAAGAAATATCGCAGAAATTTACACATTCGATAATATGACCAACGGCCGTGTACTAAAAGCAATCGTTCAAGATATCGAAATTGTGCTATTGAATAATCGCTAGCTAGGACGGCTTGCATTCCTTCTTGTCCTGATATACCGACACCGATATGTGCAGCTATAATAAATATATATTATTTTTATTGCTGGGATATTTTAATAGCTTTTACTTGCCTTTAATCATAGAAACATCATTCGCTCCATCGCCTATCGCCAATGTTACCGCACTCTTGGCACGTTTTATTAATTCTACAACTAAAGCTTTTTGAAGTGGTGTTACTCTACAACATATCACTGCCTTGCACTGTGAAGCGATATCTAAGAACCTGTAATTTATAGAAGTTTGAGTGAGTTTACTAATAACGAGGTTAACAAATTAATTTGCGAAACAAAAATTTGGTCCTGATTTAAATCAATCTTATACACATCGCTTTGAATGTACTGAGGAGCAAGTTAGGACAATGGTGATAGACGAGCTGCAACACCTCAGCTGAGACGCTGTCTGAACTTAGAGCCATCCTTGGTTTCAATGACAGGACTGCCTCTTCAAGTTCCAGTCGCGTGAAGAGTGGGGATTCGACTGCTGTGTCGCCGTGGACAGTGTCAACACGAACGCACCCAAGGTTCCGATAAGACTCTTCAATTTTGTCACTGCTGTCAGTATCAAGAGAGACATCCGGAAAAGTGAATTTTCTCTATCACATTGGTGGTCCAATGTTGATAAAATTATTGAGACATATCGGAATCAAGTTCTTCACGCGGCGGAAAAACTGGATGTCGAAGAAGTATGACTTCTTATTTCATTAAATCAAACAAAAAGGAAAGGTACGGTCAAGAAAATGTTTCGTGAAGTTTGGTAAATCAAAATTTCTTAGCGGATGGTGTTCCAAAATCGATGAGAATTACCGATTGGCACGAGGAAATCATTTGTTGCTGATGATCGAGGCAGTCGGTATTTCGGATGCATGACTCCAGCAAGAAGCTACAGATCTTCTGAGAAATGAGGGAAATCGGTGTATTTTAAAGCGTGACAGAAATAAAATTATCGGGGTTACATTTTATGCGTATTTTCTGCTTTGAAAAACACGTCTCGGCTTTGAATGGTGAACTGGAAGCTATCCTTGTAGCCCTCAAAGATTCAGCAGCTACTACATCCACGAGCATATGCATTTTCTTCGATTCTAGAACAGCACTATTTAAACTGTGAGCACAATGCAAATCATAAAAGGGTTGTTGACAACATCTGGCAAATGATAAGTAAATATCCAAACACGAACTTCAACTTCCTCTGGACTCCTGAGCATAAAGGTATTGATGCAGTGGCAGAAATTAATCACTTCGTTAAAGAAGGTATTAAAAGGGGCACCATTCAACATACACTTCCTGAACAAGATTACATTATGGACATGACCGCAACAAATCTGAAACGTGATTGGACAAATCGTTGCCAACAAAAAGGACAGTGGCTCTCCGACCGCATCTGGAAAAGGGCTCACCATTTATGGGGTGAAAAATCATGGTTTCTTTCTTTACCTATAAACAGTCTTGCGAACAAATCCACCAATAGAATCCTTGCTACCAAGGGCTACAACAATCTAAGATTGTACACAGCAAAATGTGTTGGACCGGATGTGTGCAGTCTCTGCAATGAAGTTGACGATCTAGATCATAAATTTTTCAAATGCAATGCATATAATGACAAAAGGGAGGAATTTGGATTCTTTAATAAATTCAATGGACTCGATACTGTAGGAGATATTCTTGCCAAAAACAACTTGAATCTGATCATAGAGTTTTGTGCCTACATCGACGCAACCAAAGTTAAGATTTAAGTCGGATTACGTTAAGACCTGAGTCTCCGGTGAACTCAGGTCCTACGATCAATCTCTTGAAATCTCCCAATTTACTCTGAGATGGAAAGCTCATAGAGGTTCCGCTTTGGCGAATCACAGTTTAGCCTCTGCCTAAGCACCTTTCATTAAGTGCCACCGCATTCCATACTACATCTTTGCTACACCTCACCACGTACACCCTGCACAATTTTTGAGTTTTATGTTTCTCTTGCAAGTTACACCACAGGGTTGAGACACAGAGGGTGTTTACAAACGTTTTTTTTCTAGAAGTTATAGATTAGTGTCTGGTTTTCGCCTTCGTAATTGCACAATGATTGGTTGAGACCTGTAGGCTGACGCCGACTTGGCTGTATATATCACACCGGCTCGTGCCAAATGGATTATTAGTACACTTGAATTTTTTTACACTTAACATAAAAGAGGGTTAATGTGGCTCCCACTCCTCTCTCCTATAACTTTTAATAGTAATTTATCCTGATCCCTTTCTTAAAGTATAATCTGGCGCCCACCAATAGAATCCTTGTTACCAAGGGCTACAACAATCTAAGATTATGCAAAGCAAGATCGGTTGATTCGGATGTGTACAGTCTCTGCAATGAAATTGACGATCTTGATCATAAATTTTTCAAATGCAATGCATACAATGACAAAAAGGAGGAGTTTGGATTCTTTAATAAATTCTCTTACCGTATGGAGATATTCTCGCTGAAAAAAACCTGAATCTGATCATAGAATGTTGTGCCTACATCGACGCCGCCAAAATTAAGATTTAAGTCTGATTAAGTAAGACCTGAGTCCCCGGTGAACTTAGGTCCTACAATCAATCCCCTTAAATCTTGGCCCCCCATCTACTCTGAGGATGGAAAGCTCATAGAGGTTCCTGTTGTTCATCCCGCTTTGAGGAATCGCAGTTTAGTCTCTGCCTAAGCACCTTTAATTAAGTGCCATCGCCTACCATACTAAATTTTTCTTATACCTCACCACGTACACCCTGTATAATTTTTGAGGTTTATGCTTTTCTTCTTCAGGGTTGAGATACAGAGGGTATCCACACGGGTTTTTTCTATGTTATAAAGGGTTTTCCAATAAGAGGTGTTATTTTGAGTAGCCCGCTATTTCGGTAGATGTCACTTTTGAAGCTGTCATTTTTTGACATTTGACAAGTAGAAGCTACGCCATTAATAAAAATGGAACGATACACGATTCAACAACGCATTGAAATTATTAAAATTCACTATAAAAATGGTGAAAATTTGGCAGGGACGGTTCGTAAAACTCGAACATTTTTGGGTCGTCGTGAAGCACCTTGTCGGACCGCAATACAGAAATTGGTGGAAAAATTCGAGCTATTGGGACAACTTAGTGATGTGAAGAATAAAACTCGTACACGTCACTCAAGAACAGCCGAGAATATTGCTGCTGTAGCAGTTCAGTTAACACAAGAACTCAAGCCGTTCAATCATCAACTACGTCGTGTCTTTGTTGATTGGGTCATCTTGAGTGATGAGGCCCATTTCCACCTCGGTGGCTTCGTCAACAAGCAAAATTGTCGCATCTGGGGCTCGGAAAACCCAAGAGTTATTGTTGAAAAGCCTCTTTATCCTCAACGTCATTGGACCTTACTTTTTCGAAAATGAGCCTGGAGCAACAGTTATGGTGAATGGATTGCCCTATCGAGAGACGATTAATGATTTTTTATGGCCGGAATTGGATGGTATTGATCTGGACAACGTTTACTTTCAACAAGACGGCGCTACGTGCCACACAAGCAACAAAACTATTGATCTTTTACAGGATAAGTTTCCGGACCGTGTTATCTCTCGAAGAGGTGATCACAATTGGCCGCCGGGATCTTGTGATTTAACACCTAGCGACTTCTTCCTTTGGGGCCGCGTGAAAGAGAAGGTCTACGCCAACAGCCCAGCGTAGATTCAAGACCTCAAAGATGGAATTCGTGGGGCTATCGAGGACATAAGGCAGCCACTTTGCGATTTGGTTATGGAAAACTTCATGAAAAGGATATGGTCCTGTGGTTTGCCTGATGTTATTTCCACTATTAACGGCATATCTTTCTCTTTATAATGAAATAAACATCCGATCATTTATATTAAAAAATGGCATTTTTCTTTTAATATCAAAATAACACCTCTTATTGAAAAACCCTGTACTTAATGAAAGTTCTATAATTTGCCTTAGTCAAATTTTTATCAATAAAACATCACTATGGGAACATAACAAATACTATACATTTGAAAAAACGTGAGCATTTTGCTCGAGCGCGCCTATCCGTGTAACTTTTAAGGCACGTCTTCTGACGGATTTTTTTTTGGTGGTTGGAAGGTGAAGGCACCCTGAGTGTTGGGCGCAAGACGTCTGGACTACCCATTTAATACCTTCCCTGCGATCCTGAGAACCTAGCCTGGTACCGTTAGACACAACTTCGGGCTAAGCTTCGTTTTGCTACGCCGTGGGGCACCTTCAAGTTGGAAGGTCCCTCCTCTAGCAGGAGGAGAGGGAAGAAGAGGGATTGCTAGAAAAGTGATCCCCAGCCCCGACGTCCCCGGCTGCCGTGAGTTCTTTTAATCTTTTAGGACTGCCCGAGCAGAATGTGCCACCTGGTTCCATTTGTCAACCGATGTAAGTATCTCCCTGGTTAGACAATCCGGGGAGAGCTCTCCTGTTTTCTTGTAGAGGTCCTGGTGCAGCTTGTCCCATATTTTGCACGCAAAAAATGTGTGGTGGGCATCGTCTTCCTCTCCTGCATAAAACCTACAGTTGGGGGACGACGACTTACCATTCTTATGCAAATAAGACTGAAATAACCCATGCCTACTCGAGAGATGGTTCAGGTAGAAGTCAGTGTTTCCGTGCGTTCTATTGAGCCACGGTCTCAAATCAAGGTTGAGGCGTGTAGTCCATCCTCCCTTCATGCTGCTAAAGTCAAAGTCAAAGTCAAAAGCGCTTTATTTAATACTAATCGTTATAAATTTTAAAAGAATATAAAGCAAATTACAAACAATAACAATCAAAAAACTTAATGGCCCAAATGGCTCTCTAAATTTGTACGTTATCGTTAACTCATATCATCAAAAAAAAAAAACTATAGCAAATTCAATTAATTACGATTATTACATATTTTTAAAATTTAATTGGAAAAAGGAGAAAAAACCAACCAACACTATCCTAAAATTATTTATAATCAAAACACAACAGTGAAACTTTGATCCTACACCTAATATGTTGTAACTTATTTCTAATAAAATACAATCAAAAACTTTAACTTATACTAAAAAAATCAATAACAATGTTCCTAACCTAAGTGTTTAATCTTATCTCTAACGGAATATAGTAAACATTACATATACCTAACCTATACCTAATTTTTAACAAAAATAAACAACAACACTAAATGTAGCAATAATGAGCTGAAACTCAAAAACTAAATAACGAAGAACACCAAAACTGAAAATAAACACGAATAATTTAGACATTGTCATTCAGCCACCAATACCTGGATTGCGCCGTCTCAACTCGATCAGCTTCAACGAATCTAGCAAATGAGTACCTCCATTGAAATCGTTGGTCTCGTGAACTCAAATTAGGAGGATATTTTATCTTCTTATCGGTGGCCCGTCGATATATGTGATATATGACTGGGACGCCGTCAGAATCAAAAACATATCGATTCATGTCCAAATACACGAATGCTTCTGGAGGAATGAAGCCAGTAGCGAGGCAAGTCGCTATATACCCGTCTGTAGGGTGGAACGGCTGTGAGATCCAAGGGTTTTCACTCACAGTCACAGATCTTGCGATATGATTCCGAAGAAGTCTCAATATGAAGATATCGACCCTCGTCACTTCAGCAGTTTGATAAATTCTTCTATTCGATATATAATGTTTCCAATCCGTCTCAGGCTTTCTGTACAAACCAGTACATGCACGAAGACATTTCCTTTCGAAAACTCTTAATTTTTCCATAGTACTAGCGCTCTGGTTGTACCAGATCTGACATCCATATGTCAAAACTGGTCTAACCAGGGTCTTGTAACAGATAATTTTGACCTTTTGATCAACGTATCTGGAATGAAAGAGCTTTCGAAGGGCCATGACTACTTTAAGTGCCTTACTGAGCATGATTTTCACATGTTAAGTATAGTACAGATACTGATCGAGATAAACACCGAGGTATCGAACACAGGATTTATGTGGAACCCGTTCTAGACTACTCTCACCAGCCATGATGTGGAAATCTTTCCAATTACGTTTCAGGTCTTGACTGACCCCCTGCAGCGTTGTCCGAAACAAGATTGTTTCACACTTCTGCGCATTGATTTTCATTCGCCAATTGTCAGTGTACAGCTGTACATCATTGAACATTTTTTGGAGATTGCTCTGAACTATTGTAGCTTTTCGGTCTGCCGTATAGATGATCAGATCATCAGCAAACGCTACCAATGATCGCTTTGGCGAGACGTTAAAATCAAAGCCGTTCAATAGCTTGCGAATGAAGATTGAAAAGAGCAGAGGCGCAGTAACTGTTCCCTGCTGTAGACCATTCAAGACCTTGAACTCGCGCATTGTTGTCAGATTTCCATCAGTTACAACAAACGATTTCCCGTATAACATATTACACATAATGGCGACAAGGTGTCTGGGGAACCTGTCCTGAAAGAGTTTAAAAATAAGTCCATCTAACCATACCGTATCAAAGGCTTTCTCCATATCAATGAGACATGCTCCAACACATTGTTTATCATTTAGTTTCCAACAGATGTCTGAGGTTACTTTCGTTATTGCATGTGTGGTCGAATGCCTGGCACGAAAACCAAATTGGCAATTCGGCATCAACTCATTTTCCTCAATGTGGGCGTTTAATGCTCTGTTGAGTATCACTTCAAACACCTTGCTGATGTTAGGCAGCAAGCTGATTGGGCGATAGCTTTTCGGGCATGAAGATTCTTTTCCTTTCTTCAAGATCGGAAATACCTTAGCCTTTTTCCACTCATTTGGGAAATATGAATTGCTCAACATGTTGTTGAACAATATGCAATAGTTCCTAATAGCAACCTCCGGCAAATGTCGGAGAACTACATTTGGAATACCATCAGTACCACATGATTTCTTGTTGTTTATCTTGCGAAATATGAAACACAAGTCTTCATAGCTGACAAAATAATCAATAAGATTCAAGCTCGGTATGAGGTCAGATGTTAATGTTTCATTGAAATGAAGAATTGATTGGCCGTTCAGGCTTGATTTGAAGTCGGAAACTTTTGCTTCAACGACCTCTGAAAAAATTTCGTTCCCTCTCTCAGGGTTTGGTAGATGAACCAATTCAAAATGTGTTCCAATCAGGGCAAGTTTATCCAATCCTTCACAAATAATCCTGTTTCCATTTCTATCCGGAGTCGTACTATCAATTTCGATACCAGCCCTATCGAGAAGATTTATCTCATCACTAGTGACTTCAAGATTCGATACCTTCACTCGAGACTTCTTGCGGAATATGCTATTCACTTTCGCAAACACGCCATCTGGGTCCTGTGGGCTAATACCCCTCAATTTTTCCGCCCATTGATTGCTGACCTCACTCCTGAAGTATGACCGGATTAAGTTCCGGACATTCTTCAGATGTAATTTCAACAAAGCCAACGAGGGATGGTTGTAATCCAAAAATCGTCGATAAATATTGTTGACGCGTGTGAGAAGAAGGCTTTTCAATCTTTTCAACCTTGCGATGGTTGGTGTTTCATATCCTTCCATATTGTTTCGAAGTTTAATCTTGGGAACAACTTTCTCAATCGTTTCCAACGTCAGCTTCTCTAACTTCGACAAATAGACATCTATTTCATCGTTAGTTAGATTCCTGTCATTCGGAACCATTGAGCAAGAGTTGCCACCATCAGAAGGGGGACATTGCTTCTGATGCTCGCGATTAAACTTCTTTTGAAACTTTCCCCAGTCTGTTTTTTTGAAGTTCAACCGATGATGTTCGTGTTGAACTGGAATGAGGAAGAAATCATCCCTGTGATGATTGATTTCCATTACGATTGCGTTATGGTCGCTATCATAAGGAAGCACCTGCAGTTTCCGTTGAGGATTATTAAAGTTGAATTCGAGTCTTGCGTCAGCAATGCAAAGGTCCAAATATGAATTTGTCCTAGGGTATGTTGGGAACTCCGACCCATAAAGATTGCACCTGTATTCAATTTGGTTCTCTGTTATCCATGATTTCAGGAATACACCTCTTGGATTATTGGTGGCGTTCAGCCATGATGTATGCTTGGCGTTCAGGTCACCAGCAAGAATATAATAGTTATGCAGCCTGTTCAATTCGAGTATTTCAAACAAGGAATTGAGTTCCTCCTTGAGCTTGAGAACAGTTCCACCAGTTGCATAGGCAGAGATAACGATGAGGTTATCCCCACCTGGCAGTGAGATTTTGATAACGGACACTTCAAGAGATTCAAAGCTTTTGAATTCGACTTTTTCAATATTTTGGAAACGATAGGGTCTTTGTACCAATATCCCGGTGCCACCTCCCCCATCACCTATTACCCTATCGTTTCTTACGAATTCAAAATCCTTGAATGTCATGGAGTGCCATGAATTGAGGTGGGTTTCGGTTAGAAGCAGGATGTCAGGCTTTTGTCTGGCAATGAATTCAAGGAGATAATCACGCCGATGTAAAGTAACAATGGAGTTGACGTTGATCGAGATGAGACGAATCCTATCCGTGGGAATGTGGCTGGATGACAACTTATTTTGAGGCATTTGAAAGTCCTAAACGCTGAAAAACAATGTTAATTTTCGAATCTTGTTTATCGATTCGCTCTGATAAGGAATTTAATTGCTGATAAATTTTGAGAAGCAGCTCATTATTGCCACTTACATTATTTACCCTATTTTCCGCATTTTCTGCTGGTCCTCTAGCGGCGAGTGCAAATGATACTCCGGGCTTGACGAAGTTCGGAGCTAAGACACTGCGGTGCATTTGTGTTTGTTTTGGGGCAGATTTCAATCTTGCATCCTGATATCGGGAGCATCCTCGATATGATGCCGGGTGACCAAAAACACCGCAGTTCACACAATATAACTTCTCTTTTGGCTCCGTCTGAGCCAATTTGCACTCACCGGGAGCATGCACGTCTTTGCATTTAACGCATCGGTAATGCATGGCGCAGTTGGCAGCCGAATGCCCAAATCGTTGGCAGCGATAGCACTGGTTGATTTCTCGCTTCTGGAGGCGTTCCCACCTCACCACTCGAAAATTTAAATACCTGATTTGCTGAAGAGCGCTTGGACTGCTCTTATTTGTTATTTGTACCAAATAAAGTGGTAAATTTTTTTTTTCTACCGTCGACCTTCTTGTCGCGAATGTTTTCACTGAGATAAACTCGATTTGTGGTGCTGTTTCCTTGAGAACCTGAAGAAGATCGACGGTATCTTCTCCGCAGTCCAAGCCCTTCAGCAAGAACGTCTGGTTCTTCTCGCTTTTGGGGGTATAGGTGAAGTGCGGAACCTCCCCAGAATTCAAAGCATCTTTCGCTGATTTGAAATCAACCAGTGATTTCGTCCTAATTGACAGCTTCTCGGAATTTATTCGTTTGATTTCGAAATTTGTCAACTTGTTTTCGGCTGCCAACAGCCGAACCATGTCCTTTCCGCTTTGTCCGAAGACATTAATTGGCGGAACTTTCTCGGTATTCTTGGCTACTTTTTGAGGAGGACCAGCAGAACTACGGGCTGGTTTCTTCTCCCTATTTCTACTTTCATTATTTTTATTTTTTAAATATAAGATAAAATTATCGTCTTTATTACCTTCGTCTACCTCCATGTCCTGCTGGAGTCCATCCAGCGCCGCAAAGTAGTTCTGGCTTTCGTTCGTGCCACCAGCACTTAATACCTCTTCAGTTATTATTGGAGTTGCAGCTTTCTTCTGTTTTTCGATTTTTCATATCGGACCACTCTCTTGAACTTGTTTTGCCGTCTTGAACATTTCTTCATACGTTTGAATTCTTGCCTTTAGCTCTTCGATTTCACTTCGAAGGCGACATACTTCCTGTCTATCTTCGAGCACTTGTGTTTTGCGACCGGCATCTGCGGTATCCTGGGTGCTCGTGTGTCTCCGCTTGTTGACACTTGCCAATTTCACACCGTGACTTTCCCCGGGGCCCCCCAACGGAGGGAAGCCGTCGGGCTCCTCCATGCAGTCCCGAGTTGTCTTTGGTTTGTTGCTTTTCTTGATTTATTGGTATGGTTGGTCGATGCCTTCGACGATTAATTCTTCCCCAATAAAATCAAAACTTGCTTTTGACTGACTCGTACAAAATTAATTCAATTATTTGAAACTGACTTTTGTGAAAAATTAATTAATTTTTAAAATTAATGACAGGAGCGATTAAAAACACTTCTACACGCAACGAGTGCTAGACGTAGAATCGAGAGCGTCCCCAATATTTCTGCCCCGTACAGTAGGCTGACTCTGCGGATCTCATCAAAAGTTAAGTTCCCCTACGTTCGCCATAAGTTGAGTCATAGCCGATACGCCTGAAGTAGCTTTATCAAACGTTGCCCTAATTTGTTCAGGAAAACTCATTTTTGATCAGTAATAATATATGAAATTTAGTTTAGTTTAATTCAGTGATAATATATGAAATTTATCAAGCAAATCTGAAAGATTGGGGTGCTCACCAACCAATATACATATATTAATACCATATTAAGCTCGTAAGCCGAAGGTCTCTGGTTCAAGTTTCGTTGGCGTCAACGAGATTTAGCTCGAGTGATGCTTCAGACGGACAATGTGCTGTTATGATACGTGCTGGTTTAAAATCAGAACGTATCGCAGCTGGGTGGACGGATACACGGCCAAAGCGTGATAATGATCATATCGCCTTGTGTAGTGCCGATACATTGGATCATGACAATCAGATTCTCTAACTATCTCTAACAAAGGCCCGAAAGGGGCTGTAAGGCTAAGAAGTAGAAGAATACCATCTGGTATCGATTTATATAGTTTTGCTGACTGACTAGTAAATTCAACATTATTACGTTACACGCCACTTGGAAGAACAGCGCTTTTGCCTCCACCTACACCGAATATGTAACGCAGCGCTTTTCCACGCAATTGTACTCACGCGTGCCAATGCGTTGATACCAGCCGTCGGTATCAATAGCATAGGAGCGCAGTTCGACATTAAGCTCATGTTGAGGCTTGGCGTCAGCATTGGCAAAACATACGTTTGGCTTGGCTGGGCGATACGGAACTTTATGTGCGCCTGACGAAAATATTGCAAAGCGGACGAGCAATATGCGTGGTATCATAACGCTTCGCTTAGTATAGCATGTACAAATGAATGCATCTATGGTATCGTAGCGCTCAGACTATCAATCATATACAGGCTTTTTTAGAGGTATAGAAATGAAACAAAATACGAATAAATTGTTTTGACTTCCATGAAATTGGTTTTATAAGAAAGGTAAATCTATGCCATTTTTATTTGAATATGATTTCGGGCATGTAAGTGCCACGACTGACGCGGAGTAAGTCCAAACGAGAGGTCCAATTTTCGACTACTCCAACCAATAATTGGAGCCGTATCTCACAAATAACGCGGCAAATGTTGTCTTCCATTTCATCCAATTCATGATAAAATGGCAAAGCAAACTAGCCATAAAACGTATGACAGCTGTCACACCATACTTAGCATTAAAAAATGTTGCCAACTTAAAGTTCTATGCCTCTAAAAATAAAACCCTTTACTTATGCGCCCGCGGCACCATTGCCGACGCTGATATCAACGTACTCGTAACATTGCCAGAAAATTTGTGGCGTTACTCATGTCTAGCCTGCACCCTTAAAAGCATCTTGAACATTAATTACAAGTTTCGAAAAGTTTCTATCAATATCTTTCATTTGGTATTCAATACCATCACAGATAAAACCTCAGTAAACCTCCCTTGAAAACCTTTAAAAAAAATTTCATTATAAGCCATTTCCGACCTACAATTTGATCATTGTGGAGTTTCTCAGAAAAAATTCCATGACAAATGGAATTAAAGACGGAAAACCCCAGCGCAAAATATAATTCTTTGTAAAATTAATTTTAACAAAACCCTAAGATGGAAAATAATCTTTTTAATTTTTACCATCCACTGACTACAGCTAATAATCTAAATATTATAATAGGCAATTTTTAATTTATTTGAAAATATTTCAAGTACTTGTATAAAAATTAAATATATTTCGTACTTACCGACTTTCCAGTTCAGGCGTTAAACAATAAACTAAGGAATGTCCATTAATAACTATCGCGAAACCTGTACTATCATCTATGTCATTGTGATTCGGATTATCTTTGCTTTTCTTCTCCGTTTCTTCAAATAATTGATTGCATTCCGCACTATATTTAAAAAAAAATAACAACAAATATCATAAATTAGTTAAACTCACAATAGATTCTCAACGAAAATTTATGCGTCAGTAGATGCCAATGTTAGAATCTAATATATATATATAATACAAAAAAATCTACATGATATGCAGCAAGTTAAAATTATACACGGAGTTTGAATTATTTAAATATGACACCCAATTCAAACCTTTAAAAAATGTTTAATGATTTGAGTTTACCAAATTAAACTTTACTTAATTGAAGCCTTAAATTAAACAATTCAAAAAATGTATGCTAATCAGTTTTTACATAAAATTTTTCTCTAACACGGAACCAATTACTAAATATGGCACCAACTTCAGCTATTAAGCATGAATTTATCTAAGAAGCAAGAGAATTCAGTGCACGATAGAATAAATGGAAATAAACTCCGCAAAGCAGCCACTACAAACACATCACCAGCAAAATTAGTTATAGAAACTAAAGTAACATATACATCTAGGTTAATTCACATACACCAATAACAGTAAAGTACAAGTAAGCAGGCATTCAATTGGTATTATTTTATTTTGTGTTAAAATTTATGAATTCCAAAATAAAAAATATTTATTGATGAAAAGCAAACATCTAAAATGTAAATATAAAAATTGTATCGGTTGAATAACATACTGGGCGGCGAATCAAGCAGACGTAATAGAGGGAATCTTTTTTTGTCGATACACAAATATATAAAGATATACCAAAAAATTATAGGAAATGTATATTGATATATTCTTAATATGTTTTTAAATACATACAGAACATGTATTATTGGTTTTCCCTGAATAGTTGTTGAAAGAGTTTTAAATGTTTGGAACACTTACTCTGCGCTTACAATTTGTATACTTTGCTTCCTTGTAAACCAACCCGCTAAACATTGTGTAAAGTGTTTATTTGAATATTTTTAACATCAATAAAAGCATAATAGAAGCCCTATACCCTGATTTCACTGATAAATTTTATAAAATCCACTTAATGCTGTAATTGGTTCTTAAAATTTTTGCACGCACCTTGATCTGTGTAAACTATGAAGGCCGTGAATTTGGATTAGGCAGAGAAGAAATTGGGCATATTTTCAAGTTGATACTTTGCAGGCGTAAATAGCACGATTTGAAAATAATATTTTACAGATTGCAATACCATAAAAGATGGAGGTAAGCATCCGAAGCTCTTTAAAAGTCGAAATTCGTACAAATGGCTAAATTTTGCAAATGGAAATTGCACTTTGCACCTTAAATTCAGCATTAAGTGAATCATCTGCTATAAATGTATTGACATGATTTCTGAGCATATATATAAATATTTATATGAAGAAAAAGAAATATATGATTCCGTCACCCAAAATCTTTCGAAATCTTGCATATTGAATATTTTTATAAGGAGAAGATCTCAATAAAATAAATGTACCCTGCTACGAAACTTTATAGAATAGTTTATCAGCTGGAACGAAAATCAAATAATCAAATTGAGGGAAGGGTATTTTAATGACGTCCAGTTTCATAGATAGCGTCTGCTCATGAATTTGGTGAAAATTGTTTTTTAAATCATTCACTCATCTAGCAATGCCAACTACATTAGAAAATTTTGAAACAAATATTTATGAGCATAAGAATGAATTTACCAGTTTATGTTCTGTCACTAGACGTTCTATTTTCTACGGGGCCGGGAGGGAATCTACTTAAAAAACAGGGTTTAATCTACGATTAATATACATGTGAAAAGTAAGAACATTATAATAGAAAAGAATCTTAAATCGGTTTTTCTTGAAAGTCAGTGCATAAAACCCGCTCCTATGTCTAGTTGAAAATTATTTTGAGGGAGGCATTTTGCTTTTAGGAATTTTTAAGAGTAAAAATCATTAGCATTAACAAACAGTGTGTTGTTGATAAGGGAAGGTTATAAACATCTGATTCGAAGAAAAATTACTAGCATAATACAAAAAATATGAGAGAATAGAAGTGTCGTTATACTAATTAAGAGGGGAATCATTTAATTTTGTGTGGATAAGAGTTTATAATTAAACGAAAAAAGAAGAAAAATATAACTTGAGAAGAAAAGTTAACTTTTCTCAACTGATTGATTTTGATAGATAAGTTTGGTTTTTTTATCTGTGTGTTTTTAAGGTCCCTCTACCTGTCTGGTTCGCCCTTATTTTGTTTAATCGAGTCCCACCTAAATGTTACTACCGATATAGCTGGCGGTGCTGGATGATTTCGACCTGGTTGTAAGGGTGTCGTTGATCCAAAATTGGCCCCATTTGATGTCGTTGTATTGTTATCTTTGCCTACAATATATAACAGTTTGTCTGGAGTATAATTCTTTTTTTTTTATAGGAGGAAATCACTTACTTATAGGATGAAATGTGTTTATAATTTTAATAGATTCTTTAAATTTTCTTAATTGCTTTTCCACCTCCTCAAACGTGCTACCGTCCACTACAAACACGTCAGCTAACTCGTCCGTTAGTAGCTGACATGAATATCCTATATTTATTGCTGTCTCTGAATTTTCAAAACATACATATTTCGATTTATGAAAATATTTATCTCGTGGAAAGTCATCTCTTATTACTCACCTTGCTTATCACCTGTTAGCACCCATATTTTAATGCCAGCTGTTTGTAAACTAGCTATGGCTTGCGGTACACCATCTTGCAATTTATCTTCGATAGCTGTTACACCAACTAATTGCATATTACATTCAATTTCTTCATAGATAGCACCAAGTTTATCTTCACGGCCATTTATCGATAAGGCGGCTTCTTGCTGTTTCACTCGCCACGTATTAAAGAATTCCTCGTCAATTTGACGTTCGGCTAAGACTAGAGTTCGTAAACCTTCACCGGCAAATTTCTGTAAGTAAACAAATGTGGAATTTATTGATAAATATTCCACTATTTGACGATATAATATCGTAAAGCTTGACAAGTCCCAGAATAATGATATGGAAAAAGATAAATATATTATTGCATTAGAAAAGTAGCCAAACTGTTGAATTTAAACAAAGTAAGAATTTCAGGAAAACTAAATTTTGTTGCGAGCACACATGTAGTCCGTGTGGAGCAGTGGGTTAAAGTACACTCCGACTTGCGTAGCAGCTCCCAAGTTCAAACCGGGGCGGCAGTATCGAGCTTGAGCTTCTGATGCTGCTGTTGGACTATCAGCCCACCCAGCGGTGATGGGTACCAATTGAAAAATTAGGTAATAATCACATGAATGAGTGTGATAGTGACCATATCACATCGAGTTTCGTTACGGTCACGGAATGAGATACCCTAACAGTAAATCTCATAGCCAAGGTTCGAATTTAGACCATGGTGCGATGGATTATTATTATTACATGTAATGCATATTATAAATTATTATTACCTATTTTGAATTGCTAGTCACATCATCCAGAGTTAATCTCTAAATAATTCAAAGGAACCTATGATTAAAAATTCAATTCAGAAATGGAAAAAATTCAGATATGCAACAACTAGTATTTGCTCATACCATTAAATTGAAATCACTTTATTAGATTTGAATGGGCATCTATGAAATACGAGTACAACGCAAAACATCCAAGTATTTATATACATTTGTTGCAGTGATTGCGCCTCTGATTTGAAATAGTTTCATATTTAGGTATGAGGTCACAGACATAGAGACTCCGGAGGAGCTAGAATTCTTTTAGAGGTACATGTCTGTAATACTATGACTGACTGATCTCGGGAAGAGATCTGCCATACGGTCGCTAGCTTAACCTCACCTTAAGGTAAGTTGCCATTAAACGCACGCGCGCTGACAGATTTTTGCGTGAGGTCTTGACACCTGAAGGTCGGAAATAGGAGAGACGAACATATCACGAGCGTGAAAAGTCCGTCGTGAATCGTAGATGGAAATAAGATTTTCGCAGAAAAAAGAACCCATTGCCCGAGACCACAATCCGGTTTCCATGAAAATTTTGTAGTATATAATAGCGTGCACGTCTCTGGCTAAATGCTGGCGGTGCGTGTTGGGAACAAAGGCGTGAAGTAACTTGAGAAGCTGATCGATCGAACCAACGGTATCAGCGGTGAAAAGGGGGGGCACCGAGCCCCAAATTTGAACAGGGTTCGTAACGTGATTGTGGTGTTTGGGCGAGGATAATAATTTAATTCATCTGCAGGATTTTGCATTCATCGGGATTATAGTTCGATAGTGCCCCATAAACATAACCGTGCCTTGCTGCTCGCTCTAACCGAGGACCCGGTCGAGTTCTTTGAAGACCCCTCGTTTATACTGTGCCTTAAACAGAGAAGATGTTTGTGAAGTACTGCAGCCCGTCAGAAAATGCTGCCTAAATGTGAGGGGACACCGCTTCCATCCGGATGCCCCACTCTTAGTTATAAAATTAGAATCGAATAATTCGTGAATGCAAATTTTTTTGTAGTGGTCCCTAGTGCCGGGGAAAAACCCGCCTCACGAAACTGCACCGCTAGCCTGCAATTGCATTCACGCGTCCTCAGACAAGGCCAATTGGGGCGACCACCAATATCTTCGCTCGATGAGGCAGCAGATCATCGCTGCAGTCTTCTACGGACTTTTGAACATCCTTTATCGAATGGTTCCTCCTTATTCCATCTATCTTATTGTATTCTTTTTATGTAGATGGCCCGGCCAGGATATGAAATTCTCCCAGAAAGAAAACTAACGCGATTGAACGCTTGTCGGCCTTAGTGTGCTACCTTGGGAATGAGAACTCGCTAACGTCCTGAACGTATGGGACTGTGGTGCTTAACGTTGCGTCTAACAGGGTGGTTTATGGCTGTAATTGAGTTTGGATTGATTTTGCTTGTCACCATTTATTTCCACGCTACAAGTTTCAGTAATAGATGTTAGACCCTTGCGTTGGGATAATCATAGACCCACATGTAAACTACTAATGTATGGAAAACACTTACTGGTAGAAGCCCATGTCTACAAACCATCTGAAGTATAACAAGGTGGAGTTATTTGATATATTTTTCGATATCTCGTTTATTGTTAGATCCTTCATGCTTTTATTTTTAACAGATTATGGGAAATACGTGACTTCTTTCAAAGTCAAAAGTGTTGAGTAAGCATTATCATTTCGCCATTGAAAGATATTCATCCGAATAATGCTTACAAATTATTGTATTTAATCAGCAAAATCCGTTCTCAACAATATTATGGTCGGTTTGTTGGCTAGATTGTGTGTGAGTGATTGTGGGATTTTGTCATGCCGATTCACTTGTAGACTTGAAACACGATTTCAGCCGACATGCTGGAAAAAGTGGCTGAAAACTGAACTTCTCGCAAGTATAACTTAAAATATAATCATGACCAATATTTACGTGAAACTATTTTAAATAGTAACTGATATGATATGACCAGGAACTGTCTGAATTGTTAGAACTGTTCTCCCTGTTATGGGAATTGAATGTTGGACTGTTGAAAAATTAAGTGCTAACGAAAAAGCAGTAGATTGATAAAGAAATATGAACGAAGGTACGAATTTGTGATAGTTAATCTGGATCTCTGTTAGTCCGCGTGGTGTAGTGGTTAGAGCGTTTACCGCGTAAGCCGAAGGTCGCTGGTTTGAATCCCGTTGTTGACAACGAAATTTGTTTTGAGCGATTCTTCGGGCGGAAAATAAGCCCGTTCAGTTATGATCAGTATGGTTTAAAATTAGAACGTGTCACAGCTGGGTGGACGGATCAACTGCCAAAGCGTGACCATATTACCTTCTCGAGTGCCGTTACATTCGATCAAGATAATGAGATACTCTCTCTCTACGCGAAGGCCCGAAAGAAACTTGCTAAAGCAATAAACTGACATTTATAGATTTTTATTAATCGAAATTACATACAATTTGGCAATTTTTTCTGTTATTTATTTAGGATTTTGAAAACCTACACATAACAAGTAGAAGTAGTAGAAGAGTACTCGTGCCAGAAGGGTTTTGTAACACAAATTGAAATTCAAACGTCTTCTGAATATCAAAACTCGGCCCATACATATATTCCATGAATTGAGCTTGGAAAACAAATATATGGTTATTAGGTATTTTGATTTGGCGACATTTTATTTTCAGCGAGTTGATCTCAATGTATGAGTAGGTAAGGTAACATATCAATGTTCATCAAAATCCTTACACTTCTGTATTTACACAGTATCACGTGTAATTGTTGATGTTGTCTATAATTTAACTGTTTATGATCAGATTTTTATGAAACTTGTAGAAAACATGCGCTTTATGTAAAAAAAATTAAGTTCCAAATTTTGGGCAAATTTAAGGATTACCTTTGGATTTTATAGATGAAAACGTAAAATTCGTAAAATGTACTATTATCAACAAATTTGATAGAGTTTTGACTTCAGAGGTGTTTTTTGCACTTGTACTCATAAAGACCTACTTTCCTGAATTTTCTCAGATTTTGTTGTCCAAAAATGTCCAATCGCGAAGAGGGAGCACGAATTTTTCGTACATTTTCTCTCACCCTGCACCTCGCCATGCAAATACTTCTAGTTTAAGACCTGTTTTGAAAAGCTTTCATTAAGACCTTTCATTTGATACCCATATTGGCTAACTGTGATAAAAAAAAATTGTTCAAGGGTCACCCACGTATATGGGGAGACCCCCTTTAATCACCTTAAAATATTTTTTTGCACTTCAACTTTCGAGAGGGCACCGCTCTTACATACAAAATTGCATTACTCTAGCTTATGTAGTTTGCGAGACAACTTACTGTGATGCACGGACGGACGGATGGACTGACAGGTCGCGATTTTAGTAGAGTAGAATACTCTTAAAAGTCGATCAATTTAATGGACACTTTTCTATACAATGACGTAAGGCTTTTATTTATCCTGTTCCAAAAAAACATTAATCCTCTTGATGTCTTGTAGAGCCATTAAAATCCATATCTGCCAAAATTTTAATTAGAACATTGCAGCAATTGCATGCTTACTGAAACTTAATAAAGATTTTGAATTTGTGTCGTTACAAGGATTTTTTACAAAAAAAAACAAAATTTTCTACTTCCATCCACATATTTTCAAGTAAACACTAAATTTCCTAACCGACAGAATTCGAATCGTCAGCGACTAGCACACGAAGCAACTTCGAAATTATCACAAGGAATAAGTCACTGATATCTCTGCTCCATTCATATCACCCTTTATCAAATAAGAATGCTCTCAAGGAAACTGCACGACTTCCTGTGTCAACTTCACACATATTTCAAACACTGAAATCTTTTTATCAAACAATCAATGTGAAAGTGTTGTCATCAAAGGTAATCTCCCTTAAATCTAAATAACGCTCCTCTCCCCACATCTTTCAAGTCACTTAGTTTTGATTAACCATAAATAACAGACTGTCTTTTGATCTATATCAACTACAAAATTCTTGAAAAAATCAGTGGTGACTTCCATGCCTTATACTGCACATGCCAACCCATCTGAACCAAAATGTGCTATTAAACATCTCTGATGAGACCTATCCCCTGTTTCAGTTAATCTTCTGCAGTAACATATCGTCAAGCTAAACAGAATGCATCAGATGAACGATTTCTCCGAAATTACGTCAATTTATTCTTAGGGCTCAATTCCATCAAATATTTTTCTAATCAACACCTGTATCAGAAATGCAAGCATATACAGATCAACATTTTGCCCAACACATTGCTAATCAATCCCCTTCAAAATCCATTCACCATCTAAATTCATTTGGTGCCCAACTCTTGTTCCTTAACGCTCTCGGCTAATGCCATTGTTTGGTACCATAATTGTGGAAACTAAAGAAAGATGATATTTTTGTAGAATGGTCAGGCAAGGCCGTTACAATTTTTTGAACGAGAATTGTGAAAATTTTAAATTTGTTGATATGACGTTGTTTCGCGTTTTTAAATCTGTATTTCCAAATGATAGAGCGCACTGAAAAGGCGGAGAGCTTTAGATTATGGAAAGTTTGGAATAAAGCAAGGTCACGGTTATGCAACCGGTCTTGCGGTTCTCTAAAGAGAATCCGACCTAAAGCCTTAACCTTTTTTGGCTACACCAACCGACTGAATTAAAGAAAATTTAGATATTTGACAATTTTTCAGAGACCTCACCGTTTTTCATGTGGGAAATTTAATTTTTGCGAATATCGTTCTGACAAGTTTTTGTAAGTTTGATTATATCCTTATTAGCTGATTGAACGTCATCACTAGCCAGGAAGTAAAGAATTAGATGCAACTTAGCTAGTAACAGATTGCCTCCTTTACAACCCACCTTGTGGCCATAAGCATTCACCTGGCTATAAGGTATCAACTCAACAGGCCGAATCAAAGAAAATCGAGATTTTTGACTATTTTATTACTCCTACTTGTTTTTAAATTGATTGCTATCGCATTTTCTAGTGTTTTTAAACCAAATTAACATAATAGTATTGAGCACTAGTGGAAGGCGGATGGATTTAAATTATAGGCAGTTTGGAACTGGCAAATTCACACTTTTCCAACCATTCTCGCGGTTGTACAAAGTTGGAAAAGTGTTCTTGACGCCTTGTTCTTAAAAAGAAAGTTATACAAAAGAGCCATTCTTTTTGGCATTACACAATTTTTGATAGAAAGCTCAATGGTGGATCTTCTAGTCCTCATGGGAGCTATTATAGCCGATAAGCGGTATGAAAAAATTGTTGAAGCCTAGCAAATTGACTTTGGCTAAAAATTGCACTAAATGTTGATGTCTTTTGCACTAAATTTTGATGTCTTTTGATCAAACTTAGTGTAAAAATTGTGTAAGTTCAGCGTATTTGTGTAAAAAATCCTTATTTTTCCAGATAATGTTAAATAAACTTCTATATACTTCCATGTAAATTGACCATTTGTGTTAAGTTCTCTAAATCACCACTCGATAGCGGAATGTTACAGGAGCAAATTTATAGGTGAAAATGGTGATTGTTGCCCTTCGTTATCTCGAAAACTAAGGAGTTTTCACACAAGTACCTAAAACAATTACGCTACTTGATACCAAGCCCGATCGAACGGCATCACAATGTAGTACTTGTAGGTAGTTTTCGATGGTAAAGCTATCTTTAGTGCTCACATTGACTATGTTTTTGAAAAACAGAAGCAAAGCAATCTAAAACAAGCCAGGGAGCGAAAGTTTTGCCATTTGAAACACCGATACGCCTTGATCTTCTGGAGAAGTGCTCCGAAGAACCAAATGAAGCAAGAAAGTGTTAGTGGAAATCCTAGGATATTTTTTGTGGTTGGCAGGTGAATGCTAACTATGCACTGAACGTGGGACGCTCAAGCTCACAATGCATTTGGACTACCCGCTAAACACTTCCCTTGTCACCTGAGAACGCAGCCTGGAACCGTTTGATACATTACTTCGGTCTCGTTTTTATACGCTTAGAGCTGCCTTCGAGTTGCGGAAATCCCTTCCCTAGCTGAAAAGAGGGGAGGAGAAAAGATTACATTGAAAAGGGCTCTACCACTCTCGATGCCTCCCGATGGTCCAGTAGGCATTTTTGCACCGTCAGCACTGCCCGAGCGTAATGCCCCACGCAGTTCCATTTGTTATCTGACGTAAACATCCTTCCAACTAGAGAGATCTTCGCGCAGCCTTTTCCATCTTTTGCAGGCGAAAAACGCGTGGCAAGCAAAATCCATCACTCCTCTGCATAACACGCAGTCTCGAAACTGTGACTTATCGATTTTGTGCGGGTAAGACTGGAAACATCCATGCCCGCTCAAGAGCTAGGTTGGGTAGAAATCAGTCTCACTGTGAACTCGATTGAGCATGGATTCAGGCAAGGGATTAGGCGAGCAGTCGATCTTCCCCTGTAATCGTTCTCCCAGGACTGTTGCCAATCGATGAGACAGCGCTGTCTCCCCTCCCTACCAACCACCTCTCTTTCGCCATAGCTTCTGCGCAGATAGACGCTCCTTCGCTCCCTAACAATGAGCGCAATGGGTAACAAACTTCAATCACCAATATTGTCGACTTGGAGACTTCGCCAACCGCTTTCGGGGCAACTCCTTGTTTAGAGCGCAGCCCCATAGTTCTGACCCGTAGAGTAGGACAGATTGTATAGTGCTCATTAGGAGTCGCCGCCTTTATGAAACAGGTTCCTCTATGTTGGCCATCAGTCGAGGTACCGCTACAAATATTGCCGCCTTTTCGGCTGTTGCTTCAAATAGTGCGGAGAAACTCATGTTTGAGTCTATCAGTACTTCCAGGTATTTCACTGATGGTTTCGACTTGACCAGTGTTTCCTCGAAACTCTTAGTCCTTGCTCTGGATATTCTTTTCTTAGTTAGTATGACCACTTCGGTTTTCTCCAGTGCTAAACTGAAGCCGTAAGAAGTCATCCAGTCCCTTACTCGCCGCATCAGCGTATGTAGTCTGAATAGCGCATGTTCGACAGTGCGTCTCGCAACCAACGCCGCTACGTCGTCTGCGTAGCTGACCAAACGTTATTCGTCCGGCATCTCAAGTCGTACTAGCCCGTCATACGAGATGTTCCGCAAATCGGGTCCGAGGATAGAGCCCTGAGCAACAGCTGGTGTAACAGCAATACTTCGATTCCCTTCCTTCGTGCCGCAGAGCAGACTTCGATTCCTCAAGTAGTCCCTCAGGATTCGCATAAGGTATTGTGGCACTTGGAAACTACTTTCCAGCGCTTCTACGATATCCACTCATCTGACAGAAGTAAAAGTGTTTCTGAAGTCAACCATAACTAGCAGGACGACCCTTCGAGCGGAATTGTTGTGCATCTTGAAGTGATGGACCGCGCTTACGCCTTCTTCGATTGCGACCTGTTCTGAAACTATACTGCCTTGAAGATAGATCCCAGCGGCGCAGATCGCGTCAGCGGATCTTCCCTTTATAAATTTATCGAGTTCTTTCCCGGCTGTGTTTAGCATAATGGCGGTTGCTATGCAGAAGGTGACTCGAGGTTCCCCTTACCTTAGCTGATCAGCATGAGCCTCACCACCTTCTAGTACTCTGAGAATATCCCTTCACGCAAGCAACCTTGAACATACTGAGCAGCAAGTTAGGGCCGAATTGGTAAGCTATCTGCAGCACCTCACCTGGAATTCCATCTGGTCCTTGATCTTTTTTTTCCTTCAAAGACAATATTGCTTCTTCCACTTCTGTTTTTATGGAAAGTGGGCATTCCACTGGTGTTTCGTTGTGGCCAGCCTTAATATAGACTGGATGAATACGGAAGAGAGCCCGCACAATCTCGTCCATCTTTTCCGCATTGTATGAGCAGGGTTATCATTGGGCGCCGAGCTTCCGCATGATTATGTTGTAGCCTAAGCCTCACGGGGGGCCGGTTCACGTGGTCTACTCGTGCTTGCCAGTGGTTGGCCTTACTGTTGTTGATGAGTTTGCGGAGGCATTTTTTAGCTGACTTACAAGCTGTTAATTTGGTGCTTGTATCTTCTTGGGACCGTGCGCTGGCCCTTTCTTGCGAGCTTTTGACACTTTCTTCGCTTTACGCAGATTTCAGAGGACCACCAGTACACTGGAGGCTTGCTGCGCCAGGGTTTTTCGCAAGGCATGGAAGATTTGCAGGCAGATGTAATGATACTCTTAGTTGAGTTCACTACATTTTTAGCTGCTAGTTCCCCGCTCCCCGACGAAACTTCCGGTAGTGACGATCATGCCGTTAGCACTTCTGCAAATCTTTTGACGTCCATCTTCTCAGCGTTCCACCGAAGCCTAAAAGGCTGATCGTACGGACATCGAAGAGTACCATCATGGAACTCAAGAGCTATGTAGTGGTGATCACTCGCGGAGTAGTCTTCGAGAACTCTCAAATTTTTAATTAGGAACGTGACAATTGCTCTTGCATTCAAGTCACCTCTGACGAGCACGCCACTTTCCGTGCTCGAAACAGCGTCTTCCAAAGCATTGAGGCTAGATTGAAAAGGCGATAAAGATTCATTCGCGATAAGATTCATTCGGATTTACTAAAAAGTGCAGTCCCCGAGCACCGAACCCAAACGAAACCATCTCCTCGCCCCTGACCCTGCACTTGGAAGTGCTTGGAAGGGTGCTGTTTCGAACCCAGATGACAGCAGTATCAGATTCGTCCGGATAACCGTGATGGGGTTTCGATTGTGATGTTGCTCACTGAGCAGTAGCAAGTCAGCTTGACTGTCTCCCGCAAACTGCGCGAGTAGATTTTGAGCGAGTGTACTCCGATGTAGATTTATCTACAGAATACGGCTCGTTGCAGAAGTGCTTTGACTTGCGTTAAGGCTTCCTGGAAATACCGATGTTTGCCTGTATCTGGCACGTGTTTCAATTTATCTGGCCTTTTGAGGCAGCGTCTTTGTAAAGACAGCAGTGTGTCTATTCTGTCCATTCCATCTTTTTATGACTCCTGTCAATCCCTTTTCAGCCCCTTGCAGTATGCCCATGTCCGAAGCACCTGAAACACCGGGGAGGGCCTTAGATATTAAACAGACCTTTATAAAGGGGAGGACAAAATGCCCTACCCAAAAGAGGTGCTGTAGAAGGGGGAGATAATAGTGCCGATTAATAAGTATGGCAGACGAGGCACTCAAGAGAGCTAACAAGAGAGCATCTAACCAACAGCGAACAGTAATTAGCAATTAAGGAACGATTTTCCTTTAAATTTAATAATTTCTATTCACTTTTTGTAATTTATATTATTTGTCACGTTTATAATTTTTTGCCGCAAATAGTTGTATTTCAAAAGTGATAAATATTAATTTACTTAAACTGTATCAAAATAGCCAAAGGACAATATAAAATAAAGAAGAATTATTTCTTCTCTATTATATAGTATAATTTAAATACTTACATTTAAGTGTTCTTGTGTACGAGCTTTAAGATCATGTTGACTAGAACTTAATCTATCGTAGATTACACTATCTGCGCCCTTACAATACAGAATAATTTTATTATTCCTCCTTAAAATTACAGACATCCGCTTTCGTACGTTATTAAAATCTAAAATGCTAAGTAGTTCGTATTCCTGTAAGAAAGAAAAAAAAACATAATTTAGGAGCTTCAAATTTTGAAATTTATTGAATGTACACGTATTTTTTTCATATTTTTAAAAAATTGTATTAGATAGAAACCATTTCAATCTTACCTCTGTGCGACCCATAACATCTATTGTAATACTATTTGGTGTACGTGATTTGAATACAAAACCAAAATTTCTAGCAGCTGAAACAAGTGCTGATTCATCTGGACTTTGCGCTTGATATTCCACTCTGATAAGATTATAAGTAATACCAATTAGGAAATGCCTTAGCAGGTTAAAAGTTGTTATTTTTGGAAAAGACACCGAAAAATTTACTTAAAAAACTAATATAAATTCTTTACTTTTGGTGATTGTTTCATCCGTGTAACTGAAATCAAATAACTTACCTCCCATTTGAATAGTCTGGCATTACTGTATGACACAACGCCAGCAAACGAAAAAAGTTATGCGCATGTTCCTGATCTGATTTCACAGCATCCAAAAGCGTTTGATCATACCATTTGAATTCTGGCTCATATTCCGGATGAAATGAAAAATCAACAGGATCGGTGGCCTAAAATCAAATAAATAGGAAAATACACTATGAATAAAAATTTTCAATTCAATCATATTTTAAATCATTATCACATCAAAACAACATTTTACTTTAATTAACTTTATACAGCCGCTATTAAGCGTAATATGAAAGCTTAAATTTGAAAGTAGCAGTTATGATAATCTACTGCAGCGGTGAATAGCAATGAAGAGGAAATTATATAATTTATAAATAATTATGCATAGTGCTCCAATTTAATCAATCGTTATGTCTTAATTCTTTTGATTAATTAAAGCAGAACTTTTGAAGATCTCTAGATTGACAAGATTTTTGGCTAAAAAGATAAAAATTTCAAAGCAAATTTGGGTATAGCTAAGGTCAAATTTCAATTAACCAATAAGAGTAGTGCGGAAACGAAATCGTTAGGTAATTGCAAAGTAATCAGATATGCTTGAAATCAGAAGCCGATTCGAGCGAAACGAAGATTAAATTTAAAGCTTAATAGAATCATTTTAGTGACTTTGACAAATTGGAATTGATGAAAGGACATGATTTCTGAATGATCCCATAGCCCATGGTTTCATCGGTTGTTCCAAAGGGGATCTAAGGACAAGATTTTATATTTAACATAAAAATGTTCATGCACATGTCACGAGCCTCACATTTAAGGTCTTCAAATATTAAAGCAGTCATTTTTTGTGTGTTAAAAACGTAAAGTATTTTTAAAGCTTAAAAATCTATAATTTGCGTTATGTTGTACTGAAAAAGTAAATAAGCAAACAAGGACACCACCAATAACTCAAAGCCTTTTACGATACGACTTCATATGCAGCCGGAGCATAATCCTTATTTTGTTCATCAAAAACACTTGGTACAAGTTTTACACATGCATATGCTGACATCAATATTTTGATTAACTGAAATTATTCATGCATGCATACGTGCACTTCTTTCTCGTGTTGATGATTTCCATTCGATAAATTGGTTGTGTATGATGAGGCGGTGGTAGCTCTAGTGGTAGTTCTAGTTTTGCAATTTTTGCTCTTATCATTATTACTATTACTATTGTGGCTACGATTTTTGCTGATGCTTATAATTGCTGGTGTTGCTGTGGTTGTTGTTGTTGGTGGTGGTGCTAGTGGTGATGATAGTGGTGAAGAAGGATTAAGTGGTGATAGTGCTTGTAGTGTTGCTGTTGCAGAAATAGTGTTTGCGCTAAAGCATCTATGCATAGTGGTATTCAATTGATTTTTATTCGAATTTCTTAAATTATACTTCAAATTCTGTTTTGAATTTAATTTCTTTCTCAATAGTGGATTATTAATATGTTGCGATTTGCAATGTTGATGATGATAATTTAAAATATGTTCATCGTAAGTTACACGTTTTGTATTATTGCCCGAACACGAGGATACAACAATAGTTGTTTTTGGTTTTGTTGTAGTAGAAGTACAATTAGTAGTAGTAGATGGTGTAGCTGAAGTAGTAAGATTGGTAGTTTTGTTAACAGTAGAAGTTAGAGAAGTACTAGTTGTAGTAGTAGGAGCAGTTGATGCAATCCGCTCTTCAGAAATACTATGGACAAGGATCGGTGATGCTATATTTCGGTTGTTTTTCTTTTGCTACAAGTAAAATATACATACGGAAAATAGTTATGGTGAAATAAATGATAAATTGTTTTATGATGAATATTGTGAGAACTTGCAGAATGCTTAAAAGGGATGAATAATTTTTAAGATGATGATTCTAATGAGTGCATTTTAGATGTGGAAAATTTCAATTTTATAGCTTGCTAGAAATTCGATTTTCTTACGAGTTATCGTATTTCCTAAGAAGAATAGTGCAGAGCAATGAATTTTCTCTAAGCTATATGACAAAATGCTATGGGATTACCAGACATTTCTGGTTCAAAATATTTTTTATTTTCAATTAAAAGAGTGACCAATATTTGGACTGCTGCATTTTTATTATTATTTTGAACGTGATACGCTTATTTCATTTTCGTTTCTACGCATAGGATTGTGTCGGAGCACAATCGATGAGAGTTGTTTTGGGTATCTTAAGGTCATTGATTCAGATTAGTTAATTTTTTACGAGCTTCTTTTTTCTACATTATCTTTTTTTTTAGAGAAAGGTAACAAAATCAAATTTGAACATCCCATAGCAAAGGAACGTGCCTAAATTCTGAAAGTGAATGTAGTTCGCATCCCCCAATCGATGCCTGAGATATTGTTGATAGCGTTTCTCAGCTTTTTGTTCGCGAAGAAAACCAGAATCAATGTTTACTTAGTGTAGCAATGACAACAATGCTTAAATAATCATTGCAACTTCAGTCGAAGAATAGCTGTCGCTCTCACATCATAAACTGTGAAACAGCCGTATCTTTGTGAAACAGCTAATCTTAGTTTTTGAACAAGAATCTGCAACGAGTATACAAATGCTCTTGCAACATTGGAACAACTTGCGAAAAAATCGAAGGGACGAAATTGCGACTCGTATTGGCATGCTTGCGAATTTACCACATTGCCATAAAACTTTTGGGTGAGAAAATTCTGAAAGTTTATCCCAAACATTTCACGAGTGCGTTTGACGCACCGGTATTACCATACAATCACTTATTTCTAGGTGCAGCTTTAAGCACAAACCTGGCAAGACCAGCTGCCGCCTCAAGGAACGCGATTGTGTGGTTGTAGTGGGAGGGATGAAATTAACTCTTCCATCTGAAATTTAAAACCTGAGAAACAACGACAAATCAGCCTGCAGAAATTGTCTGAAGGTATGGCATGAATGCATGACACACTAAAATGCAGTTCAGGAGTTTAAATGAAGAAGAAACTCCAGGAATCCGAAATACAATTCAAACATTAGGAACTAACCTGTGAGGATTATTTTCTTGGAAAGTTACATCTAATTATATTTCTGCTCCGAAATGTGCAGGCCCTTACAAGAAAAATCAAAACTTTGGAGAGATCACTTATTTTGACCCGTTCCTGCATAATGAAACCTAACGAAACGAAGTAGTTGGCCGTGGCAGAGATCTCAAGATAATTTACCATGTCGGGGATCCCGGTCAAAAGACGCCGAATTCAGCAACTAAAATCTACTTACCTAAAAAATGTAGATAAACCGTAGGGGTAACCAGAATCGCCTACCAGGATTAAAAATATTCCAGTTCGTCCCTCAGATACAAACTCAGCAATCGCAACAGAATAGACTGGCCAGTCTTTTTACATCAACCTATTGTAAATGAGCTAGAATGTCAGGGGGAGCAATTTTTACACCAATTCAAGTGACTGGAAGACAGTATTGGACGACGAAATAATATTTCACCAAGACTAGCCTAGAGAACTCCCTCAACGAAACCGAGTTCTTAACAATCGCTGGATGCATAAATTCATAACGGAAAGAAAAGATTTATTGAAAAATATAAAGGAAGACTTGCGTGGATACAAATAAACAGGATTCCCTGTGGATAATACTTTGTGTTGCGATTTCCTGAAATTCGCTTTAACGTCAATTTGATGTCAAAACTCTATTTCTGCAGGACAAAATCTAGGAAACTACAATATATTCATACAGCAACCTGAGGAATTCGATGAAGAGACACATGTAATAGCAAACTTAACAGAAGCATCTATGATCCGGATCATACCTTCAGGGGTTGGAACCAGAAATTTATGGGCACACTTAACAAATTAGATTTACGTCCCATATTGTAGATCTTTGAACATCAACGAACGGAGGCCAAAACAGTTGCGTCATTATGGCAATTTTCGTTGATCGCCACAGAAGACCAGAACATAAGAGAAAACCTTCATATAGTATGCTAGTTCAATATCACTTCAGAAAGAGGTTCAATATCACTTCAGAAAGAGGAGACATGTTTCTCGGCTTCATAAGTAGACCGCTATGACGATAGAACAACAAGAGGCGTTCATGAAGGTCTTAAAATGTTTTCAAATGGAAGAGGCTGGTACCAGCGGATCAAAATTATCTCGAACCTTCATGAAAATTGTGAAAAGCTCGCGTAAGATGCAGTATATTGGTAGGCAGTGAAAAATTTGAATTACGTCGGACATATTGAAAATTTTGAACAGAATATTAAACTTTGATTTACAGATTTTCATTTTTTTTTTTCAAAAATAACACTACTCGGGTCTTTTGCCTTGCAAGCTATGCAAGATATGTAGATATTAGAAAATTTATGGCAGTCTGCGTGTAGTGGTTAGAGCACTCGTCCCATAAGCTGAAGTTCCCTAGTTCGAATCCCGTTGGCGACAACGAGATTTGCTTCGACTGATTCTTCGGACTATAAGCCAGTTCAGTTATGATACATGCTGGTTTAAATCAGAACATATCCCAGCTGGGTAGACGGACACACGGTCAAAGCGTGATACTGACCATATCACCTTCCGCAAGTGCCGATAAATTCGATCAAAGTAATGAGATACTCTAACTATCTCTAAGCCAAGGCCCGAAAGGGCCTGTAGTACGAAAGCAAAAAATAAAAATAAAAGAAAGACCGGAGCGATTGGCGGAATTGATAGTCACATGAAGTCTTCGGATCAAAAGGCGCTATCGACTATGTTCTTTCATTCGTGAATTTAACCTAGTAAAAGCAGTATGGTAGAAAATTTGTACCCAACTGTACGGTGGGTCAAAATGGTACAGATTTTGAAGAGTATGTGAGATCCATCATTTCACCAAACGTAAGGCTGGGCTTTTAGCTGCAGCTGCTGAGAAGTGGGTCATGTCGAACTTTTACTCAAAAACCGACATTTAAAAATATATTGGGTCATATGACCTTAGCTTGACAGATATCGGGTTAAATCGGAGGAAACGCTGATCTGCGCCCTCCCCAGGGAAATGTTTTTGGCGCTGAGAGACGAATACGCTGGCATAATTGACGGCAACATTATCTTGGCTCTCTAAAAATGCGTCTACAACGTATTTAGACCTAAAGATTCACATCACGGGAAATTATAGGCCCACGTTCAATCCTATGATCATATCAGAGAAGTGCGTGACCGCCAGTTCTGAGCACCTGTAAACTGAAAGGGACAGACAGTTTTCGTCACCTCGATATTACTGGCACTTAACTTCTTGCACACATGAGTTTCCTCTGGCAATATTCTAGCTTCAGAAGAGGACTTTGAAAACATGCTGGAAATCCTAGGATACCCCTTGAATCGATTTAAATTGTGTGTTCTCCAATTCAATCTCTATAAATGGTGTTTGTCACTGAAAGCATGGAATATTTGGGGTATAAATTGGACGCAAACGGAACTGCACTATCAAAGAAACATACTGAAGAGATTCCGTAATATCTCAATTTACCGCAAAGTCTCCGTGACGGATTTATGAAAGAGACACTAACTCTATTTGTTAATAGTACGCAGCAAATCATTTACTTGAAAGTGTCAACCGTTCATATTATTCGAGACCCGACTGTGAATTCTATTATGTAGCCTACATTTTTTGATAATCTAACGAGAAGATTGAACAGTTACGTTCAGTTGTGAAATTGATTTGAGTCGTGAGAAATAAAGAGAAAAACGTTTAACGGAATCCGCTTGGACACGCATATTGCGATTAATAGTGCATTGCGACGACGTTGAAATTCACCGAACATCGTGTGGCCGCGCATTGCGCGAATGCGGAAAGTGTATGTATGTGTTGCAATTAGCAGACATCGGACGCCATGAGTGACGAGAAGTCTGTGCAAAATATACGCAAGTTTTTGCGAAAGTAGAGATGATTGCCGACAAAGGGCAGAAAGGCACAACTCGCCAAAAGATTGCGGGATTTTGGTGACTCCAAAATGGAGACGGGAACTAAAATGTCCGTAGTGGATCAACATTCATCAATTTCGATTAACTGGACGCCTGGTGAGGTGGTCGACGAGTTATCCGGGTTTTACGATGCGACTGCGATTATCACGCCAGAAAGGTGGACCACTAAAGTTCATGAGTTATGGACGTTATACGAATGGCATGAGAAATTGCTTCTATTTTGTGTATCGGGCAAGTTGACACGTGTGGCGCAGACATAGCTTGATTCAGCGCCGATATTTGAGTGCTGGACGGATTTCAAGGAATCATTCCTTAAACGTTTCAGGCCACTCAGAAATGAAGCCGACGTACATTTGGAATTGATGGGGCAAAAAAGTTTGCAGTCGGAATCAATGCTGACGCATCTCGACGAAATTATCAAATTGGGCCAATATGGAGGTGTGAGAGAGCGGCTATTGTTAAGATCCTCGGGTTGCGAAACCACCAATTTCATTTAGCTATTCAAGGCCAACGAATTGAAACGGTGCATGATCTAAGGGCTCGTATGCAATGTTATCTAAGTCTTTATGGCGATAGAGAAAAGCCGAAATCAGCAACCCTAACACCAGAGCTAGTAATGAACTGTGGAGTGAGAAAAACAGAAAAATCAAGTGTAACTTGCTATAATTGTCGAGAAGATGGCCATTTTTCGAGAGATTTTGGGAAACTACAGAGAAGACCACGATGTAGTTACTGTGGTAAAACAAATCATGCCACGTCATATTGTAAACGTGGAAAAGTTAGACGAATCAACGCAGAAACGTCAACCAAGTTAGTACAATTAAACGGAAAAGCATATTCAGCGTTTATCGACTTTAGGAGTGATTCATCCTTAATTAGGGAACGAGACGTGCCAGAAGTTGCGAAAGGACGTCCCAATGGTTATTGACAATATTGTTATTAATGGCACCTTGTTGTTAGTAGATAACGAGTTGTTGGATCATGCGATATTGGATTATTTGAACCAACCGAACATTTGTATCATCTAGAGTAAAACTGAATTACCATCCAAGTCTTGAAGTATAATGATGATATCGTAATTCTTAGTAATACGATCGAGGAAGGCCTAAATTGATTGCGACGATTCTTGTAGTATCATCAAGAAAGCGGAATCCGGTTACGAAGGGGCAAATGTGAAACGGAAAATATCATCTTGGGTCACGAGATAATTGATGAAGGTATTTCACCAGGAAAAGCGAAAGTAGATTGTGTAGACAACTTTAAGGTTCCCTCCAAAGTACACGAATTACAACAGTTCGTGGGCCTGACAGGCTACATCCGGAGGTTCGTACCAAATTATGCCTCCATCGCTAAGCTATTGTCTCAACTGTTGCGGAAGGATCAAATAATCAAATGGATGGACGAACAACAATTCTCGTTTGAATTGTTGAAGCACAAGCTGACTGAGAAGCCTATCTTAGCGTTGTATGGTGCAAATGTGGGGCCACACTGATGCCAATTCAGTGGGAATTACTGAAATTTTGATGCAACGAAGGTAGATGAACGATTTGAGACCTGTGTATTACTTCAATCGACACACGACGCTACACGAGGCTAATTACCACAGCTGGAAACGCTTACGATTTTCGAGTCCAAGACCAGGTTCGGAATGTATATACTGGGTAAACAAGTGAAGGTTGTCACTGATGGTTCAGCTGTGGCAACGAGATTGAGCATGCTATTGGTGAATATAATTTTGAATTAGTCCATAGAAGAGAAGGAAAAATGCTGCATGTCGATGCTTTGAGCCAACAGATCCAGATAGCCGAAAGTGATTGGTTACTGACGCTGCAGGGATAAGACCCTAAATTGCAGAATATTACTAAGATGTTGGGATCAAACTGCACATCAACCAAAGCAAAATAGTTGAAAACTGATTCCCGCCTACGACACGGACGATTATTACGACAAGGACGATAATTCGTCGTCGAAACACGACAGAAGGCGACAAATTTGTTGTACTAAGCGAAATACGCTGGCGAATTGCGAAGATATACCACGACGATGTTGGATATTTACCTGTTGATGGAACGTTGGAGCTATGTCGGAACCAGTTTTGGTTCCCCCAGATGAGAAACTATTTAAAAAATATTTGTCAGCATACATAACTAGCTGTAATCGGAAGAAGCACGGTGGACGACCGGAAGGTGCGCTCCATCATATGCCTCGATTGTAGTTACCATTCCATACGATACACCTGGATCGTCAGGGTCCTTATCGAATCAGTAAACGAAGAAAAATGCATATTTTAGTGCTAATCGATGCGTTCACTAAATATGTGGTTTTGCAAGTAGTGTTTAGAACGTCATTTCGGAATACGATACAGAATGACCTCCAGATAGCACATTTGGGAGTCTAGGTGAAAGGACTAACGCGTACGTTTTTCTAATTGTCCGGAAACGATGACAACATCCGAACTGCCAAAGCTTGTGAGGACTATTATGACTGTTACGCTCACGATCCTCTTTATAATATTTTTAGAACCTTAGGGAAAACGTAACACTGATTATGCGAATCATTTATTGGTTCGAGCAATGATTACCACTTTACTTTAGTACCGAATTTCCTGATCTTAACTTAGATAAAAATTATACGTCCAAGCGGTACTGGCCATATTACCTTCTAGAGTACCGTTGTGGTTAAAAAGAGCAATTTTCTTAAAAACTTCAACATCAAGGTTTAGAACTGTTAGGTAATGATTATTATTCCTATTTTTATTATTATTACATGCTGGCACAATACTTCATGTGATCCCTCCTGGAGACCCTTATATTTAAAACAGAGTCCATCCCTGCATCTTTACTAAGCGACCTCACATTTGCCGACGATCTAGTCACCGTGATTGCTGTTCATGGATCGTGCACCTCGTTCTTTTCAAGCCAGCGACTCTAGACAATATTATGGAAAAATAATTCGTGAATTTCAAGCAGTGTATCTAACTTTTCAATCAGGTCCAATAATGACATATGATTTCTGATATGATCCTGAAGCATGTTGATGATTTTCTCTACGAGCTGGACATTTTTAAGGGAATGTTTGTGTCATTTTGACGAAATTCGCCTTCATTTAGAAGAAGTGGATAACCTTTATACCGAACAACCAGAGGGTCGATCAGATAGAACTCCGAAACCCTAACTTGTCCACCCGACGCGCTCGACGCCTGCATTCTGAAAATCGTTCAACGACAAATAGTTTTCGTCAGCCTAGCATGTACCGAATCCTCTTGAATGATCGTAAAATGAACTTGTGGGAGTTAACTAAGGCCGTGGGTATGTCAAAAGAATGGGCGGGATATATTATGCACGATATTTTTAAGATGAGAAAGCTATCGGCATAATTGATGCCGCGTTGGCTGATCGACGACCAAAAGCAGTAGCGCGTTGATGATTCAACAGTCGCAGCGTAATCGAACAGACTTTTTCGACGTTTTATGACGATGGATGAAACGTGGGTCCATTACCATAAGCTTGAGTCCAAAAGGCAGTCTGCAGAGTGGCTGAAAAGCCACGAAAGCCAACCAAAGTGGCCAAAAGTCCAACGCTCGCCCGGGAAGGTGATAGCCTCCGTTTTTTTGGGATGCGCACGATATAATGTGCATGGATTACCTGCAGAAGGGAAGAAAAGTCATAGGAGAGTATTACACAGCGTTATTGGACAAACTGAACGACGAATTAAAGAAAAAACGGCCCCATATCGCAAAGAAAAATTTTTTATTATCATGATAACGCACCGTCACGCACGTCCATGAAAGCGATGACCAAATTAGACCAATTACGATCCGAATTTATTGCTCACTCACCGTATTTTCCAAACTTCGGTCTCTATCAACTATTATCTGTTTGCAGTGGCTCCAGGGAATGAGATTTAGCTTGAATGAGGGAGTCATTGCAAATACTGAGGCATATTTCAAAGCTCTAGATGTCTCGTACTACAGAAAGGGCATCGAAATGCTGGAAAATCGCTATACCAAATGTATCGTCTTCGAAAGCAGCTATGTTGAGAAATAAATATAACTCTACCCAAAAAAAAACACTTACTTTCATTAAAAATCCCGGAACTTACCAGCCCTTGTAGTGTAGTTAGCTACCGTTACGAATTCCAAGTCGCATTTAAAAGGTCTGTGGTCGATTAGTAATGAATATTAAGTTTGATTTCCCCCAATGAATTAATCTTTAAAGATAAGTGGCAAGCTAATTTTAAAGAATACCGCCTTCCAGAAAGAACGCTAAAAGGGGAGAAAACATGGAAAGCGCCCGGTGACCAAGGACACTATGGGAACAATATATAGAAGCTAATAGCATACCTTTGCTGGGAGTAACAAACTGGTGAATGAGGCCGCAGAATCGTGATGATTGAAGGAGTTTAATTCTGGAGGCCAAGGCCCGACTTGAGATATCGAGCTATAGATTATGATCATAAACTTTAAATAGTGATGGTTAGATAACTTTTGAACAAGGTGGTACTCGTGAGTATCCACTGGAGTGTGAAGTAAATCACGATTTATGTTGCCCAAGCATAATGTTTAAATGTTTGGTTTACCATTCATATTTTATTTTTTTATTTTTCAGAATACCCCACTGTCTAGATTAGCTTTCAGCAGTAGTCTATGACGTGTTTTAGCGTGAAATGCTGCAGAACATCTTCCGCGCCGTGAAATATAGTTCAGAGTGTAGGCATCAATCGATGAATTGTATGAGAAATCTGACGAACTAGCTGCGTCCTTTTTACCTAAAACTAACAAGTTGCAATACACTGGCCCTATGGATTATTTCTTTAACCGATTTTCCCTAACCCTGGTCGAGAGTAACGCTTCTTCACGGCAATGGGGTCGATTTAACCATAATATGTACGAGTATAAGCCTAAATTTCCTAACGATAAAATAATTGACCAAGTACTATTGTTTAAAAAAAGTCTCAATATATACCTCAATATTTTAAAATAATCTGTAGACAATCTACCCCCCACTACTAGCATTTCCATTGTTTATGAACATTTAATACGATAAATCTTGTACAACAAATAGATTATCCATGATTAGTACTCAGTACCTTTCACTTGGTTTCTAATGCAAATTAATCCATTCAACAATCGTTTATCCAGACCAGTAAAACAAATAACATGAATAGAAAAATGATGAAATAAGACATGAAACATGTGCATGATTAATACGTGACAGAAAATTAAGTTAATTTGTTACCAATTGTACATGAATATCTAAACTAGTTCAATTATTCTAATTAAATCAGTAAAGTGCATGAAATATCTTGAAATAAATATATACCTAGTATTGTTTATTTGTACTCTTAAGAATAATGAATAAATTATAAATTCATAATACTCACGTCTGTTACTTCCACAACTTCACCAGTACGTAAATCAATGATATCACCATACGCTCGCCCATTTATACTGCATTTATTAAATGTCATAATATTTTGTGTTAATGTACCAGTTTTATCCGAAAATATATATTGTATTTGTCCCAATTCCTCATTTAATGTGGTGGTACGTGCTTTCGCATGTGTTTTAATCTTTTCATAATACATATTCTCATCCCAGTTAATGAGAAATGATTGGGCGAATCGTATGACCTGAAAAGAAAAATCAGAAGGGAAATGGTAAGTCATCTATAGTTTCATATTATAGTTTCAACAAATGTCCAGAAGTAACACAAATTAACCTACATGACATCACAGTAGAGACTGGTAAAAATTATTCAATAGATAAAAAACAACAGCTAAATTGGTATAAAAGCCTTGTCGCTACTGTGACGTCATGTAACAGCTTTTAAGCCTGAGTGAGAGGGCCATGGTTCAACTTACCTCTACTGAAACGTAGAGAGATATTGGCACAACTGTATTTAAAACGATTGCATAGGAAAAAAATACTAGAAAACCGATAACCGTGGGTCCTAGTATTATACCACTTGGAATTATACTTTCCCATGGCAAATAGGCCTGAAAAGAATTAGAAACAGCGAAATAAAATATAACATGAAAATTAACAACAAATTTTAAAATGGTTTACCTGAAAATATTGTCCAACTAAACCTTCCCAGATCGCACACGCCAGAGTACAAAACGCACACACAGATAACAGAAAAAATACTATCTGTAATTTTAAAATAAATTATATGGGTAAATTAATGGCCAGGAAAATTTGAATAAAATTGAATTTAATTATAATTATATATTATTAACATATAATATTAAAGAAAAAATATATTAACGGAGGATCGCTTCTATGGATCAATGGGTAGAATGACTTCTAAACATGAGGTCAATGGTTCAAAACCAATAGCCTTTTCTCAATCAATAAAAAAAGCTATACCGATTTAGAGCGCGTATGTTGAAGTTGAAAATTTCAAAATAAAATAAATTAGATCGTCTGGAGGACAGAGCGAAGACGGGCAACGCAACCAACCCGAAAGAGCCCATGCAACATCGTAAGGTAGTTTTAGTCAAAAAATTAAAACCGCTAAACATATTAACAAGCTTTTACTCACCCCAATTATTATAAAGTTTAATAACCTATCAATACTAGTACTTTTAAATTGCGTTTTCCCCGAGTTTTGCATCAATTTTGTATCTTTTCCGGCAAATATAACAACACCATAGCACCATTGTGTATTTCGTAGAACACATCCACGCAATAGAACTTTATCATTATCCAATGAAAATCGTGCACCATTCCATATCAGTGTTCCTGCATTCAATAGAGAAAAAATAGCAAATTAATGTGGAGTTATAAAATATTTATAATAAACATTAAAAAAATGAAAACTAATCTCACGAGTAACAATAAGCAATTAAATAAACTATTTCCTAGTTATTTTAATGGATGCAGACAAAGTTCAACATTTCATAGGTACTTTACTCGTAGAATGAGGTCATGCAAAAACCTTTTAGATTTTATGCATAACTATAAAAGTTGGATTTAAGTATTACACTTAATGAATTCTATTCTACTTTAGGAGATTGTAAATAGCTTTCAGGTGGGTTTGAAAGTATTGTTGCTTGTAATGGAATTTCGCAATGTTTTTTTATGTTGTAAGTTTTCCATACTTTTCTAGTTTTACACTACGATAATCTTTAATAGAAAAAAAAATGCGTTTAATACAATCAAATAATTCTTACCTTCAAATTTATTTAATAAATTATTCGGTCGTTCACAAATGATTTCCCCATTAAATTTCCATAGTAAATCATCTCGTTGACCCATCTCGGCTGTTTCCGGCAAACATTGTTTACATTTTAAGTTTGTCTCGCCATCTAACTCGGCCGTTTCAATGAAACATAAGCCATTCGGTTCACTTGTTGATAGTAGTAAAATGTCGGCAGCAACAAATTGATTATTATCCATCCGAATAACGTCACCAACCTGAGGTGGTGGTAGCATCAACCAAAACATTTCATCATTATTGAGTAGGCGAATTGCGGGTGGAATAATGGTTTGTGGATGATGTGTTTTATTTTGCCCGACAAATTATGAAATGAAAGTTAAAATAATTTAGAATTAACAAAGAGGATGTCTTCTCAATTAATTTGAACTTAATATTTAAGGCTTAATGGAACACTATATGGTACTAAAGTGTGAAAATCATTTGATTAGGAGATCTGAAGAAAATTTGAAGGTTCTCCAGCATTATTTGACACTGCGATTTTTGTTTAAAATAGTGTTTACTAGACTTGCAAAGTTAAATATAGGTTAACATTTACTAGAGTATAAAAGAGGGTTTTGGGTACAAATATTGACGTTACTATCAAAGCCGGTGGTCGTGGTAAAATCAAAATTATATAAAACCTTTGCAAGACGTAGGGTGGGTTTCAACAGAAAAACGTACATTTCAACTGATATGTTGGGCGGTCTCAGTTACTCTGGCCATTAATAAAAAAATACTTGAAGGACGATATTAAATTCTGAGCGGTTGTATCACTAACTTTTTTTTGTGGTTGTAAGGTGACTGCCATTTACACACTGAGTGTGGGACTCCCATGCTCGCGAGCGACTGGACTACCCACTAAACACCTCCCGAGTCAGGCTTTGAACCTAGCTTAGAATCGTTTGACTCATTACTTCGGGCTAGGTCTCGCTTTGCTACACCGTGAGCCACCTTCAATATGGGAGATCCTTCATCTAGCGGGAGGGGAGAGAGGAAGAGGAATCGCCAGACAAGTGGTCCCCCAGCCCCGACTGCTGTGAGTCGCTGTTAGCTAACTTCTTATTGTTGTCCCTCTTAAAAAATTTCCACACTTCGGATATTTTACGCTTTGACATAATTAAATCACTAAAAGAACGCACCATTTAACGAATTCACATTCGAACATTCAACTCGGGTGACACTGATAGTAGATAGTGTAGCTCAAAATTACAGAGAGGCTTAATTTATTTAAGTTTCACGCCTGGGCTACAATAAAACATAAGCAGGCATAAGCAAATATCACAAAGTTGAGCCCATATAATATATAACTTATTGAACACATTTTACATACACGAATATACACTACATTGAAAGTTGATTTGGATCCAACTTTTAATGTAGTTACGTCACGTAAAAAGTGTGTAAGCACGAATTGAATGTTGGTGAACTTAAGACTTGGTTCCGAATGTTTCGTTTCTTCTATGCCTGACGCCTAATTGTAGCCCACCCACCAGTCATATATTTTAGTTCAACATTTCAACCCGAGTGACAGTGGACAATGATGCTCAAAATTAATAATATGTTTAATTATTTCAGTGTTTCGTTCATTTTGAAAAAAAAAATTAATTATGAATCAGTTTATTTTCAAACAAAACTATCGAAAATGTATTCAACAGTTTAAAAAAAACTATCGATGGTATCGATTGCCTAAACTATCGATAGTTATCGATAGTACCATCGATAGTTCTCCACCACTAACCAGCACCATTAACTTTGAACAGTAATTGAAACGGAAAATCACACTGTTTGGTGATTAGACAGTTGTTTCAAACGTCGCGAGAAGTGAGATTATAGAATGCGACCTAGACTGTTTCGGGAATATAGAAAACTGGCAATCACGCAGTCAAGACTGGCTTATTGAACTGGCGTATCTTTTCACCCAATATTCCAATCGATGCAGCTCGTGTCGGTCATAAAAATGGAACTGAAATTAGAACCAGAACCGATGTCAGTTGTATTTCAAATAGAACTGAAGTTGGCATTCAGTTGTGAATCGTCAGTTGTTTGTTTCACTCTTGAGGCGGCGCTGAGGAATGCTGTTGCACAATGCCTTTTTTCAGCAATACCTCGGTCGTATGGAAAGGTAATCTTGGTTTACGAGCTGGTATCTCTTTTATTGCGGGTAGCTTCTGAAAATGATGACCATGGCCTAAAATTTGTATTCATATTTGAGGCACTGTAATTGAATGCTCATCAAGCTTATATTTAGTTAGGTTGGGAGACTCGCCTATCCGTTTTTATCTTGTTGTATTTCAGACAATTGAATCGGGAGACATAGAAATTTTCAGATTCATAGAAGAATACATTCTGACCTCTCAGACATAAAGCAAACCCATAAAAAGTGTTTCTACAATTCGAACGGATTGGAGGACTTTCTACTGCTGACACAGGTCTGGAATATAGGAAGTTAAATTATATGAGGTCCTTATCGCCTGATTGAAATACACCCCGAAGTCGTTTGATGTATTATGAGAGTCATGCTCGATTAACGCTATAGGTGGGGTGGGGTGGGGTCTCTTGTTTACTTGCATGATCTTAGACAGCTGAAGTGTGTTCAAAAAAGATTAAATAGGCTGCTGTTGAGCTTAACCAAATGATTTAGTTGCATTCTTCTAGCGATTTTGCATGTCATTAGTGTACTTAGGTGGTCAAACCAAAGTACCACTAGCAGACCTCAAAATAATACTGGAAAACAATGAAGTATTTACGGATGAATTTCTGCTATAACTGGGTTGCTAGGAATCGGGCTCGGGAACATGAATTTGCATTATCATCTATTATTACCTCTTAACCGGTGTTGCGCATACTGAGGTGTCTCACTTACGTGAGGGATAAAAAAAATTATATTGATTGTTTATACATAAAACAATCCAATATCTTGGGGTTACCTGATTTGTAGAGGTTTATTTCAGATCTAAAATCACATTTGATAAATTCTGATGAAATTTCATTTCAAGGGGATGTTCAAGACAGGGCCCTAAATTTTTAAGAGTAAAATCGCAGAGGCCAAAAATTTAACAATTTATAATAAAGATATTAGTTAACGTGAAATCATTGTACTAATCGAGCAGTCACCTAAGCCGCCTGCCCGGAAACCGGCATAACACTGTTCCGAAATTTCAATTGCAGATTTGAAATATTTATTTATTCAAATTTATATTTTTGTAAATTATAAAATTTAGAAAAAAGTTTTTTTTCCATTGTTACATGTACAAATAATTCTGCGAGCTACTGTCGCAATTGTTTTCACAACCATTAAGAACATCAACAAAACGAATTTACTCGAAACAACGAGAACCCCACAAGCATGCTCCATTCATTACGCTGCTGGAATGTTCCCGCTAATTCACCAATGTACGAGAACTGAGTTGAATGATTAGAGACCCTATATAAAGGCGAGCTGAATGAATGGGGGGGATCATTCATTCGACCGCGATAAGAACTGCGATAGTGTGTGGGAAGCGATATTGTTAGAGTAATAGAAAAGTGATTTTCGTTGATTGTGAAGTGATCTTAGAAGACAATTGCGATAGAAATTTATGGACAAGTGGAAGTTAGATTTTAATAGTGAAAATTAAAATTGTGAAATAGACCAAATAAGTGATTGTGCATTTTTAAGTAATTTAATAAACTCTTTTAATTTAATTTAAGAGACATTGCGTTTTCACTTTCCCGGAACATTAAAATTATTGGCCGCGAACCAAAACACGCGACACTATTATAAATATAAATTTATATTATTTTTTTTATATATTAAACAAAAATTTTGCTTTACATTGATATTCTTCATGATATTTACCTTTTAATTATGATTTAAACTTTTCTATATATTATTATTTTTTATTAACTTAATAACTCAAATCTGCAATTGAAAGTACGGACATGAGAACACTGAGATAATACAGCCCATCCACGTATTGCATTTCCGAATGCAATCTACAGTGGCTGAGCTAGAGGCTCATCTTCATCCACCGTTGTGGCGTGACGATACGATAGACGACGGATAAGCTAGAGAAAAATCTGCTTGGGCGCGGAAAAACTACACTTGCGGCATAGAGATTATGCTAACATTTGGATAGAGATTATGCTAAGATTTGGATGGATCGAGGAGTCTGTTTCTGATCGCCACGCGTTGCGCACGTCAGAAGAATTGCGCGGCAACGAATGAACGCTTTTTCATTTGTGTTCTAAAATCGTGAAGTGCCACCTTCTGTCTTTGAGCTTGCTTGCCGGTCGATAAACGGTTGTACATGCGTACAGGAAACCCCTCTGCAGCTGCTGCAAATCTTGCCTGGCTTCAGGCGCAAGGAACAAAGCAAAATCCATCGATTTGAGTTGTGCAGACCTCGTTTTCTCGAGTGTCACCAGCAGGACGATCCGTCGCTTGGTGCGGCTGTATGCCTCTGCGTTTTAGACTGCGCTCACCACGTCTGCAATCGCATATATGGTGAAGCGTCCTGCTCTACAGCCGTACCGCTGAGGAGATAGATCACCAACAGCACGAATCGCGTCAGTGAGTCTTTCCTTGATGAGTTTCCCTAGCACCTTCCCAGCAGTGTCTAGAATGTATAACGGGCGGCATACAGACGGTGATCCGGGATTTACCTTCCCCTTGCTGATTAGCACGAGCCTCGCCACGTTCCATTGTACCGGGAAAACCCCGTCCCGTAGGCAAGCGTTGAATGTGGTGACGGCAAGTCAGGACAATGGGGTTAGACAAGTTATAACACCTCAGCTAGAACACCATCTGGACCTGGAGCCTTCCTCGCTTTCAATGAAAGGACTGCCTTTTCCAGTTCCGACTGTGTGAAGAGTGGACCTCGATAGCTGTTTAACCATGGACAGCGTCAACACGAACGGGATGGACGGGGAAGAGTACCCACACTATCTTGTCCATCTTTTGCGCTTCATGTGTGCAAGGTTTCTGTAAGGCACCAAGCTTTCACATAACTAGCTTGTAGCCAAGGCCGCACGGATCCTTATTCGAATTGTCCACTAGATATTGCCAGTAGCGAGCCTTGCTGTTGTTAATCAGTATGGGAAGACATTTCCTGACCGACTTATATGCAGCTACCAGATTGCATACCTCGTCACGATTCCGTGCCCATTGAGCCTCACGCCGAAGCTTGCGCCACTACCTTCGTTATTCAGCGATTTCAGTCGACCATCAGTACACTGGGGGCTTCCCGTGCCGGGGTTTTCGACGGGATAAAGAAGCGCTGCAAGCAGTCGCGATGATGCTCACAGTTGAGTTCACAACGTCTTGAGCTGCCAGTTCTTCTGCCCCCTGCGAATCTCCCTGCAGCGGAGCACCTCGACAAACCTCTCTCCATCCGTCCGATGTTCCAACCAATTGTAGAAAGTCGAGAGCACGGACGTTTGGAGACAACATCACTCCCAAGCAGAATCCACTGATGATCACAGGCTGAGTAGTCCTCTAATACCCTCCAATTGTGTATCTTCCGTACTAAGGACGCCGAGGCAAATGTCACGCAGCATAACGTCGGCTTTCATGTCCCTCGCAAACTACTCAACCAGATTTTGGGCGGTTGAACTGTGGTGTAGGTTTAGCTGTAGGATGCGGGTCATCAAAGTTCTGATTTTGACTTGGCTAATGCTTTCTGGAAAACCCAACATTTCCCTGATCCCAAGACGTGCCCAAAATCAGGCCTTGGATCACCATCCTTGCGAAGAATACAGTGCGCCTCCTTTGTACACTCTTTTTTATGTCCCATTTCACCGCATTTGTAAAATATGGAACTCCTATCCGGTCCTTTGCACCCTGCGGGGTGTGAACATAGCAAAGGCGTTTGAAACATTGCAGAGGCGCTGCTCTTCGCCGTATCCTGCAGACAACCTACCCTATTCTTGCTTCACCCTTATTTAGTAATTGTTCGGTGTCGCTTCCGGTCGAATCAATGATGGTCATGCATTGTCCCCTATGGTTTTCTAGTGTTAGCCTCACTAAGATCCTGTTCACGCTAGGGAACTCCCTTTTGATGGCCTCTGCTACCTCGGCCAGGTCTGTGATGTAGTCAATGTCTTTTATTTCGATCATTGCCATCGGCTCGAGCAAGGCTACAGTTGCGCTTTTGCCGAGGACTTTCTTTACTGCGCCGCAAAATGCTTCTTTATGGTCGGCCTCTGCTCCGAATTCGACCAGTATGTAGCCCGACCGCGTTAGTTATACTGCTTTAATGGCAGTGTAGGTGTCTTCACGCCTTCCATTTCCCCGGATATCCCGCAGCATTTTTGAGTAGAATCGGCTATATTGGGGTTTTACAAGCAGTGACTGCTTTCGGGGTCTTCGTCGTGGCTTTTTTCGCTCCTGTTTCGACTCAGGTATTTTTTCTTGTGAGGCGTCCGTGTAAACTTTATTTTCTGGCATGTTTGAAGGAGATTTTTTCGGCTTCCTCCGCTTCTTTTGTCACCACTGTCTGGAACCCCTGATCTGGCATTCCGCGCCCGTCAAGTGCCTCTTCCTTTCTTCTTTTATTCCGATCTCCTTTGATTGGGCTAGACGCCATTCTTTTATTATTGTTTGAGGGTGGAGCTATCTGCGCGTGCCCTTTAGGCTTAGCCCTCAGCGCTCCTTTAGCCTTCTGCTCTTTTTCGGCCTTCTCGTCCTCTTCGGCCTTTAACCAGCTCCTCTGATAATGCCCTATCCGGTCTAGGAGCTCCTCTATAGTTCAAGGAGCCCAATATTTACTCCTTTGCTGATTTTTGGCGAGTCGCGTTATGATTTTATTCTTTTTAGAACATCTCCCACTTTTCAGATTAGCCTTTCTTCATGTCGCTGGGCGGCAATTGTACTTTGCGACCACCTTTCTTGGGAGAGGTTATAGGCTTTCGTTTTGGAATACAGTACTTCCGCCACATTTTCGACGATGGCGATGAAATCACACAACGGCGCTTTATTTGTCTGGTCACTCCTTTCTTTTCCTGCCGTAATCTCGTAATCAGATCTGGCTTTAGGAACTGGATTCAGTTCCACTCCTTTCAAAAAGCCTATACATTTATTTCTATTCGCAAAGTTCTAATCTATAAATCCATGTTGAAAAAAAATTATGATCTCATATTCATCAAATTTTGATATATTCCACGATTTGCGTCACCATCATTCTAATTCACGTTTTCCATCGCATTGGGGAACAATTTATTTGTTCTATTTCCAATAATATTAGCTCGAATAAAATAATCACTAGATCTATTCATTGCTTCGTGCGTAACAATGCTTCCTCGATTAACATGCACAGAAATCCCATTAACGAATCAATTGTATGCAAAAAATGGTGGAAACAATAAAGACATTCATCATATATGCGTTTCTTCTGAAGACCATTTGCATATTATATCCATAATAATTCCGTACAGGGAATAATGCAATATTCATTACCATGCAAAGTATAACTCGATCGATTTAATCGATTTTACGCACATCGTTAGATGGACACTAAAAAAGCTTCCTTTTCAGGGTATCTGTATCTCAATACTAAATGTAGGATAAGGACTCAGTTCAGAGAAAATTTTGAATATCTAAGCATACATGGATTATAATGTGGGCAAAATCTTAAATTCTAAAAGTTTCATAATCAACACCATATCCTGCAGGGGTTTTAAATTTTAACTCACCTGTACACCTGACCATTTTTCATCGACTAGCTTTCCATTACGAAATGTTTTCGATGTTCTATTATTCACCTGGGAATCGGACACATGACGTTGCTGTGAACAAAAACGGATAGAAATTTTTTTTTTATTAATGCATCGATTAAAAAGCGTTTGGAAAGAAAAATAACGAAACAAAGGACATAAACAAACGTGAAGCTCTCGGTTAGTAACTAAGGACTTTGAAATTTTTCAGAACCAATTTTATGTTAGTATATGTAACCGCGTAATATGACGTAAGTTGAATAGGAAATTGAATAAGAAATTTTAATACAGGACATTAAATTCAAGAAGGCCAGTATGTGAAGTATTTACTTTTAAGTATGAAAATTGCACCTTCAACTCAATATCTATCGAGTTGAAGGTGTCATTTTCAAGGTTAAAGGTTGATGTTTAGGGTGGATTTTTTTGAATTATTTAATAAAAGGAGTAAGGAAGTGGGGCAAGGATATTTCGTAATGAACAGAAAATTAGTTCGGATTATGAGTTTTGAAAATTTCAATTGTTGATTTTGAAGGAATGTTGTGAGTTTTAATAAATAAAATCTAATGGCAGACAAAAGTCTACGACAACTCGTTATATTGACATTCTGGTTAATTGGAAGCTTTAATCAAAAATCCATTGGTGTGTATTTTTCAGTAACGTAAATTTAAAAACAAAGGCAAAAACATTTCATAACAAACTTAAGGAAAAATTCGTAAAAACATAAAAGAATGAATGGGCAAAATTCTACGACAGTCAGTGCCGGCTGACTTGTACACAATATTTTCAACTAAACGCTTTGGAAGTTTTAAAACTTTTTGCTGGCTTAATATTTGGTTGGACCACCTTACGGATCAATTACTGCTGGAATTCTTCGGGGCATAGAGGCAACTAAATTACCAGTTTCTGCAGATGTGATTTTCTACCATTCTGTAACAAGCGCTTCCTTCAACAAATTTACATTCTTAATGCGATATTTTCAAATTTTCCGTTCCAAAAGCTACCATACATAAATCTGGACTTTGCGGAGGCGTACTAACTTGCCTGGGAGCGTAGTACATCAACCAGTTCTTGACGAAAAGCGTTGTGTGTTTTCGATAACAGTCTTGTTGGAAAATCAATCGCTCTCCAAGACCCAAAATCTCCACTGATGGCTACAAATATTGCAGGTTCTTGTAAACATAACGGTCCATCGTAGTTTCAACAAAAGCCAATCTGCCAACCCCAGATGCAGTGAACCATCACATTATCTCCATAGTGCTTGACAGTAGGAAATAAATTGTTGATCTCTAAAGCCGTATTCTTTTTCCTTCATACTTTACTGCGACTATCACTACCGAAAATATTGAATTTGGACTCATCGGTGAAAAGGACACGATTCTAAAAGGCATTGTCCTTGCCAATATGGGTCTTGGCGAACTGTAGATGCAGAAGTCGGTTTTTGGCGGTTACTAATGTCTTTTTACGTGGAGTTCTGCTTTGAAACTCATTAATATTTAATGCTCTTGTGATGGTTCTTGCATGGACATCCTGTTTTCGCCAAATCTGGACCACTTATTTTCGGATTACTGTTCACTTCTTTTAGATTGAAACTAGTGTCTCGGTGCGACAACTTTTCGGTCGGCCAGTTCGCGGCTTATTTTCAATAGAACCACTTTTTTCAAAGTTTTTGATGATTGTATACACAGAAGTTCGTTTAAGGGGACATTCGCCTTTGAAATTTTCGAAAAAACGATTTTGAGATTTTTCATATTTCGATTCTGTATACGTTCAAAATTTGCCTCCCAAAATTTCATCAAGAGATTCGTAAAAGAAAAAAGTTACAGATATATTTGTAACAGCGTATGCCCATGAGCAAAAACAGGTTTCTATTCATGCGGGTAGCGCGGCGCGCCAGCTGCTTCTTCTCCTGGTGTAAATATCTTTCGTATACATATATGTGATATTATACTGCTCGGCAGTTGCTCTGTGTTATACTTTGAGCAAGCACGTGTTTTATTTTTTTGAAATTCGTTAAAAATTTGCTAAAAAGTTGTAAAAAATGTCTAAACCTGGTGGTCATTTCAAAGGTAATCGGAGTACTCCTCGTTTTAGACATAAAAACTAAAAAAGAACATTTACTGGCAATCAGTTTACTGCAGAAAAAAATCCTGATTTATCAAGTTCCTCCGCTATAAAATTAAAAACAAGTAGTGAATTGCAACCTCCTACGGACAGCGCTATCCAGTATGTGATTTTGTGCCTTAATTTAGTCTTCTCGGCCCTTTCTCAATATATACAGTGCAAAGAATGTAATGGTGAATTTCATTTACCCAACAAAAAGCTAGAAGCCTTGGATTTAAAATCTGTGTGGAATGTTCGTGTGGTAGAAAATACATTGAATCTTCCCCATCTATATCTCGATGTGCAATCTATATGGGTCGGTGTTCCCAACATACCCTAGGACAAATTCATATTTCGACCTTTGCATTGCTGACGCAAGACTTGAATTCAGCTTTAATAGTCCTCAACGGAAACTGCAGGTGCTTCCTTATGATAGCGACCATAACGCAATCGTAATGGAAATCAATCATCACAGGGATGATTTCTTCCTCATTCCAGTTCAACATGAAAATCATCGGTTGAATTTCAAAAAAACAGACTGTGGAAAGTTTCAAAATAAGTTTAATCGGGAGTACCAGAAGCAATGTCCCCCTTCTGATGGTGGCAACTCTTGCTCAATGGTTCCTAATGACAGGAATCTAACTAACGATGAAATAGATCTCTATTTGTCGAAGTTAGAGAAGCTGACGTTGGAAACGATTGAGAAAGTAGTTCCCAAGATTAAACATCGAAACAATATGGAAGGATATGAAACACCAACCATCGCAAGGTTGAAAAGATTGAAAAGCCTTCTTCTCACACGCGTTAACAATATTTATCGACGATTTTTGGATTACAACCATCCCTCGTTGGCTTTGTTGAAATTACATCTGAAGAATGTCCGGAACTTTATCCGGTCATTCTTCAGGAGTGAGGTCAGCAATCAATGGGCGGAAAAATTGAGGGGTATTAGCACACAGGACCCAGACGGCGTGTTTGCGAAAGTGAATAGCATATTCCGCAAGAAGTCTCGAGTGAAGGTATCGAATCTTGAAGTCACTAGTGATGAGATAAATCTTCTCGCTAGGGCTGGTATCGAAATTGATAGTACGACTCCGGATAGAAATGGAAACAGGATCATTTGTGAAGGATTGGATAAACTTGCCCTGATTGGAACACATTTTGAATTGGTTCATCTACCAAACCCTGAGAGAGGGAATGAAGTATTTTCAGAGGTCGTTGAAGCAAAAGTTCCCGACTTCAAATTAAGCCTGAACGGCCAATAAATTCTTCATTTCAGTGAAACATTAACATCTGACCTCATACCGAGCTTGAATCTTATTGATTATTTTGTCAGCTATAAAGACTTGTGTTTCATATTTCGCAGGATAAACAACAAGAAATCACGTGGTACTGATGGTATTCCAAATGTAGTTCTCCGACATTTGCCTGAGGTTGCTATTAGGAACTATTGCATATTGTTCAACAACATGTTGAGCAATTCATATTTCCCAAATGAGTGGAAAAAGGCTAAGGTATTTCCGATCTTTTTTTTTTTTTTTTTTTTTGTGGTAGGGAGGTGAAGGCATTTATGCCCGCCGAGTCTGGCAGTGTGGGACTCCCATGGAGGATACCTTTGGACTACCCACTAAACACCTCCCCTGTCGATCTGAGAACCTAGCCTGGAACCGTTTGACACATTACTTCGGGCCAGGTCTCGTTTTGTTACGCCGTGGGGCGCCTTCAAGCTGGGGAGTCCCTTTCCTAGCGGGAGGGGAGGGGGGAAGAGGAATTGCCAGAAGAGCGATCCCCCAGCCCCAGCGCCTCTGGCTGCTGTGAGTCCCTTTTATATTTTAGGACTGCCCGAGCATAATGTGCCACCTGGTTCCATTTGTCAACCGATTCGAGCATCACCGCAACTATATTATCCGGGGTGAGCTCTCCCAAGGTATTTCCGATCTTGAAGAAAGGAAAAGAATCTTCATGCCCCAAAAGCTATCGCCCAATCAGCTTGCTGCATAACATCAGCAAGGTGTTTGAAGTGATACTCAACAGAGCATTAAACGCCCACATTGAGGAAAATGAGTTGATGCCGAATTGCCAATTTGGTTTTCGTGCCAGGCATTCGACCACACATGCAATAACGAAAGTAACCTCAGACATCTGTTGGAAACTAAATGATAGACAATGTGTTGGAGCATGTCTCATTGATATGGAGAAAACCTTCGATACGGTGTGGTTAGATGGACTAGTTTTTAAACTCCTTCAGGACAAGTTCCCCAGACACCTTGTCGCCATGATGTGTAATATGTTGTACGGGAAATCGTTTGTTGTAACTGATGGAAATCTGACAACAATGCGCGAGTTCAAGGTCTTGAATGGTCTACATCAGGGAACAGTTACTGCGCCTCTGCTCTTTTCAATCTTCATTCGCAAACTATTGAACGGCTTTGATTTTAATGTCTCGCCAACGCGATCATTGGTAGCGTTTGCTGATGATCTGATCATCTATACGGCAGACCGAACAGCTACAATAGTTCAGAGAAATCTCCAAAAAATGTTCAATGATGTGCAGCTGTACACTGACAATTTGCGAATGAAAATCAATGTGCAGAAGTGTGAAACAATCTTGTTTCGGACAACGCTGCAGGGGGTCAGTCAAGACCTGAAACGTAATTGGAAGGATTTCCATATCATGGCTGGCGAGGGTAGTTTAGAACGAGTTCCACATAAATCCTGTGTTCGATACCTCGGTGATTATCTCGATCAGGATCTGTACTATACTGAACATGTGAAAATCATGCTCAGTAAGGCACTTAAAGTAGTCATGGCCCTTCGAAAGCTCTTTCATTCCAAATACATTGATCAAAAGGTCAAAATTATCTGTTACAAGACCCTGGTTAGACCAGTTTTGACATATGGATGCCAGATCTGGTACAGCCAGAGTGCTAGTACTATGGAAAAATTGAGAGTTTTCGAAAGGAAATGCCTTCGTGCATGTACTGGTTTGTACAGAAAGCCTGAGACGGATTGGAAACATTATATATCGAATAGAAGAATTTATCAAACTGCTGAAGTGACGAGGGTCGATATCTTCATATTGAAGCTTCTCCGGAATTATATCGCAAGATCTGTGACTGTGAGTGAAAACCCTTGGATTTCACAGCCGTTCCACCCTACAGACGGGTATATAGCGACTTGCCTCGCTACTGGCTTCATTCCTCCAGAAACATTCGTGTATTTGGACATGAATCGATATGTTTTTGATTCTGACGGCGTCCCAGTCATATATCACATATATCGACGGGCCACCGATAAGAAGATAAAATATCCTCCTAATTTGAGTTCACGAGACCAACGATTTCAATGGAGATACTCATTTGCTAGATTCGTTGAAGCTGATCGAGTTGAGACGGCGCAATCCAAGTATTGGTGGCTGAGTGACAATGTCTAAATTATTCGTGTTTATTTTTCAGTTCTGGTGTTTTTCGTTATTTTGTTTTTTGAGTTTCAGCTCATTATTGCTACATTTAGTGTTATTGTTTATTTGTGTTAAAAATTAGGTATAGGTTAGGCATATGTTATGTTTACTATATTCCGTTAGAGATAAGATTAAACGCTTAGGTTAGGAACATTGTTATAGAATTTTTTTAGTATAAGATAAAGTTTTTGATTGCATTTTATTAGAATTAAGTTAAAACATATTAATTGTAGGATCAAAGTTCACTCTTGTGTTAAGATTATAAATAATTTTAGGATAGTGTTGGTTGGTTTTTTCTCTTTTTTCCAATTGAATGAAATAATATGTAATTATCTTCATTGATTTGAATTTGCTATAGTTTTTTTAAAATGTGATTAATGATAACGTATAAATTTAGGGAGCCATTTGGGCCATTAAGTTTTTTATTGTTATTGTTTGGAATTTGCTTTATATTCTTTTAAAATTTATAACGATTAGTATTAAATAAAGCGCTTTTGACTTTGACCATCTCGAAATTTGTACGAAATAAATCAGAGACTCATATTTGTCTTGAGAGTTCTCGACGTAGGGTATAATGACGTGAGAATGTTTTTGAGTTTGATGGATATTCCTGCAAAATTTTCGGACTGCTTTATTAGACTGCGATTTCAAGAATACATAAAGCTTGTTAAAAAATGTTTTTATTCTGCTACTAAAAAAGCAGTCAAATAAGAAATGCAATTAAATGAGGAAGCTGGCAATAAAGCTAAAGTTTTGACTGCATCAGGCGACGGTACTTGGGCTAAGAGAGGTTTTACATTATTGATGGCTGTTTTTTTTCTGTCATAGGAAAATTTACAGGCAAAATTTTGGATGTGGTGATTAAATCGTCATTTTGTCAAGTGTGTAATATGAATAAATCTCAGCTAAGTGGGGCAGACTTTGCCATGTGGTACGAGGAACATAAATCTGAATGCTCAGCTAATCACAAAGGATCTGCTGAAAAAATGGAAACTGACTCAGCCGTAAGCATGTTTCATAGATCAAAAGAACTTTATGATGTCTTTTACGGTAATTATATTGGCGATGGTGACAGCAAAACTTACACGAATGTGGTAGATAGCAAACCTTGTGGAGAAGATATCCCCATAAATAAATTAGAGTGTGTTCTTCACGTAGGCAAACGTATGTACCGTCGCTTAGTAAGAGTAAAAAAAAATTGACAATTTTAGAGAAAGAGAGAAGGAGAAGAAAGAAAAAAAGAGAAGAAGTAAAAATCCAAAAAAGCCAGTAAAACGAGATAGAAAAGCAAAAACTGAGATCAAAAATTCCGCACCTGTACAAGGCGTCCCCAAACCTAAAACGGCTGAATTGACTCTAATATTGATTCAGGAATTGTCTGCGTGTTCTATAGTCTTGCAATTCAGAGATATCCCGATTCCATCGAGAACATGAAAAAAAAAAATCTTGCCGGCTTTTATCACAAAATTTCAACAGCTGCAGAACCTCGTCACGAGCATTGCGATAAGAATTGGTGTAAATGAGCCTTTTACTCATAAGCCACCACTAGATCCAAGCATTTGTGGCTACATTTTGCCAGTTTACGAGTCACTTAGTAGTGATGAGTTGCTGCAAAGATGTCTTGGCAAAAATACCTAAATTAGTGACGAAAGTTACAACAATTTGATTTGGAACATTTCTCCGAAAAGCAAGTTCTCTAGCAAAGATGTGACTGAAATTGCAGCGTGGATTGCAGCATCCATTTTCAACGAAGGCTCGAGAACTTACCTAGCTATTATGGATCTCACGGGCATCAAAATTGGCGAAACTGTAACGATTTTTGCGCAAAAAGTTGACGAGGACTGTATCTCTCAAGCCAATAGGAGGAGCAGTGAGCAATAAAAAGAAGGTCGAATTAAGAAGAAAAAAAGCTTTGGCCAGCCAGTTACAGCAATCACTAGATAACGAGGATCCTCATTATTCACCAGGAATGGCCAATTAAAGGTAAAAAGTTTTCGACCTTTCATTCAATAAAATTATGGTAAAAAAACATTAAACGCGTTTTTCTCGAAACTACCTTTTTCAAACTGGTAGGACATTTTTCTCCGAATCTACTCGACCGATTTTAAAGAACCAAAGAGCATTTGATTACTTATTGAAAATAGTAAACAATGTCTCTAAAAGTTTAAAAAAATACTCCCCCCCCCCCTTTTTACGGGGGTGACTTCCCCCTCAAAAATGCCGTTTTTTTCGGCATTTTTCAAAAATATACATACAAAAACTTCAAAATATGAAAAAATATGAGTTTTAGAGGCTTATTGTATAGTTTTGAGTCTCAAGAATAGAATCCATGTGAATTTTTCATAAATCTGTTGCAGGAGGTCCTGTCCTACCGTTTCAAAAGTAACTTTTGGATGACACCCTCTACAGCAGCCAAGGGAGACTGTTTAACAATGTCCAAAAGAAATTTTATCAATAAATACTATATAATGTTTTTTTCATAATAAAATTTTTAAAAAGTGTTTTTTTTTTCAATTTCGAAGGCGAATGTCCCCTTAAATTACTTTTTTATGGAATTGTTTGCAGCTACATATAAATGAGTTGCATATTTTGAATAATAATTTTTCTGAAAAATTATTAGAGAAGAAAAATGTTAGAAGAAGGTGGTTTCGACGTGTGCACTAATTCTCCTCAGGCCATCACACTTAGATACACACCGGTGATGGCGACCACCATGCTCAGAGGTGAGAGAGTGAATTTTTAATTTTTCTACTTATGCAAACTCAATATGTTTTTGTATCTGCAAGTTATATTCAAGGTAAATTTCTCTTGTAAGTACTTGTATTAGCTAAACTTTTTTTTTTAATTGGATCATTTCACCCTTTTCACATCAATTTAATGTAAATCTATACGACAAATTTGCACTACATTTGAAGCTTTATCTAACGTCGCGCGGATATCGATCACTCTTTCGGATGGCTCCGATAGCTTTTTAAATTACTTTTTTATGGAATTGTTTGCAGCTACATATAAATGAGTTGCATATTTTGAATAATAATTTTTCTGAAAAATTATTAGAGAAGAAAAATGTTAGTTAGTACTTACAAGAGAAATTTACCTTGAATATAACTTGCAGATACAAAAACATATTGAGTTTGCATAAGTAGAAAAATTAAAAATTCACTCCCTCACCTCTGAGCATGGTGGTCGCCATCACCGGTGTGTATCTAAGTGTGATGGCCTGAGGAGAATTAGTGCACACGTCAAAACCACCTTCTTCTAACATTTTTCTTCTCTAATAATTTTTCAGAAAAATTATTATTCAAAATATGCAACTCATTTATATGTAGCTGCAAACAATTCCATAAAAAAGTAATTTAAAAAGTTATCGGAGCCATCCGAAAGAGTGATCGATATCCGCGCGACGTTAGATAAAGCTTCAAATGTACAGCAAATTTGTCGTATAGATTTAAATTAAATTGATGCGAAAAGGGTGAAATGGTCCCCTTAAGTTTCAGTAATTTCGCGATTTCCGAGCACGATTTATTGTCTTCTTTATACTGTACGACCAAATTTCAGATATTTCTAGAAATTCCTTTTCGTGATGACATTTTGCGGTCCTTACAGTTAAAAACTAGCGATAAAACTAAAACAGTCGAAAATGTTTTGTATACAACTGAGTCAGCACTGACTTTTGTCGATTCAATTTTTTAATGTTTTTATGAATTTCTCCTGAATTATGGTATGAAAAGTTTATGTCTTTATTTTTTATAAATATATTTACGTTACTGCAAAATATGCATCAATGGATTTTTGATTAAAGCTTCCAATTAACCGATATCTCAATATAAGGAATTGTTGTAGACTTTTGTCCGTTACTGTATGTTACATTAAATTTAATATACTTACAATATCATCGTAGGCATCCTTAACTGCTGTTAACGCCAATACACCAATTAGAGGTATTGCTGTTGTTATTGGCGTTAATGATGATATAGCTGGTATTAATTGTAGTACCAATAAACATAGAAAATAGAAATTGGCAAGACGTTGAAATTGTTCCAGTAGATTAAATGGTAGAAATGTTAACAATGAATATTTGGACGTTTTGATATAGTTATTCTGGAATAAGAAAAAATAGGGAAATTATTATTTTGCTTGAATTTTATTTTTAATCATACACATTTTGTAAATTTTAATTTGATTCAGTCAGATTTTAAAATTTCAATGCAAGGATGAACAGTGGTTTATTCAAATGGCTCCTTTGGAATCCGCAATCATTATGCATATAATAACAAGTTGGGTAAACAGACCTACGGTCATGTCAGAAGGGTTTTGTACTCAACTTTTCCGAAATACGGTCACGAGCAACAAATAAAGTCAAGAAACATGTCAAAGAGATGTGCACATTTAAAAGAAAACTCATTGTTTCTCCATTTTCAACGGTCCCCATTTTGTTCCAAACCAACAAAAATCACTTAAATCATGAATTGTAAATCTTATCTGGAAATTTTAAGAAGATCAAAATAAAATTGCAGTGTCTGAACCGATGGGAAATCCATAAAATACCAAAACCGTGTGTTATTGTTGTTGTGATTGCAGAAATTTCAAATAGCTATAACTTCCGCGAATATGATTCGATTTTCATCAAACTTGCAGGGTATTGAGTCCTTATATGTAACTACTCAAATATCGAATTTCGTTGTTTAAGGGCACCTGTACGATTTTATTGGGGAAAATGTGAAATTCGAAAATCATACTATTATTAACAAAGTTGAGTGAATTTCGACTTCTAAGGTATTTGTTGTTGTTGTACTCATAAATATCTACCTCTATGATTTTTTTCAGATTTTTGGGATGACAGGTGTCCAATTGCGAGGGGGGGGACACAAATTTTTCGTGTATTTCCCCTTCGTGTGCGCCCCCTGAAGCAAAAAATGTCAGTTTAAGGCACTTTGGTACTAAGGTACTTTGCGAGAAAAACTGCTGTGACACACGGACGAACGGACGGACGGACAGACGGACAGACAGGTCGCGATTTCAGTAGGGTTTTGTAAAATTATTTTACAAAACCCTAAAAAATGAAATTACTTTTCGGCATCACAAATTTCATTGAAGTACACATTCAATACAAACAACCAACAATTTCAACCAACTCGACCCGACAAAAATGGTATTTTTTTCAATAGTTGCAATACATATTACATAATTCAAGTTTTTCTTTGAGACACCTTTCCAATAACATGTGTGTAAAGAAATGCGTGCCAGTATGTTGAAAAGCTACTAAAGCTAATCATATATAATTGTTAGCCTACATGCGTACGGTTTTGGTCTGATTTGATGATTTTCCAATCAATGAAATTGATATTAATAGAAAGAAATTATTGCATAGCGGCGGCGGCATTGGACTGAAAGGCAAAATAAAATAATTGTTGAATTTTTCCCCGTGTTTATACGTTTTATCCTGTAATTATTCCAATCATTGACTTTAGATACTCGTACAATACATATTTTCTGCGTTGCTGTATCTAAATATAATATTGTTTGTTGAACGGAAAGTGCGAAACTCGATTGAATATTCTGGGTGATTTCCACAAGGAATAAACATTTTTAATATTAGATTCAATGTTGCCGTTTCCGTTTGTGAGTTTATACATAAATGTATATGAAAATATAATCATTAATGACTAGGAATTTCCATTTATCCATGTTGTAAACAGTATTGATTTTCGTTGTAGATATTATTCATGTGGATATTAAGACTCCATTCGGAGCGAATGGAAAGTGGGTTAATATGAGTGTAAAGATTTATAGAAGAGTAGCAACGAAAGACACCCCTGTTGGATCCAAAAAAAAATATTTATCCAGCCTTAGTGAAAACTTTTCTGAAAGTATCACAACTCGTTTGGAGACAGTTTGGTTTAAATGTTTTCTCTATCATTTGCATATCCTTTTTAACGCTCGCCTCCTCTATCATACCAGATGATATTCAATATTGAAGTCATGTGTGGATTATTATTGACTTACAATCTCTAAGGATTTATTTTTGGGAACTTATTTTCTCTAGTGTAAACAAACCATTGAATATTAACACAGAAAAGTTATACTATATGTTACATGACTAGAAGTAGACGAAGAAAAATAAAACAGGAAGCTTAACACGAAAGAATTTGGTGTAGCAAATGTATTTGATATCCAGCAAATGAAGGATACTCCGATAAGCTGTTGATATTTGGGTTAAGATTCAACCTTCGTTCTTGTTGCTTGAATATATTGACTCTTATCGATAGGTGTAAGTTTGGGGAGTGGACGGTGAAATAATTATATGTAGAAGTAAAATACGGGTTTCATCTAGCAGAAGTAAAGTCACATTGAAGAGTCGAACACCTATGAATTGACTTAACTGAGGCTCTTATTTTCAATAAAATTATTCAGTAAATCAAATCAAGGCATTATAATCTTGGCTACATTTAACAAAAATTAAAATGTGATTTCTTCTTCGATTAAATTTGATTTTACCACGCTGCACATATCTATTGTAACATTTCAATGACGAAACTAATATTGCATGTACATAAATATGCTTTATAGTATATGAATTAGATAAATTAAATGAAGTTCCGCTTAAGGGGGTCGTCTGGGTCTTCTACATGAAATTCAATTTTTTTAAACAGAAGTATTTATTTTTATGTATGGAAACGTTTGCATATCAAAGAATAATCATTAAATAAAATAAACTTTTTTTCTTTTTTATTTACAAAATGGTGCCTGCAACAGAGACGTAAAAAACAAAGGCGTGACACGATATCTCATGACTGGAATGCCTTAAACAAAAAATTCAAACGGCATTTTGAAAAATAATCGATTGGCTGTAGCCCCTACCAGGATTAAACATTTGGACGAAAAAAAAAACAAAATACCGGACTTTTTTATTTTTTGAACTGTTTTTTGCAACAAAATTGTTTTATAAAATTGTTAAAAATATATAAAAGTTCTGAATCTGGTAGGAGCTGAGTTAAAGTTTCAGCCCGATCGGTAATATACATAGATTTTTCAAATTCATGTGAGAAAAATGCGTTTTAATGTACACATACTCAAAAAAGTCTGCGTACACTTGCTGGTCGTAGCAAATATATCAATATAAAAACCTTTGCCATTTGTTTATAGCTTAAAATCTTTTCTTTATCATATTCATTAAACTATATGGTACATAAATATGTAACTGATCACTCGTTCGCTGTTTAGAATAACCAAAATAAAAAAGTTTCTTCCAAAAAGTCATGAAAATCCATCCAAAAAAGTCTGCGTACACCTGTAAAAATTTATTCATTTTATTTGAAAACCACTATATTAGCTTTCAGATTTTGAACCTTAATATCTAGCAGCATAGCCTTTCCTATAAATGACTTCCTTTAGCCTATTTTGCATGGATTGAACAAGTTTTGATGTTTCTTTGGCCGTTATTTTGTTCCACTCGTTCAAAATAACATTTTTTAATGACTCTTTGCTAGTTATGTCATGCTCTCGAATTTTTCTTTCAAGTAAATCCCACAAATGCTCAATTGGGTTTAAATCTGGTGATTGAGGAGGTGTACCTAAGAGTTTTGGGACGTTGTAGGCCAACCAAAGCCTATTTATTTCAGCTGTATGTTTGGGGTAATTATCGTGCGGAAAGAAAAATTCGTTCCCCAGCCGCAATTTCTCGGCACTTTGCTTAATATTATTTTTTTAAATATTAAGGTACCTGTATTTATCCATTGTAGATTCTATGAAAACGAGTTGCCCCACTCCACTGGCTGCCATACACCCCCAAATCATCACACCACCGCCACCATGCTTTACAGTGGGAATCAAATTTTCTTTATTGAATTCTGTCGAGTGTTTTCTCCATACTAATTTGCGTCCTTTTATCCCAAATATACAAAACTTACTTTCGTCCGAAAAAAGAACGCTTTCCCAAAATTCTTTTCGCATATTTACATAATTTTTGGCGAATTCCACTCTCTTTCGGCAATTCCGTTCCGATATGAACGGCTTTTTACGTGCGACTCGACCATGGTAACCGCTTTTTCTGAGAATTATGCGCACTGTTTCATCGCTTATTGTTTTATTGTATTTCTTTCTTATATCCTGCGCAATTTGGAACGCGATTAATCGGGGATTTTGTTTCACAGCATTAATAATACTCCTACGTTGACGTGCTGTAAGTTTGGGAGTACGTCCCGACCGATGCCGTGAAATAATCAAACCGCTTTCTTTGTAATTAGCAACAACCCTTTGGACCGAGGAATGGGTTCCCCCAACTAATTTTGCGATTTCACGAAAACTTTTCTCGTTTTCACGCAATTTTACTATGACTTTACGCTCACTAACAGTGATTTCCTCATTTTTTACTTCCATATTAAAGAATAGTCTTTTATTCACGCAAAACACACAGACGATTTTCCAATGAAGTACTGTCACGCAGAACAATGAAAAAATGAAGACATCAACATTGCACATTTCGGGGAATCCCCAAATTTTGTGATGTGTACGCAGACTTTTTTGGGGCTGCTCACAGACTTCCAAGTATTGAAATTACTATATGTTCGATAATTTTGGGAATTTTTAAAACAAATCTGCTTCAATACATTTCTTGCAGTTTAGGCTCTTTTATCGAAATGATTAAATCAAGATCACATTATTGATTCATACGATTCCAACATAATTCAGTTTGTACTAATGAGATGTACGCAGACTTTTTTGAGTATGTGTACATAGTCCTGCCATAAGTTCTGTCACATAATTTCTCACATTGGCAACACCTTTATTTTATGAGTGACATTTCAATATCGGCCAGTTTTATAAACGTCATAATGTTGTTGATAGTTGATGGTCATTTAAAGTTTGTTCGTTAACGTGTGAAGATGGAATGGGGTGTAAATGAAAACCGAATTGCAGTGATTGCACTACATAAGTGTGGAAAATCCGCGAGTGAAATTTTCAAGTTGTTGTGCCCGTTAAAAATAACGCAAAGATTTGTGTATCGTGCGATCCAGAGATATAACGAGATCCAGACTATTGAAGATCGACCTCGTTCTGCACGTCCGCGTGATGTACGTTCTTCTGCTGCCATCAAAGCGGTCGAGATACGAATTCGTCGAAATCCGCTTCGTAAACAACGAATCATGGCTCGAGAGATGAACATCTCCACCCGAAGTATGTCTCGCATCATAAAATCGGACCTTTGGATGAGTGCCTTTCGACGATCAACGGGACATTTGCTGACTGAGCAGTTGAAGCAAATTAGGAGCACCAGATCGAAAGAGCTCCTTTGGCGGTACGGCAACAACAAACATCGAGAAATTTTATTTACCGATGAAAAAATTTTTACGGTGGAGGAACATTTCAACCGCCAAAATGATAAGGTGTATGCCCACAGCTCCAGAGAAGCCCGAGAAGTTGCCACTAGGGTACAACGAGGACATCATCCAGCATCAGTCATGGTATGGTGGGGTGTCAGCTACGAAGGGGTCACCGAGCTTCATTTTTGCGAAAAAGGCGTAAAAACTGCAGCGAAAAATTATCAAACGGACATCCTGGAGGGATGTGTGAAGCTGCTGAAGTCTACGCTATTCAACAACCGACATTGGGTTTTCCAGCAAGATTCTGCGCCAGCCCACAAAGCTCGAACCACACAAGCGTGGTTGGAAACCAATATTCCAGAGTTTATAAGGGCTACGGAATGGCCTTCTGGGAGCCCAGATTTGAATCCCCTGGACTACAAACTGTGGGCGGAGTTAGAGTCCATGGTGTGCACGAGACGACACCCAAATATCGAGAGCCTTAAGCGATCTTTGACAGTAGCAGTAGCTAATTTTCCGCTAGAAACAGAGCGCACTGCTATCGATGACTGGCCCAACAGATTAAAGAGCTGTGTAAAGGCTAAAGGCGGCCACTTTGAATAATTTGTTGCTTATTTTACTTCCATTAGTATGCCAAAATAAAATATATTTTCCTTTGTCAAAAACTCTTTTTCATTTATACAAAAATTGCCCATATACGTGTGACAGACTTTATGGCACGACTAAGTACAAATGGACATAAAATTGTGAAACTTACATCTTATGCTTAATCAGCGATTCTTGCTCTATACAATTTACCTTCTTCCTCCTTAAAAAGGTCATTTGCATGTGATTTTTCCTTCCTAGGCTCAGTCCTGCGGTCCTTTGAAGCTTCAAGGTTGCGTTGGTTGGCAGAGCCAATACGCTGAGCATCACGTTGCTGCGCAAAATCTATTGCAGTTTTCCCAACAGTGACTCCCATTACCTCCATACGAAAGGCGTTTGAAAAGTCCCTGCATAGTACGAGAGATGGCACCACCGGCGCATATCGAGGTCATGCTTAGTTAGTCGCGTTTCTTGAATGAACGCAAACCAAGTTTCAGCTATATTGGTCAATTTCTTTCTGTTTGGCATTCGTGTCAATCAAGGAAGTCGAATGATTTTCAAGAAACGCACCAGCACACACCTCAGCAGTTGTGGTCGTAAAATTAATGGAAATAGGATTCCGACTCGTTTCACATTCCCCCTATTCTCCAGACTTGTCTCCCTTGGACTACTATTTGTTCCCCAATTTGAAAAATCCCCGTTGGCAGCACCAGCCGGAAAGGTAAATTTCTCGTATGTAGCGTAAGGTTTCGAAAAAGAAATTGGCTTATATACTACTGGACTTCTTATTGCAATTTTTGTAGCACTACATGGGTATTTATTAACAGAAAGGATCTGCCGCCGTTCGTATTTGGAGACCCTTCATAGAGGCGCAAATATTTTGCTAATTAAATTGAGTTGCACACGTATGGATCACATATTGAAAATCGGCGGGTAATAAATTTTTATAAACATATTTATACTCGTTTCGCCCTTCTCACATTTGCTGTTTATACATTTGACAGTGGTTATCAAACAAAGGTGATAACTTTTTGGCTTAAATAGCTCAAATAGTTAATTTTAAAAGATTTCCATAAAAGTTTAATCAGCACTTGCATTGCCATTAATATATACATTTTCGATTCTTTTCTGAACCATCAGGGGCCGTTATTTTGAATTTTTATTGAAAACGGCTGCTAAAATTATTAAGCTGTAAATTTTCGAATTTTTTATTTGTCATCCGATTTGCATAATTAAATTAAATTAACTTGCCTTAATAACTTATAATTTCAAGTTTTATCGGAATCTGTTGAGAAACTTGGCTGCTAGAGGGCTACAGAAATAAAAAAAAATGTTTATGTCACTCTGCCCTATATGGGGAGACCCCCTTAAATACTTTAAAATATTTTCTTACACTGCAAATTTCAAGAGGCACCACTTTTGACCGACGTAGAAAATTTCCTCATTCTAGCTCATGTGGTTTGCGAGAAAACTTGTGACACACGAACAAACGGACGGACGGACAGACAGACAAGTTGCGATTGTATAATTTTTTAAGGGTATTGTTAAAAATGTTTTACAATATTTAAAAAATATTCTGATTTATAAATACGTTCAAGATAAGTAATTTAAAACGTTTCCATGAAAAAAATTCATTATTTCAGTTGCTACTAAAATAGCGAATTGCGCTTGTTCCTGACCTTTGGGGGCCCCCATTTTGAATGCATGCATTTGATTTTGGACAATTTTAAATCTCTGTGGGCTAGGACCTCATCAATCAATGTGCCAAATTTCGTTCAAATCGGAGTTTCACTCTAGACAGGGCAAAATAATTCAATTTTTAGTGAAAATGGCAGCTTAAAAATATTGGGTTTAAAATTTTCGACTTTTTTATTTTTCATTCAATTTTAATAATTTTCTGCATAATACTAGAACATAGTACAGAGATCCATAATCTCAAGTTTCATCAAAATCCGCTGGAAAATGTGACCGCTGGAGGGCCACAAAAACCTGAAAAAAACGCATATTTAAAACGCCGCCATTTTGAAATTTGCACATGCATGATCACCAAAATATTTAAAACTGTAGATCTTAGTAATGCCTATCTTGAAACCAAGTTTCATATATATCAGATTAAAATTGCGACTTTAAGTAGCCTTTGAAGTTTTGAGTTTCAACTGGCCGCCATTTTGTTTTTTGTGACTTGACTTCCAAATTTTTCACGCAATACTTTAGATACTCATAATTTATATCTAAATGCTGAATTTCATGAAAATCGGTTGAAAGCTTTCACCACTATTACAACAACAAAATTTTGCACGTTTTCCGACCTTTGAGCGGCCGCCATTTTGTTTCTGCCGTACCGACTTTGGATTTTTAATTGTGAGATTCATCACATACAGCAGTGAACCTTTGTACCGAATTTCATCCAAATCGGAGCTATACTTTGGTCAGAACAGAAATCACGATTTTTCGTCTAAAATGGCCGCCATTTTGTTTTTGCCCAGCCGATATAGCTGGTTCACGAACTTAACCGAGATATTAACCCAATACACCTTTTCTGAAAATTTGGTGGAAATCGGAGCAAAATTGCAACCTCTAGCGTTGTCACAAATTTCGTTATATCCCATATATATATATATATATATATATATATATATATATATATATATATATATATATATATATATATATATATATATATAATCGGAGCAAAATTGCGACCTCTAGCGTGGTCACAAATTTCGTTATATCCCATATATATATATATATATATATATATATATATATATATATATATATATATATATATATATATATATATATATATATATATATATATATATATATATATATATATATATATGATGCTCTCCGCAATAGGTAAACTTCTCTCGAGAAATTTACCTAAAAATGGCTGGCGAACAAAGATTTTGCGACCACAACTGCTGAGGTGTGTGTTGGTGCGTTTCTGGAAAATCACTCGACTTCCTTGATTCACACGAATGCCAAACACGAAGAAATAGACCGATATGGCTAAAACTTTGGGTGCTCCTAACTAAATATAACCTCAATACGCGCCGGTGGTGTAATCTCTCGGACTTTTCAAACGCCCGTCGTAATTTTCAATACAGATTGAAATGCTTCATTATATGTGCACGCAGCACAATAAGTGGCAATTTCAACAATTTGTTTCCCCACGAACATATGTTTTGGAGCAATATGCCAAACGCAAGAATGGAAGCCTCCGTTTGAATTTTACGTATTTGCTCCAATGCATCGTGTCAGCAAATCATCCGTGATAAGATATTCGTAGATTTTTTCAAGCAACGGTTGAATCTCATCATCTAAGGCTGGGGGTATTTGTATTCTCCCAATTTTTCCTCTGCTTCCGCAGCTCGATATGAGCACGAAGAATCAGTACCTTCAGGACAATTTTTGTGCTGTAGATTATCGTCGGTTGAAATTTAGTGGTAGTACGCCGTCCAAATAGCACCTCTCATATTTTCAATAGAACCAGGAACCAGGGGTTGACGCAATTTGAATTTCAATTCGTCCAATTTCACCATTGTGACCACGCATGTGTGGACTCGCGCGTTGATGAGACAGCACATTCTTCCTCGCCAACTGGGGTTACTTCTTCTTGAGTTCCGTCATCAATTAATGCGGCAACACAGTGTAATAGGGTCCGTTAATGGTTTTACATTTTTGAAGGTAATCAACCATAATTATCCCATGGCTGTCGCCATCACTTTTCCGGCAGAAAGAACGACCTTCGCCTTCTTCGGAGCTGGTTCCCTCACTACAATTCATTGCATTGACTGTAGTTTAGTCTCCGTTGTATGGTGATGGATCCAGATTTCGTTGACAGTAATTAATCGGCGAAAAACTCGGTAGGATTCTGTTGGAACAGCTGAAGAGTCTCGCGGCATATGTCCATTCGTACGTGCTTTTGATCGATCGTCAACAAACGCGGCACCCACCGCGCGGATAATTTTCTCATGCATAAATCTTTATGTAAAATCTTATGCACCCATTCAGTTGATATCCCACAAGCCTCAGCAATTTCCTTAATGGTTACTTGGGGATCTTCCATCACGATTGTGTACACTAAATTGACGACATCATCCGTTGAAACCGTTTTTGGACATCCAGAATGTTCATCGTCAAAAATACTTGTGCGACCTCGTTGAACTCGGCCACATATTGTTTCACGGATGTAAATGAGAGTGCGATTCACCATACACAGAGTCTAACTCTTTTTCCCCTTTCAAATAGAGGTACTTTCCACCGCGCGATACTCGATTTTGTCCATTGTTCTTAACAAACGTCACCTGTCAACTTTGGAAGGGTACCATGTGTTTTGTACTGATCGGAATGAATGGCACGGTTTTTCTTTTTGTTGAAACTACAGGTTTTTTTATTAGATTCAGAATTATTTTAATTTTTTCTTCTAAAATTTTTTTAGTTTTTTTTTTTAAATTACGTCAGCTGTATTTAGCATCTTTGGCCCGTTTGTAAATCCTGTTTAACGTGTGAAATGCACTCTTTTTTTAGAGTTTTGTACTAAAATGCAAAACCCTATTGAGATTGGTACCTGTGTCCGTCTGATGTCACAGCAGTTTTTCTTCGAAACTATAGAAGCTACAGCCATGAAACTTTGTGGAAAGGTCGGAAGTTATGACTTCTAGAAAGTGTTGGAGTGAAAAAAATTTTCAAAGAGCTTTTAGGGGGGTCCCCCCATATAGCGGTGTGACCCTTAAAAAAATGAGATCAATGGGATCTTTTAAAAAAGGGTCTTAAAATTACTTTATCAGTATCGAGGGAGGCAGGACAAGCGGAAATGGATGAGATTTCGGCGTACCCTCCCCCCCCCCCACTCGCGATTGGTAACCTTTCATCCGTAAAATTTGAAAAAAAATACGAGTATAGACATTTATCATAAATTAGCACCGAAGTACTCCTCGATACAAATCTCGTTGTCACCAACGGGATTTGAACCAGGGACCTTCGGCTTACGCAGCGAGATGTAATAACACCTAAATGATTATTGAATTGTCGCATAAATCCTTTCAGTTTCGACCACGGACAAAGCTGCCTGTAATTATATCTTGGTTAAATTGTGCTAACATAGTCAGCGTAATGTTGTAGGTGCTGGCCGCGTAAACCGAATGTCCCTGGTTCGAATTTAGTTGGCGACAACGAAATTTGGTTCAAATAATCCTTCAGAGGGGCTATAAGCCCGTTCAGTTATGATACGTGCTGGTTTTAAATCAGAACGTATCGTAACTAGGTGGATGGACGCAGGGCCAAAGTGTGGTACTGATCATATCACCTTCTCAAGTGCCAATTTATAGAATCAAGATAATGAGATACTCGTAACTATCTCTAACCGAAGGCCCAAAAGTGGCTGTGGTGCTGAAGCAGCACAACTCTTCGCTGTATGGTGAATATAATATATAATATATATATAACTACAAGCAAACAGGACGCTAGCACGGAGAACCTTTTCAGGCAAAAACCGTTGTTGGCAAGAACACCGATAAAACAAGTCACCGATTGCGGGGGGAGGCAGCAAACCCCAGAAACACTGTCAAAGTCAACATCACAGGTTAAATCATCGGAGACAGACCACAGACGGACTAACGAACGAAAGAAGGCAGAGTGCGTTGTGCAACCTGGCATCATTGCGGCCTTTGGGCGCAGTAGAAGGACTATGCGCACCCCGGAGCGTCCAGTGCAAGACGTACACAATCCGGATCAAGCTGCGACACCAACAGAGGCCAATGTAAGACTGGGGGAGGGAGAAGTTTTGCCGTTGGCCGACGCCACTTCAAACGCGACCCAAGCGATAGAAGCAAAAGGGCTAGGAAACGGGGGCCTCTCCCAAGAGGTGGCGCCAAATAACACAATCGCCCTTGACCGCGCCGAAGAGGAGCGGCTTACTCGGAAAGCGGGGAATATCGTCAAACAACTGGAGGAGCTTTTTGGCCGCATAACGCACTACAGGCGGAGGTGGCTTGCAACCGAAAAGCACCAAAAAGACACGCTCTTCCTCGAGGCATCAGTGGGTCCTAGCAGCAGCAAAAGAATGGCCGGTAGCCCAATTGAAGGCGACCGTGAGAAAAGGAGGAAGGACGAGACCATAAACGAAGTTGACACTCCAGGCGAGGAGTTTCATGTGGCGCGAAACAAGGCAGCGAAAAAAGCGGCCAAAAAGCTACTCCTAGAAAAAACAGACAAAAAGCTCAACCACGAAAAGAACAAAGAACCCCCCGATATACCGCAGAAAACAAAAAGCAAACCCCGGCGCAAACCCTTGCGAGAGGCACTGCTTATTAAACCCACTAAGGGCCGAACCTACGCAGATGTCCTCCGTGAAATTAAAGGAGCGGCCAAGCCAGACGACACCAAAACTGCCATCAAAGCAGTTCGACCAACCCGGACCGGTGGCCTGCTGGTGGAATTCGGGCCAGAGACCACAAACAAAGATGCATTCCGTGACGCGGTTCAAAAGGTTCTTGGAGATGCGGCAACGGTTGCCTCGCTCGAACCAATGGCCACCCTGGAAATCAGGGACCTCGACTGCGTCACGGACAAAGCTGAAGTAGAGGATGCCATTAGGAGGGAGTTCTCCAGCTTAAGTGAAGTCAAGGCAAGATTGACACGTGAAAACACAAGGGGGCAACGCATGGCTATTGTCGAACTAGCTGATAAAGACGCCCAGCAAATCCTGGCGAAGGGCAAAATTAAGATAGGTTGGGTGATCTGCAGGATGCGGAGAAGAGCGATCCCTATCGGCTGCTTCAGATGCTCCGAATACGGACACACCGCGTATGGCTGTAGGGGACCCGACAGGAGATCCCTGTGCTACAAATGTGGTGAAACGGGGCACAAAAGGAAGGAGTGCACGAACGAGGCAAAATGCATTCTTTGCAAGGATGCTAAGCTAGCACCCGGCGACCTCAAACATGAGCCGGGGACAGGGAGATGCTGGGTTTTCAAGGAGGCCCTAACTAAAGCCAAATCGATACTCAAATGATCCGTATCCTGCAGATCAATTTGCACCGAAGCACAAACGCCCAGGACCTACTTGAGCAGTTTGCGAGGGATAAGAAAGCTGACCTCCTGTTGCTGAGCGAGAAAAATCATAACAAGGACTCGCAAGCGTGGTACCCTGACAAATCTAGTACCTCGGTCATCTGGGTTCGAGTCAGCGCCCGCCTTCAGGTGCAGGGCCATGGACGCGGGGATGGTTTTGTGTGGGTGCGGTGTTCAGGGATAACATATTTCAGTGTTTATCTGACGCCTAACGAGGCAATGCGATCTTTTCGAACCAAACACGATGCCCTGGAGGACGCTGTCTCGAACACAGAGGGCCACATGCTGGTCGGGGGAGACTTCAACGCTAGAGCCATTGAATGGGGTATGCCACAATCCGACCCAAGGGGAAAGCAAATCTTGGACATGGCGGCCAGAACAGCGCTTTTTGTCCTAAATACTGGTAACACCCCTACTTTCCGTCGCTGGGGTTGCGTAGGAACCATACCCGATGTGACACTCGCTTCGGAGTCCCTGGTACCTAGAGTACACAACTGGCGAGTACTAGAGGACTACTCGGCTAGTGATCACCAGTATATAGCGGTTGAGATTCACGACAGTGCCACTCTGCGTGCATATGCCCAAACTTCAATCCTCGGATGGAGGACTGGGAGGAGGGACGTTGAGAGGTTCGCTGACGCGCTTACGGCAGGCGCACTGTTACTGGGAGCTCCGCCAGGGAGTGCAGGGCCTACAGCCAAGGACTTGGTGAACTCAACTATGAGTACCATCATAGCTGCTTGCGAGTCTTCCATGCCCCGTCGGAGACCCCGATACGGTAAGCCTCCAGTATACTGGTGGTCAAACGAGATCGCCGAACAAAGAAGCGAGTGTCACAAACTTCGGCGAGAGGCCCAGCGGGCGCGAACACGGGAGGAGGCAGACACTAGGCTAGCAGCATACAGGTCCGGCAGGAAATATCTTCGCAGGCTTATTAACAAGAGCAAGGCCCGATGCTGGCAAGACCTCGTGGACGATGTAAATAGGGATCCGTGGGGCCTTGGCTACAAGCTGGTCATGGAGAAACTTGGTGCCCTACGGAAGCCTTGTATACATGACGCGGAAAAGATGGACGCGATAGTGCGGGGACTCTTCCCCGCCCATCCCGTCCGTGTTGACGCTGTCCATGGTGAAACAGCAGTCGAGTGCCCACTCTTCACACAGCTGGAACTGGAGGAGGCAGTCCTCTCCCTGAAAGCGAGGAAGGCTCCAGGTCCAGATGGTGTTCCAGCTGAGGTTTTGTAGCTCGTCTATCACCATTGTCCTGACTTGCTGCTCAGTACATTCAACGCTTGCCTACGGGACGGGGTTTTCCCGGTACGATGGAAGGTGGCGAGGCTCGTGCTGGTCAGCAAGGGGAAGGGAAATCCCGAATCGCCGTCTGCATACCGCCCGTTATGCATGCTAGACACGGCTGGGAAAGTGCTAGAGAAACTCATCAAGGGAAGACTCACTGACGCGATTCGTGCTGCTGGGGACCTATCTCCTCGGCAGTACGGCTTTAGAGCAGGACGTTCTACCATTGATGCGATTGCAGAGGTGGTGAACGTGGTCCAAAAGGCAGAGGCATATAGTCGTACCAAGCGACGGATCGTCCTGTTGGTGACACTTGAAGTCAGGAATGCCTTCAACTCCGCTAGATGGGTGGATATTCTGGACACGCTGGAAAACTCTTTTCAAGTTCCAGAATATCTAATGCGGCATTTGAGGAACTACCTAAAGGACCGAAGCCTGCTCTACGACACAGGGCCAACGAAGGATGGAAATTACATCGGGTGTTGCCCAGGGATCTATCCTTGGTCCGGACCTGTGGAACGTGTCTTACGACGGGCTACTGAGACTTGAGATGCCAGATGAGTCGCGCTTGGTCGGCTATGCGGATGATGTTGCGGCTGTGGTCGCCGGACGCACCGTTGAACAAGCGCAACTTAGGCTAGGTATGCTAATGCACCAAGTGAGGGACTGGATGACTGCTCGCGGGCTCAGTTTAGCAGTGGAGAAAACCGAAGTGGTCATCTTGACAAAAAAGAGAATCCCTAGAGTAAGGATGATCAGTATTGGAGATATACAAATCGAATCGAAGCCAGCGGTGAAGTACCTGGGGCTACTGATAGACTCGAAGATGAGTTTCTCTGAGCAAATCAGGGCAACGGCCGAGAAGGCTGCTTTGGGAATATCGGCCCTGAGTCGACTTATGGCCAACGTAGGGGGACCCAGCCCATCAAGAAGACGCCTCTCGATGAGTGCTGTAGGGTCAGTGCTACTGTACGGAGCAGAGGTATGGGGCGACGCTCTCAGCAAGGAGGTATACCGAAAACGATTGGCACAGGTACAGAGAAGAGGAGCACTGAGAATTGCATCTTCGTATCCAACAGTCTCCGACTCGGCGGTGAGAGTGATTGCAGGCGTGATACCTGTCGCCCTCCTTGCTAGAGAGCGCCGCACTATTTACCTGCGCCGAAACGAGGATGCGAGGGAGATGGTTGTCCGCGAGGAGAGACAACGCTTGCTCAACGATTGGCAGCAGTCTTGGAGGAATTGCACGAAGGGAAGGTGGACTGCGCGCCTCATCCCGGATGTGAGACTGTGGCTAAATCGAAGGCATGGTGAGACTGACTTCTATCTGACCCAGCTTTTGAGCGGGCTCGGGTGTTTTCGTCTTACCTGCACAAGATCGGTAAGTCACGGTCTCCCGATTGTCGGTTTTGCCCAGGAGAGGAGGACAATGCCTGTCACACATTTTTTGCGTGTACCAAATGGGCCAGGCTGCGAAGGGAACTCTACAGGGAGACGGGAGAGCTCACCCCGGATAATATAGTTGCGGTGATGCTCGAATCGGTTGACAAATGGAACCAGGTGGCACATTATGCTCGGGCAGTCCTAAAAGATAAAAGGGACTCGCAGCAGCCGGAGGTGCTGGGGCTGGGGGATCGCTCTTCTGGCATTTCCTCTTCCCCTCTCCCCTCCCGCTAGGAAAGGGATCCCCCAGCTTGAAGGCGCCCCACGGCGTAACAAAACGAGACCTGGCCCGAAGTAATGTGTCAAACGGTTCCAGGCTAGGTTCTCAGATTGACAGGGGAGGTGTTTAGTGGGTAGTCCAAGGGTATCCTCCATGGGCGTGCCACACTGCCAGACTCGGCGGGCGTAAATGCCTTCACCTCCCTACCACAAAAACAAAAAAAAAAAAATGGTGAATATAATCAGTGATACATCTGAGCATTGTTTCTTCCTGGATGAACTGGCAGATAATCAAAACTTTTGATTAAAACGGTAGCTTTTTGTACACTTTCCATAAAGGAATAGGTCAATGTACACATCATATGCCTGTTGCAATAATATTTGCACTGAGAACTTTTCTACCACGATTGTCTTTCATTTCCATTTCTTTGCCTCAAAACGAAGCTTAATTATATTCACTTATCCAACCAGTATGGAATTTAAATCTATAATTACCTGTATACCAGCGTTCAAGGATAAAACCAAATTTTTTGTTGTATTTTTGTAAATGACCAAAAGGCAGTACTGTTTGTGAGCAATGAACAAACAATCATCTCCACACGAACTATAAATACTTCAAACCAATCAGGTCGAAGGAATTATCCACATTGTTTGTATATATTGCCATGCTGTAAATGTTTCCACACTTGTTCAGTCTTTCCCGCATCTTTTGCTTGCACACAATTAATTACTTATTCAAGTGTGAAACAATTTAATTTGTTTTTTGGTTCAAAGTTAATTGCTCCCTCATTCATTGTGATGTTGCTCGAAACAAGAAAGAATTGAATTTAAAAGTAAATTCGACTCTCCTAAGTGGAATTTACAAATATGACAATATATCGTCACTGTGTATCATAAATGTTAAATAAATTTTTATCGACTTCAAAAAGACAATGGCAGATATTTGTAGTCTAAATTTGTTGTAAACTTGTTCTAAAAATACACGAAAAGATAATAAATAATCTGAATTGCTCTTGGTCGTGAATGGTTGATGGAAAATTTGTAAGAAAGTCTTATCGCCGAAAAAAAAGACAGGTTGCGTTGTAATTCAGGTAACTAATAGCAGCAAGTTAAGTAACAATTGATCGTTAAAATGAAGCTTCAAATCGAGGTTAACTAGGCTGGGTTTTTTCTGAGTTTGGAAATTAACCTAGTAGGTCATAGGTTTACACATGAGTGTATGAAGACATACGTAATAGATGAAAATGTATAGAAACAAAGATATTACTTTTCCTCCTTTGCAAGCGATGGTTTGATTGCTGAGTTTTTTTTTTTTTGATAAAAAACAAAACAGCCTTAATAATTTTATTGCAATATTACGGCTAGTGAATTATTCGAAAATGTGTGGAAGTGTTTTGTTCTTCTTTCCATTTTATTTCACTTTTTGTATCAATGTTTGTGATTGGAACCTTTAAATGTTTATCATGTTACTTTGGAATACAATTGAACATATGATGTTGGTATATAGAAGAGTAATTGTCAATTTAGCTATTCTCCATTGATTAGCTTGTTAGTGTCTTGAATATGAGGTTTGGAGTGCAAACTGTTTCCAAGTGATCTCATGTATTTAAGTATATTATTGCAACTATCGTTTAGCAAAGTTAAAGTCATGTCCTCTTTGGGGGATGTGCGTTCGGGTAAATTTCAGTCAAAAAATATCATTTGAAGATATTCTTATTGTAAGATCTTTCCAGAGACATGAAGTTACACCTAACGACAAAGATAAGTTCATTAAGTTGGGTATATGGCGGCAGAAATTAAAAAAGGTTATGACCTTGAAAAGCTATGGACAAATAGATATACGAGGTGTGACAAGTAAGAAATGAGACTGATTTTATTGCCGCGCTTGTGGTAAACTTGCGACCTTGAAATTCCCTTCCTCTTCCCCGGCATCCTTCCCCTCTCCATTGATATATTTATCATCGCTCTAGCTTATTTAGTTCGCCTGCTGTGTTGTGTTGAGTAGACGTGTGTTGGTGGTGCTCGTCACGAAAATGGAGAAACGAAATCAAGAGGAACGCGTCGCGATTAAATTTTGCGCCAGATTGGGCGAAACAGCTTCGGGAACGTACGCTAAAATTGTAAAAGTGCATTGTGATAGTGCTCTTAGTCGTGCCCAGGTGTTTCGATGACATAAAGGGTTTAAGGAGAGGCGTGGAAGACGAGGCGCGGAGCGGGAGATCAGTCGAGGTGCGGACTGACGCGAATGCGCAGCGTGTGTGCGCCCTAATCCGTGAAGATCGGCGTTTAACAGTTCGAATGTTGGCCTCGGAACTGGGTATGAACCGTGAAACAGTCAGACAAATTTTAAACGACGATTTTGGGATGAAAAAGTTGTGCGCGAAGATGGTTCCAAAGAACCTTTCTGAGGAGCAAAAGCAGCATCGAATGACCGTCGCAGAAGACTATTTGGAACAAGTGGAAAACGATTCCACGCTGCTTGATCGAGTCATTACAGACGATTTGTTCCCTAGATTAAAATCGATGGTCAAAGGAACCCATTTTGATTCGATTACGGACATCCAGGTGGCCTTGACGAGGGTACTCGCGGATATTTCAGTCAAAGCGTTCCAGAAATGTTGCGAAGCATGGAAAACGCGCTGGAATCGTTATATAGCTGCCCAAGGGGATTTCTTTGAAGGGGATGGCAGAGTAGTAGAATAATTTTTAAATATACGGTTTTCATTGAATCAGGCTCATTACTTAATTGTCCCACCTCGTATGTAAGTTAGCCGCGAAGATGCGGAGACGAGCATATGAAAATGGGCTGGAAAATCATTAGGGCAGCCAACTGTCGACCAGAAGTTGATAGAGAAAGTGGGGAACGATTTGACTTTTCTGCTCTGAGTTTTAGAAAAATCGTGGTACATATTCCTGCAGTTATCTTACAATTGTATACAATGAAGTGATATAAAACAAGTCAGAAATTTTTGATGTCAGTCTAATTACATAAGAAAAGAATGATTTCGATTAAATTTTTTTAGTTGCTTGATAGATCAATTGAGGTATATGCCCATTGCGAGAAACTCATTTAAAAAATAGTGATGATGATCAATTGACACAAAATTCCAAAGATTCAAATTGATGGATAGTGAATTTTCATAGGAAATTTAATCCATATATTAAACACCGAAAGAAGTTCAATTTGTTTGTTCATCAGGGTTAGAAAGATTTTATCTGAACAAGGAAAGAAGTTAAAATTCTCACTTTACCACAAATAGTTTTTGTCTAGTTTAGGCTCACCACTACTCTAACAGTACTACCTATATCACAATGCTTAAAAAGGTCAGGTTCAACTTTTCCCCAAATATGATCCTAGTAAAGTCCTCCCATCCCTTCTATCATAGTCTCCCTTTAGAGTGACCGATATTTGATCTCTCGGTATGCTCTTGATCCATCTGAGGCTAGCCTATCTGCTGGTGTCCTGTCTTGCTTCGTTTTTCATATAAGTTGACTAAAGTGGAGGTAGTCGAAGAATACGAAAACGAATGAAAGTAAAAACACAGAAAAAAGGGCAGGGTCCAAAGAAAACTAAGCCCCACCCAAATCTGAATCTATAATTTCGTAGAGAACTCTTCACAAAATCTCACTGAGAAATGAACAAACAAGGCAAGGGTCATGTGCAACCCACAGTTAGAATCATTCATCATGGACCTGGAAGTGACAACTAACTCATACTCCGAAATTCACCTAAAATTAAAGCGGTTACAACAAACGGAGTATATAAAAGTCCCAGCAAGAGAAAACCCAGGGAAAAAATCAGTAGGCCTCGATGAGAAACACTCAAAAGAGGAAGGCTGAAAATACGCTCAGGGAAAAGCCGTTTTACTATGCGAAAGAGGATAAAGTTAGCAGAAAAGTTGTCTTGTATTAAAAGGAATATTACAATAGAATGAAGGATAGCAACCAGAACCAATATCAAATGTCTCTTCGAAACAACCTACTTATAGATATGATTAATCGAATGGAGATAATCATCAATTAATCCCAGACAGTGAACTTGATTCTCCTCAAAATAATACAGAACGGTTAATTGTTTCAGAAATATGTATGGAGGCACGATTCAGGGTTCTTCGATATAAATCGAAGAGGAGGACATCATGGTCTCTTTCATCGTAAAGACCCCTTTTCTCAGTATCCAGGTTAACGAAAGTGATAACGGGATGAGATAGGTGGATGACGTCTGTGCTATTTTAGGAAGGCAGTAATTACAACTGATCCTATTCCGGCTCAATTTATTACAACAAATTGAGTTTCACTATGGAAGCTAAAACGTTGCATTACATAAGAACACGAGCATCTTCCAAAAAACGAATAGGAGTATAATGCTGTTCTTTTCAGTTAGCAATGGGTTTAGAAATTTGTTACGAATTGTCTTTATTTCCCGCCTCATCACCTAGAAGGAACTATTGGGTATGCCATTCACGCGGGCCCATACGTAAAAAAAAGAATTTATGTCAAACGTTGGAGAGGTGTAGGCCCCGCTAGCCAAGGTTTACTCGTAAGTTGCAGAATATATTTGAAAAAATAAGAAAAATTTAAGTTACAATCTAATCTATCACTATGATTTTTGAAATTGAAATGAATGTGTAGCGTGGACGAATACATGTAATTGGTTTTTAAGTACACAGATGCATCAACTTACAAGGTGCTTTCCAAAATAAACGAGACTGAGCTAAAATAGAAACGACAGGAGCTTTGTTCTGATAAATTCGAGTTTATTTATTCAGAATAGTCTTCTTCGGCCTCGATACACTGTTTTGTGCGATCCAAAAGCTTTTCGAAAGAGTGTTTCACGTCATTGACCGGAATGTCCTTCAGAATATCGGTACAAGCTCTACGGACGCAAGGCGTTTTCCTTTCATGGCCAAATGAAATTTTCCGAATAGGTAGAAGTCACAGAGAGCCATATCAGGCGAATACGGTGAGTGATTGATGGTTAAAATGCGATTTCTAGTCAAAAAATCAGCCACAAGAGTGGATTTTTATGACAGAAGTCGCGTTTATTTTGGGATAGTCCTTTCGTAGGCCCAAATGATCGGTTAAAATGCAATAAATCGATATTTTGGAGATATTCAACTCCGATTCCATGAATTTCAACGATGATTTCGGCTCATTTTTGATAAATTCACGCACAATTTCGATGGAGTTTTTAGTGATCACTGATTTTGGACGGCCCGTATGTTCATCGTCATTGATGTCCTCACGACCATCTCTGAAACGTGTAAACCACTCATGAACTCTGGCACGAGATAGACAATCATCGCCATAAACTTTTTTCATCAATTCAAATGTTTCGGTAAACGATTTTAAAACAAAATTTGATATTAGCTCTTTGTTCGAAACTCATTTTTGTACCGATGACACAAACATACTGTCACTTTAGACGCAATAACTTCGCTTCTACTGAACCGAATGTCACCAAACTTTCACTGGAAATCGGCAAGGGATGTAACTTTCTAACGCATCGCATTCACAGATGGCGGTACAAAAAAAATTTTATGACAAAAGTCTCGTTTATTTTCGAACGCACCTTATATTTATTTCATCCTGTTTAGGGCACTTTTAAGTCGATTTTCTTTTTTTCCAAACGTTTTTTTAGAAACTGTTATCTTTTGTGTTTTGTAGTGTTAAATAGAGATGCGAGAAAGTGAAAAAATTTTGCACGCAAAGTATTTGCGAGTATATGATGCTTTTTTAAAAAGCTTGTAAGTCAAAGAAATGTTTTGGGATCTTACTCTAGATTAGAAATAGAGCATATTACTTACAGCGTATTTGAACTGTGCATTGAACTCTCTATCGTTTGCTCGTATTCTGCGTTCGTTTTCTGGAAAAGAGGAAAATATTTTTATTAGAAAATCACTTTACAAATACTTGAAAAAATAAATAAAAATTAAACATAAATTTCTCTAATTTATTACCAGGAAAATAATACGAATTTCTTCGATTCCGCACGGGCACACGTTTAATTGGTTCTTGTGTTGTGCCATGATGCTGAGCGATAGCATCACGATTTGTTGGACCACGACTGCGATTTCGACACCCCGGCTTACGCCATACTCCCAGCTTCCCCAGCACTGACAAAAAGGAAACTTTGAAGCGTCCACCATTTTGAGGCGGGTCGGATTGCAAATTCAAACCATCCCCAAAACTTTCAGTACTTTCTCCTAAATTCACGGCCGTACTTAAAGGCTGCGTTTCCTTATCACAAACCAATTGATTATACGTTAGATTGAGATCCACCGTACCACATCCATTATTATTTCCTACCCCACTCTCACTTACATCGCCGTTACTATCTAAAGATGAATTTCGTTCTAAACGATAACTAAGATTCGGTTCGGAAAATTGTTGCTGAATCGTTTCAGTGCTTTGATTGAGTGCTGCTAAACTATATAAACTACCACCACATTGTTCGCGTTCACGCTCACGTTCGCGTTCACGTTCATGCTTGCGTTCGCGTTCAGTACGTCCCGAACGCACTCGTCCTGCAGATTTTGTGGTATTGTTGTTGTTATTGTGATGATGCGAATGGTGGTGATGGGGATGATGATGCCAAAATCGTTTACGTTTTGCTGCTATCGCCGCTGACGTCGAAGAGGAGGACGATGGTTTTGGATTGATGAAATCATCATCTGAGGATTCACTTCGAACTCCAAGCACTTCTAGTTCGAGTGAATCGGGTGGTTTATTTCCACTGGGCATTTCACTAATTCTCATTCGATTAGAGAATTGGGATTATCACAAAAAGCAGGGAACAATGCACACTCACACTCACTTTTTTATCACTTAATACGTTTTCTCCACATGTTTGATTTGATTTGTCTATTTTATGATTATTGGAACTGAAGATCTGTAGGAGATTAATTTAGATTGCTGCATGTATAACAGAAAATTAAGTATATCATCCAGAAGAGCAAAAAGCGGAGGGAATTCAAACACAAGGGAAAAGTTTGAGCAATCTATCATTTCTATTTTTTTAGTTTTCCACGTAACTGAGACGTCAGCGAATTTGATCACATCCAATTCGTTACTCAATCAATACTCAGTCACTCTTCCAAATAATCTAACCACAAATTAAACGAATTTACCGCAGATTCAAAACCAGATAATGTAACGTAACCAAGCCAATTTTAATAAAAGGTGACAGTGGAATGTAATTTAATCCCAATCTGTCCTACATCACCTGATCCGTTGTCTTTCAGTTTCATTTTTCCTTCGACCCCATAGAAGCTTCTATCGACCACAATAGTGTGGACGAAAATAACATCATGAAACTGATAACCCAGCACATATCAGATTCCTTATTTAGCATAAACCTATCCACAGACCATCAACGGAGATGAACAGAGTTCTCCCTTAAAATCCTCATCATACTCTGCATCTTGATCCTTCTGCCGTCCTTTCTTGGCCGACATACCACCAGTAAATCCTCTCCGGTAAATCTTTTAATTATGCATGAAAAAGATTCTCTTCACTTCCACCACACAATATTATCTCGTCAAATTTACTTCAATTTTCACTTAATAATTTTGATCTTGTTAAATGCAATATCTTCCTTTTCCTTTCCTTTTTTTTTGTTTCATCCTCGCTGGTGTAACATGTGTCTAAAAGTTTTATATAAAGCTGAGTAAATTTGTAATTAGATAACGTAGATTTTACTCGTATACGCTCTCTCTGTCGTATGTAAGAGCTTAATTTTATTTATCACATTCCCAGACGCCGTCATACGAGATAAAAAGGGTCGGTGTTGATTCATTGTGAATTTCATTTTCTGGCGAGAAAAGGGTTAGCGTGATAAACTTTGTGGGTTGTGAGTATGAAAATAGGTCGTAAGATTCCATTTAGATGATTATGTTGGCATTTTAGATTTGTAAAATATAGTGATAGCGTTGGCAAGGAACTTGACCATGAAAACTTGAAGAGCAGATTGAAAATTATCGGAATTAATGTTGGGGAATGTCCACTAGCGGAACTTGAATTAAAAGATAAGGGAATTTATGCGTGAATTGTGAATTCTGCATTAATACATTAAAGGGAAATATAAATTTCTTCGTCTTCTTCTCAGCACTACAGCCCCTCTCGGACCTTCGCTTCCTTCAAACAGCGCCTCCAACTGTCTCGGTCCATTGACCGCGTCTTCCGATTCCGAGCAGCGATGAACTGTCTTCGTCGATCGAGTCAGACCAGCGTTTTCTCGGTTTCCCCACTGGCCCCCGGCCTTCAGTTCTCCCAACAAATACCTTTTTGGGTATCCGTTGTTCGTCCATACGATTCATGTGTCCAGCCCATTGCAGCTTCCGCAGTCTTACAATCGTTGAGACGGATCGTCAAAAATTTCATACAGCTCATGGTTGTATCGAATTCGCCATTATAAATTTACTGTTTTAATAATAAAGGGTTGTTCTTTTTACTTAGATAAACCTGAACAAAGAATTACTTGAGCAAACCTCTCTAAAAACAATTGTCAGAGCTGATAAACTGAGCGCAATTTTAGGGATTTATTATCAATATTCTCTAGCAAATTATTATGAGCAGACTCACGAACGAATAACATCAAAGATATCCGAATTCCTTTTGAAAATTAATCAGTCGTAGACTCACCCACTCATAGACTTCTTAATTTTCATGGCACATATAATCATCCATCAGAGCAAACCACTCATCAAACTATGCATTGTTTATAGTGATTTGTATAGATATAAAATGTCCGTAAAAAACTGCAGCGATGGTCTGCTGCCTCGACGAGCGAGGATGTTGATGCTCGCCGAGATTGGCCTTGTCTGAAAACGCGTGAATGCGCTGGTGGGCTAGCATTGCGGTGTCGTGGGGCGGGTCCTTTTCCCCAGCGCAAGGGCCCACTTCAGAAAAATTTCGCATTCACGAATTATTGGATAACACGACTCGGTCCAATAGTGTCGAGGCCGAGGTAACCTACTAAAGGAGAAGATTGCCAAAGCAAACAAAAAACTGGGCCTGGCGAAAATGAACGAGACTTGAGAATATTTCGTCTTTACTGACGGTACTTATGGTCCCCAAATAAGAGTGAGGCATCCAGAAGGAAGCGGTGCCCATTCGCACCCCCTCATTCGGATCACGATCCATTGTAGACGTCGCCAGATGTTTTTCATTTGAATGAAAAACGCATGCAAACATAATTCGCATGAACTTTTCCCTCAAATGAAAACCATCAACGTTTCAGATATATGTTATAGTCTTATATGATGGAATCACATAATACTATAACATAAATAAGCACGCAAGCGGAAGGCCACTCTACCCTGGTCTCACGTGGTATTGACATGGGCGATAGCAAACCAATAAAGCAGAGACACTACGCTAACTCGCCGGCCATGGAAAAGCTAGTGTAAGTAGAGTTGAACTGGATGCTAGAGTTGGGGGTTATAGACGAGTCTCAAAGTATTCGGTCCTCACCAGTAACCTTGGTGGTGAAACCAGGAATGTCCGTCTTTGTCCAGATGCCCGGGAAGTCAACACGTGACCGTTAAACACACGTACCCTCTTCCGCTCATCGATGGAATATTGGGAAGACTGCCGAAAGCAAACTACATTACAAGTCTCGACTTGAAGGATGCCTCCTGGCAAAATCCACTCGATGAAGGGCCGAGGGATGAAACCGCTTTCACAGTGCCTGGATGACCACTATACCAGTTCGTCACAATGCCTTTCGGTCTATGTAACGCCCCACAATCGATGACCCGCCTGATGGACAAAGTCATTTCACCTCATCTCAAACACCACATCGTTTACCTGGATGACCTTCTATAGGTTCGACTAACATCTTTTACTTTTGCAAGAAGTAGCCCTGTATATCAGTAAGTTGGGACTCACCATCAATGTCTAGAAAAGCAAGTTTGCTATGACCGAAGTCCGATATGTAGGACATGTCATCAGACATGGTACCATCAAACCGGATCCGGACAAAACTCGGGCAATTTATGAGTTTCCCTTACCGAAGACCGTTAAGCAGCTACGACGTTTCCTACTACTACTACGGCAACTGAAGTGTTTGGGAAATTCGTTCGTTGCACTGGAGCCCCACGAGCGTTTAGGAGACCCCCGCCAACAAATCGGACGGAAGATAAAGGCCGCAGGACGAGCAAATGAGGCGCATTACAACCTCAGGTCTCGACTTTGCGATTTTAAAGACGGAGATGAGGTTTTTTGTCACAATTTCCGCCAAAACGACGCCGCGGGGCATTACAGCGTCAAGCTAGGCCAGCGTTTTCTGAAAAGCCGTGTACAGAAGGTGGTAGGACCCAATCGTTACCTGCTCACCGACCTATCGGGGAAAGAAGTCAGGGTAATTTTCGAGCAACCAAAACCATAAAAAAACCCAAAAAAAGAAACCAAAAATAACAATAACGACGGCGCAACCGACGGCGCAACCAACGGCTGCAGCCGCGATGGTAACAGCAAACCGGGAGCGGTACTAACGATGACAAAAACGAAGATTCATACAATGACAGTGAAAACGGACGGAAAACGGAAAATAATAGACAGTCTTGTCCAGACTGAGATTCCTGCGGCGTTCGGGCACAGCAAAAAATGATGCGAATACCTGAGCGTCCTAAAAAGGTAACGCGGGAAACTCTGCAGGGCGCGTCAGATGTTCGAGCAGTCGAGAAAAAATATTCGATGGTCACTGCTGCAATCGCTACCGAAGCGAATGAAACAAGGGTGGTAAATACCGAAATAACAACGAACCATCCTGAAGTCCACGAGGGTTTTACGGCAGGAAAGGACAGGACTGACTAGACACACAAAGCGACGTTGTGTGATTTCATCGCCAATGTCAAAAATGGGGCGGAAGTACTGAATTCGAAAACGGAAGCCGATAATCTCTCCCAAGACCGATGGTCGCAAAGTACAATTGCCGCCCAGCGACATGAAGAAGAAAGACTATTCCGAAAAGCGGAATATGTTCTAATAAGAATGCAATCTGCATGTGACTCGCCAAAAATCAACAAAGAGTAAAGATTGGGCTCCTTCAACTAGAGAAGCTCCTAGACTGTATAGGGCATTATCGGAGGAGCTGGTCAAAGGCCGAAGAACAGCAGAAGGCTAAAAAAGCGCTGGGGGCTAAATCTAAAGGACACGTGCAGATAGCTCCACCATCAAAAATCAATAAAAGAATGGCGACTAGCCCAATCGAAGGAGATCGGAATAACAAAAGTAAGGAAGAGGCACTTGATGGCGCGGAGCGCCCGATCAGGGGTTCGAGATAGTCATGACAAAAGGAGCGAAGAAAGCCGCAATGAGGCTTCTTCAAAAAGTTCCAGAAAACAAAATTCGCACGAACGCCCAACAAGAAAAAGACCTGATGCAAAACAGGAGAGAAAAAGCACCGACGAAGACCCCGGCAGCCGGCACTGCTCGTAAAATCCCAAAATGGTCAATCCAATGCAGTAGTTTTGTGGGATATCCGGGGAAATGTAAAGCTCGGAGACACCAAAACTGCTATTAAAGAAGTACTGGGCCACATACTGGTCCAATTCGGAGCAGAGACCGACAATAGGGAAGCATTCTGCGACGCAGTAAAGAAAGTCCTCGGCAAAAGCGCAACTATAGCCTCGCTCGAGCCAATGGCAACGATCAAAATAAGAGACATTGACTGCGTCACGGATCTGGCCGAAGTAGAACAGGCCATCAAAAGGGAGTTCCTTAGCGTGGGCAGGATCAAAGCGAGGCTGACATAAGAAAACCATAGGGGACAACGCATGGCCAAAGTTGACTTGACCGAAAAGGACACCGAACAATTTCTGAATAAGGACAAAGTAGGAATAGGGCGGAGTAGTCTGTGTGGTCTAGTGGTTAGAGCATGAACGCATAAGCCGAAGGACCCAGGTTCAAATCTCGTTGGGAGCAACGTGATTTAGTTCAGGGGATTTTTCGGATAGACTACGAGTGTTCACCCAGTGGTGATATGAACTGATTTAATCAGATCATATCATAGCTGAGCAAGCACACGGGAGCATGGTACTGACCAAACCAACTTCCGAAAAAATCAATACGGTCATGAAAATGAGATACTCTTAACTATCTCTAAGCGAAGGCCCGAGGGGGGCTGTAGTGCTACAAAGAAGAAGAAGAAGAAGAATAGGGTGGGTTGTCCGTAGGATACGGCGAAGAGCAGCGCCCGTTCAATATTTCAAATACTTTGGCTATGATCATACCGCACAAGTATGCAAAAGACCCGATAGGAGCTCCCTTTGTTACGAGTGCGGTGAAATGCGACATGAAAGGAAAGAGTGCACGAAAGATGCCCACTGTATTCTTTGCAAGGATGCTGATCCAAGACCTGATTTTGGACACGTCTTGGGATCAGGAAAATGCCGGGTTCTCCAGGAAGCCCTAGCCAAGGCAAAATCAGAACTTCGATGACCCACATCCTGCAACTAAACATACACCGCAGTTCAACCGCCCAAAATTTACTAGACCAGTTTGCGAGGGACATGAAAGCCGATTCTATGCTGCTGAGCTAGCAACACCAGGATAAAAGTTCGGCCGCGTGGTATTCTGATGAAACTCGGACTGCTGTATCTGGGTTCGAAATAGTGATTTCCAGGCGGAGAGCTGTGTACGGGGAGATGGTTTTGCGTGGATTCGATGCTCAGGGAGTACCTTCTTTAGTGTGCACCTAACGCCGTACGAATCGATATCACCTTTCCAAGCCACAGTTAATGCTTTGGAGGGCATTTTCTCGAGCGCAGACGGGAACGTGCTCGTTGGGGGAGACTTCAACGCTAAAGCATCGAATGGGGCATGCCTCAAACAGATCCGCGGGGAAAATGAAGCCAACAAATGACGGCCAAGACGGCGCTCGTCATATACACCGGGAATACGCCGAGTTTCTGCCATATTGGCTGTGAAGGAACAATACCTGACGTGACTATCGCCTCGGATTCCTTAGCACGGAGGATACACAATTGGAGAGTATTTGAGGACTACTCAGCCAGTGATCATCAGTGCATTTTGCTTGAGATCAGTGATGTTGTCTCCCGACGTTTGTGCTCTCGGCTTTCTACAATTGGATGGAACATCGGAAGGATGGACGTCGGGAGATGTTACGAGTGACCCTTGTTTCCCACCCGACCACCTGGGAGGAAATCTCGCGTAAGCTATTCACGCAAGACCGTAAGAAAATGAAGAACTTATTTTGAGCACCGGGATACATTAGCCATCGCGAGCCAAGGTTTAAACTTACGAATTATTGTCAAAGAAAAATTTAGATAGATGTTCGAATTTAAAAAAAAAAACACTGTGTAAAGTAAAATAATCATGTATATAACTAGTGCTTAAGTCTGCAAGATAAATCCACTTTCACATCAGACAAGGAAAAGGAAAAGTTTCCTCTCACGGTACGCCGGAACAACAAGAATAAATGGCCATCGACTGCGATTCCTCCGACATTGTAGCTTTAATTTATAGCGCCCTTGAACATCAGGACACAGAAACTGTCATATGGTCGCTTTGCGGTGTCACAAAATTTTGGATCTGATGGGATATTTTGGTAGTGGCAGTTTGCAGGATATCTATCAAGAATCGGGTCAGCCAACAGAACGACAAATCACCTGTATGTGCCGTGCAGTACACAAGGGGTTGGAGTAGTTACAATCGATGAAAAAAACTCATAGGGACATAAGTCGAGCGAACGTCCTGCACACGGAGATGCACAATTGACCGATTTCGGCGTACCAGCACAGATTACGGCGACGATAACTACAGCAACTCCAACTAGCAATGATGCTAGGATCAATACGACGTCAAGGAATAAATACACTCGTTCTACTCACAAATCAAACTCATTCAACACTTATCAATCGAAAATATCCTGTTCCAGTATGATAAATTTACGAATATAACCGCGTTTGATGGAATATGCCACCAGCTTTTCGTTTTTGCTTAAAAATAAATCTTCGATATTTAAATAAGTAAGCATTCACGAATGTGCTAGTTGAAGGGAAATTTATATTTCAATTCCCCAATATCAACACATTTTTAGCGCCGCTGGTAGATTGCGCGCAGCTAGAACAAAGTTCATTTCCCCCGAAAAAAACTTAACGGGTCCCCGTTTGAAACGAATTGACGAGGGACCTGGGAATAATGAAATCTCCCTCTTTTGCCACCTTTGGTGGCGACGCAAGCAGAAGAACGAAGATTGATTGATTGAGTTCGCAGCGACAACAACGGCGGTATTAAGGTTGGTGGCGGCAAGCCAGTGTGTGGAATCAGAGCCACAAGAACAAGAAGTTTCAAATCGGTAGCTGGAAAAGGTGGCAAAATCATCGGAGGTAGCGACGAAGAATCTTTGATTGACGGCAGGAATACCCCCTACGTATTCAATTTCAAGTATTGTTAGAGCAGAAATACATTTTCCTTTAAATTGAAGCATGATTTTTGTAGTAAATTCTGTAAAGGTTTCAGACTTGTGCGAATTACATATTGAACTTTGGGAAAGTTTTAGTTTTGGCTGTTGTTGTAAACTTGGCTCACGGATAACGCTGAAAAGTGCGCAATAACGGTCCCAGGTGGTCCCCTACAATATTTCGGGTTACCGCCTCATAATTTTTCCTGCCTCCCAGCTTAGTGGGAATTGCCTTCGAGTATAGGTTGTCGGTGGGATTCCTTTAGTGGTTGATTTCTGGTGCAGTTTTCATTCTTGCGTTAGAGATTCTCAGTTTATGTGCGGCGGTGGAATTTCTCCGAGAAACCGTCCGCTCGCTTAGCGGTTAACGTGAGGGTTTAGGGCTGAAGCGAGTGGCGCCCACGCCCGCCTCTGACGAGCAGAACCGGGGCCCGCAGAAGCCTTAATCGGAGCGCCCTCGAGGGTAGGGTAATAGAGGTTCGCCTAAGTGCTCACAGCAGGTGCTCCACTGCTGGGAGATTCTGGTAGCTCAAGACGGAAAAACTGGCAGCTCAAGACGTGGTGAACTCAACTATGGGCATCATTACAACTGCTGGCATCGCTTCTATGGCCCGTCGAAAACACCGGCACGGCAACCCCCAATGCATTGGTGGTCAACTGAAATCGTCGAAAAGCGAAGGGACTGCCACAAGCTTCAACGTGAGGCCATCACGAGGCATGCCACCGGGTGGCAACATATAAGTCGACCAGCAAATGCCTTCGCAAACTGATTAACAACAGAAAGGCTAGCTGCTGGCAAGATTTAGTAGACAAGGATCCATGGGGCCTTGGCTACAAGCTAGTTACAAGGAAGCTTGGTGCCCGACGGAAATTTCGCATACATGATGCGGAAAAGATGGTCAAAATAGTGCGGGCACTCTTCCCCGCTCATCCCGTCTGTGTTGACGCTGTCCATGGTGATACAGCAGTCAAGTGTCCATTCTTCACACAGCCGGAACTGGAAGATACAGTCCTTTCACTCAACCCGAGGAAGGCTCCAGGTCCAGATGGTGTTCCAGCTGAGGTGTTGCAGCTTCTCTATCACAATTGTCCTGACTTACTTAGCACATTCATCGCTTGTCTACGGGGCGGGATTTTCCCGGTACAATGGAAAATGGTGAGGCGCGTGCTGATCAGCAAGGAGAAGGGAAATCCTGGATCACCGTCTCCATACCACCCGTTATGCATGCTAGACATGGTGGTAGAGAAAGTCATTAAGGGAAGACTCACTGACGCGATTCGTGCTGCTGGGGACCTATCTCCTCGGCGGTACGGCTTTAGACCAGGACGCTCCACCATTGATGCGATTGCAGGTGTGTTCCACGCGGTCCAAAAGGCAGAGGCATATAGTCGCGCAAACCGGTGGATCGTCCTGTTGGTGAGACTCGACATCAGGAACGCCTTCAACGCCGCTAGATGGGTGGATATTCTGGATACGCTGGAAAACCCCTTTCAAGTTCCTGATTATCTTATGCGGCTTTTGAGGGACTTCCTGAATGACCGAACCCCGCTCTACGACACGACACAGGGCCAAAGAAGGATGGAAGTTACATTGGGGGTTGCATAGAGATCTATTCTAGGTCCAGACCTGTGGAACGTATCTTACGACGGGCTACTGAGACTAGAGATGCCAGATGAGTCGCGCTTGATCGGCTATGCGGATGATGTTGCGGCTCAGGTCGCTGGACGTACCGTTGAACAAGCGCCGAAAACCGAAGTGGTCATCTTGACAAAAAAGAGAATCCCTAGAGTAGGGATAATCAGTATTGGAGAAATACTAATCGAATCGAAGCCAGCGGTGACGTACCTGGGGCTACTGATCGACTCGAAAATGAGTTTCTCTGAGCAAATCAGGGCAACGGCTGAGAAGGCTGCTTCGGGAGTATCGGCTCTGAGTTGACTTATGGCCAACGTTGGGGGACCCAGCTCATCAAGAAGACGCCTCTTGATGAGTTCTGTAGGGACAGTGCTACTGCACGGGGCAATAATATGGGGCGACGCTTGGCACAGGTACAGAAAAGAGGAGCACTGAGGATTGCATCTTCGTATCCGACGGCCTCTTATTCGGCGGTGAGAGTTATTGCAGGCGTGATACCTGCTGCCCTTCTTGCTAGAGCACACTGCGCTATTTACCTGCATCGAAACGAGGATGCGAGAGAAATGGTTGTCCGCAAAGAGAGCCAGCGCTCACTCAACGATTGGCAGTAGTCTTGGGTGAATTGCACTTCGGGAAGGTGGACTGCGCGCCGCATTCCGGATGTGGGACCGTGGCTAAATCGAAGGCATGATGAGACTGACTTCTATATGACCCAGCTTTTGAGCGGGCATGGGTGTTTTCAGGCTTACCTGCACAAGTTTGGTAAGTCACGGTCCCCCGATTGTGGATTTTGCCAAGGAGAGGAAGACAATGCCTGTCACACATTTTTTGCGCGCACAAAACGGAACAGGCTGTGAAGAGTCCTCTATAGGGAGACAGGAAAGCTCACCCCGGATAATACAGTCGCGGTGATGCTCGAACCGGTTGACAAATGGATCCAGGGGGCACATTATGGGCGGTCAGTCCTGAAAGATAAAAGGGACTCACAGCAGCCGGGGGAGTTGGAGCTGAGGGATCGCTTGTTTTGCACTTCCTCTTCCCCTCTCTCCCCCCGCTGGAAGAGGGATCCCCCAACTTGAAGGTGCCTCACGGCGTAACAGAACAATACTTGGCCCGAAGTAATATGTCAAACGGTTCCAGGCTGGGTTCTCGGGTTGACAGGGGAGGTGTTTTGTGGTTAGTCTAGTCACCTTCTTGTGGACATGGAAGTCCCCTACGCTGCGCATAAATGACATTCACCTCCTAACCAGAAAAAAAGGTTATTGTCAAGAACCTTTTAACTGATAAGATGTCTTCTCCAAAATGTTCCTTCAGCTCAGCCACGATATCGTTCTCGTCGTACGAACTATGCACGCCTTTGTGAAGAAGAGGTTATTTCCTCTCTCCTGGAAGAGTGTAAGTGTAACAAGCAACTTCCGCATAAAATTAAATCGGCTGGTATGATCCTCAACCGTTTTTAGGGTTGAGCGAAGTTCGTGTGGAGCTGTTCACCGTCACATTGAACTCTGGCTCCTCTGCAGAATTTCGTGTGCATGCCCTGTTAACGATATCCCAGAGAGGCTTCAGGTCAAGCTTATAGCACTCAATGAAAAAAAAAACTAAAATAAACTGCAGCCCTTATTACCTTTTGACTTAAAACCCAAAAAGCAAAATAACAGTATTGTAAAGAGAAAAAAATATAGTTAAAAAAATGTATAATCATTTTTTTTTTCAAATATACCAATTTTAATTTAACTCCTTTTGTTCACTTCTATCATTCCACTCGTCCTCCTCCTCGCGCTCGCTCTGAGTGCCTTACTGAGGCGCTTTACCTCCTATCCTTTTTCACAAATTTCAAAAATACCGTAATTCCAGGGAAATTCCGTAATTCTTCATAAAATCAGTAAAATTCCTCCTAAATTCCAATTTCCAAAGTAGCTCCCAAGAAAATCCTAAGCTACTCGATACGTGCTGCCTCGATAAATGCTCGACTCGAACCCCTCGTAAGTGAACCGAGACAGTTGGAAGTGCTTTTATAGGAAGCGAAGGCTCGAGAGGGGCTAAGGAGAAGGTTCTGAAAGTTTTATCATCGTCAATGTTCCCGACTGCATAAAACTCTATGGCTCGCAAACATAACGTCATCGAAAAAGAGGAGATCGTTAGAATATTGGTAAATTATGTTTGCAGAGGTGATAGTCGATTTTTTTAAGGGGAAAGAACCCATCTTATTAAACTAGTGTGTCTTTGAATATTTGCATCTGTAAAGGTAAAAAGATCACACACTAGCTAGCTACTATTCATATTGAGCAGATTATTTGAAGACTCCATTTGAACAGATTCATGACTACTGGCTAAAATTATTCTTAACCACCTAAAGCACATACGCTGAACGCTCCCAGCTTAACGAGCCGCGGAAATTTCAATTATTTAGAACTATTTTAACAATAGAGTTTATTTCGTAGAAATTAAGCAATTTTTTTATAACAACAGCGAAAAACGAAACCCCAGCCAAGGAGAGAAGTCTCCCCAGTAAAAGAAAGAATTTCGACTGTACTATATAAAAGTTTCGCTAACTGCATCAAAACTGAGCGGATCCACCAAGCTGGCATTTCAAACATACTTAACATATATGCGAGTGTTCGTGCATATCAACAAACAAACAAACAACATGAATGATGATGAAACCCACTTGGCATAAAGCATGGAAGCAAAGCATAAACCACGGATCAAGCCAATATAGTGGACGTGTCGTCTCCATGGCTCCATTCTGTTCCCAATTATTGTGTTGCTTGCACGGAATCCAAACAGACCGCGATGCAGACAGAGAGAAAATGAAATGTAAATTGGTGATGTAATCTTGAAAGCAAGCCATTTAGTTACCTGCTTTGTTGCTTATTCATTAGACACATATATGTCGATATACTCGTACTAACGAGTATAAATCTCCACAGTGGCTATGACCATTAAGTCAGCCAGCTACTTCGGAGTATCTTTCCTCATACAATTTGCATTCACCATAATGTGGATCTCTGTATGATGATCGCGGAATCGGGTTAGACTACCGCATGAATAGCTCTAGAATTACTTGCACACGTGCTCTATTTCGATGTGTCTTTTAATGGCATTTGCATCAACGCCTTGGGCTTGAACAAATCACGATTCCCTGGCATCTATGGATGCTGCCTATGAAGGTGATCCAGATACTGCTTGTAATTTCATTTCAACTTCATCCAGATTTATGGATATTTATAGCTTTCAATCATCACATCTTCATATGGGGAGCAAAAATTTCCTTCAAGGACTACATAGTCTGTGAGAGGCATGAGCAACTTCTACGCATCTCTATAAACAGTATATGTAATTACTATCAATATTTAAAGATACTTTATTACTCTGAAGAAATCTCCCTTTGTACGCGATCACGAATTGTTTATACTATTGTTTAGTAATATTCATGTTTGTTTGGTTTGTTTGGTTGGGAAATTTTTCACAAGGTAGCACGCCAAATTTACGAGCTGATTGCAAACACACTTGCTCGCCATATGTAGGAAATATTTCAGCGATCATTTATCAATAAATTATGATTGTTCCGCTCTTGGTCATGAGCTAATTTTAGGAGAGGGGTGTCTTGTTCGACTTCTGAAGTCCTTAAATTTTTGATGCGCTCATCAAATCAAGAAGTCAATACCTAAGTGTATGACAAACGGATTAGTACTAAGAAAGGCCACCATCGCTCTTCGTTCTTTTTAGCAACAATTTAAACTTTAACTTTCACCATTCTAACAAACAGTTGATATACGAGTGTCTAAAAACACATCCTTAAAGATGCTCATCACGTTCCTATAATGTATTTAATAGCAAACGAACCGTAACTGTATCTTCACAGGAGTATCCTTTATGGAATTGCATGCAAATCATACAAGCTTAGCAAACTTTTAACGTTGCACAAAACTACAAAGCCACCCCGTAGGGATTACACCTACTTACGAGTATTCATTTAACATTAGCAAACACATTCGTCGTATCTATCGTTAGTATTCACATCAGCTGATCAGAATTGATAAATTATCTAAAGCCAATATACATATACTATACATACGAGAAACACTGATACCGAAATGAAGGTGGAGCATAATAGCCAAATAGCAAAATAGGATGGATCAACTGAGTCATGTGTACGTGTATTATTTCCTACTATTTATATGAAAAGCCTACATGAAAATAAGCAGAGATGAAGCAAAGTAATAGATTGCTCCATGGTTGCGAGGAAGCAACAAGGATAGTGTAGGTGGAGAGAAATTCGTGAAATGTGAATAAGGTATGTGTGTTGGCGGTTTGGACTGTCGAATATTGTAATATATTATTACGTTCCTGTTTTTGATGTGTAATTTGATATATTAGAAGGTCAATTGATGCAGAAGGAAATAATCAATGTTACAGCTATGGCTTTGTGAAAGAAGCTATTTTGGAGTCATAGGAGAATGATGTTCCAGATATTTTTCTAAAATTGGAGAAGTCTTGAAGGAAAACTTATGAAGATACTTCTCATGTATTAAAAATGTGTAATTAACAATTTGTTCGATAATTATTAGGGGTTTGTACTATGTAAAAAAAATCTGTCCGTCCGTCCTTCTGTCACAGCAGTTTTTCTTCGAAACTATCGTGGCTACAGACACCAAACTTGATGATTGCCTCTTTGGGGTGTGGGTTTCAAATGAAAGATCTTCGCAACAAGGAACGACGCAGGGCTTGGGGAAATGCGAAAAATGTGTGTCCTCTCACTCGCGTTTGGACACCTGTAATCCGGAAAATCAAAGAGGTATTTATAGAAAAATGAGAAGCAATCCGACAAAAATTTATTGTTCCAGGAAAAGCGTATTAGAATCACCAAACTATCTGAGTTACTTCACCCCCATTCGCAAAATACAAGTAGAGATGCCGAGAACGCCATCCAAAAAACAAATATACTTGCTGACAATCCACAACTTGATCCATCATTGAGAAGAGTCCTTTTTACTGATTTGTGGTACATTTGGCCGCACCCTGGACCTCCTGATGCATAAAATGACCTTTTTCGTTCAGATTCTTATAGTTTTAATCAAGACCTTTCATTTGATACCCAACTCGACTACTTTTGATTAAAAAAAAATTTTTAAGGGGTCCTTCGTTATTAGGGGGGACCCTCTTAAAAAAATTTTAAATTTTTGGTAAGACCTAAACTTTTGAGAGACCATCATTTTTGACCTTTCCACAAAGTTTGAGCTTTCTAGCATCTATAGTTTCTGTGGAAACTTGCTGTGACGCACGGACTGACGGACAGACGGACGGACAGACAGATCGCGAAACTAGTAGGTCTTTGTAAAAAATTTTTTACAAAGAACTAAAAATGAAAAAGAATCACAAGGGGGCGTTCAAGTATTACGTAACGCAATTTGGGGGGAGGGGGCCCCGTAAAACGTTACGATGCGTTACAGGGGCGGGAGGGGGTCTTTTTTACAACACGTTACGTAACATTGTTTTTTTTTGAATAAAAAATTAGGGAATAAAAACTCCCGAATTGGCAACCCATTTCATTCACGTGTTACGGGGGATCCCTCGATTGTGTAGTCTGGTCGTCATCATGGGGAATCCCTAGATTGTGTTTTAAGGTATTTAATGTTGTTTTCGTTGTCAGTATTCGTCAGTGTTTATGCAGAAGCACATTGCTGTAGTCGGTGTTATTAGATTGTGTTGTACGGCATTTAATGTTGTTTTCGTTGTCAGTATTCGTCAGTGTCTATGCAGAAGCACATTGCTGTAGTCGGTGTTATTAGATTGTGTTTTACGGCATTTAATGTTGTTTTCGTTGTCAGTATTCGTCAGTGTTTATGCAGAAGCACATTGCTGTAGTCGGTGTTATTAAAGTTCATAGTGTTCATACTGTAATGAGTGAGTTCATAGTGTTCATACTGTAATGTCTTCAAAAGAGGGAGATTTGTATCATGAGCTGTTCTTGGCCTATAAAGGCTCTCAGGCTGACTTGCCAGCGCAACTGTGTCAAAAAAATGCAGACGCAATTTGGAAAACGGCTAAAGAAAAACTAAAACATAAAGAAAAGTTTAAAGAACATATAAATGATGTTATACGAGATTTGAAGGTGAAACCCACGAAGAAGAAAGCAACGATGTGTAGTAATCGAGCAGTTAGTTAAATTTACTATTTTTTCTCTCTTCCTTTTTTCTTTAAATTATGGGATCAATCTATAGATTTTCTCTCTTATTTTATTTTATTATTTTTTTTCTTTTTTCTTCCGTACAATTAAAACTGCTCGATTATTCGGCGCGGCAAAGGGTTAAAGGAAATTCAGGCATAATATGTCCCAGATCAACTAAACAGACGATTTCAGATTGAACTGGAACGATTTACGATCGAACTGGGACGATTTCAGATTGAACTGGAACGATTTACGATCGAACTGGGACGATTTAAGATCGAACTGGGACGATTTAAGATTGATCTGGGACGATTTAATATTTTTGACAGGAGTCGCCGAGGTCGCAAGAAAAACGAGCATGTGATTCGCGTTTCTGGGGATTCGAATTCAACTCTGGCTAGTGGATAGCAAAAGTTAAGGCAAAGTACATAGTTGAAAGACGACGCTAAATAAACCAGTTTTCTTTTTATATGGAAGAGTTGCCATTGGGCGGAGGTAAAAAAAGACATTTTTCAAGTGTTATCTTGTTATCTTGTGGCTTTTTGCATTTAGATTTTGGTTGTGTTTTGTTCGAGTGATAGGAAATATTTTTCAAGTGCGCTAAACAGGCAACACACGTTTGACAAGTTGTGCCCGATATTCGATTGGCAGTTTTATTTCTTGCCTGTGTTTAATTTGTTTAGCGCATGTCCATCCAGAATTTGCAAAACTTTGACCCCCTTTGCTGATGCAATCAATTGTGCTGATGATAAGGTACAGGACGGACTTGCGCACATAAGAATTCAGCAGAGAAATGGTCGAAAAACACTAACTACGGGGCCGGGCCTTTCCTCGGAATATAACCTGAAGAAAATTGTGCGAGCGTCCCGAATACGGTGAAGTATTACAGCTTCAAGGTGATCAGCGAGAGAACATTTGCCAGTGGCTAACGAAATCTGGACTTGCGAAGCCAGATCAACTCAAGGTGCACGGTTTTTTTTAAGCGAGACAAAGGCGCGTATGATCGAACAAAACTTTTGGACATACTGTAAAGAGAATTTATTCGTCATTATCTTCATCCATCCCAAAGATAAATTCCCTGAAGCAACTAATGAATGCATTTCGAAACGTCAAAGATGGCGGAGTTTTGTTGTCTTTTCATCGCAGGTTGACGAAATTTAGCGGAATTGTAATATATGGTGAACGCGAATTTTGGTTTAGCCTTCTAGCTAAGTTCGGAATCGGATGTGGAGTGGGATCCAAAGAAACAGTTGAATGTCTAATCGCGATTCGTGTAAAAGCAAAATAACATCCAGCTGAGCGAAAGACAATGTTTTTGACTAAAACACCTCGAAAAGGCTAGATTGATTGAACAGTTTGTGTCATTTATAGATTTGTTCCGTGTCGTTTCGTTGTAAATTTTAAATTGTAGTTTGGGCTGGATTCTAGTGGGCAGAACTGTGAAGTCTCGCATTCCGAACTCTCTTCTTAGGGCTGTCGCAAGTATGAAGTGCTCGGGAACGTCGCGTTGCTCTAATTATTGTTATTACCGAAAGCAAGCACTTATTAACCGTACGTAAATTTCAACAATTGAAGGAGGAACGATACAAAGGGGCAGACGTAGTGACATTCAAATAGTCTAATACACGGTGCCCCTAAATCATTTGGTAAAACTAGGAGCCAATTGCATTGTTTCTATCGATTTGCCGCTATACATAGAAGCTCCAATGTATGCCCAAAATATCGGTGTCTTCAAATGATGGAAGTTAGCAAGGGCAGCAATTATCAAAGAACAGCTGTTTGTCATTAATCTCCGATACTTTTCTTGGAATTTTTGTTGGAATCTCAGTATTCGTCGTTGCATTTTAACGTTAGAAGTAGCGATAACGAAAAGAAATCTACATTCCAGGACCACCCACATCGTCAGCGGGCGCCCGACGAGGATGTTTGGGTGAGTACCCTTACATTTTATTATTTATATATATATTTTTACTTAATATAAGTTTATTATAATCTTTTTATATATAAATTGAGCATTGGAGGGATAGATAAATTATTTGAAATTTTACAAGTTAAAATTTTAAATATAAAAATATTATTAGAACCTTTTTTATATATAAATTTTGCATTGGAGGGATAGATAAATTATTTGAATTTTTCCAATTAAAAATTTTAAATATCGAAATGTCAATGTAATTATAAAGTAAAAAAAAATGAAGTGCTAATTCTTTTGAAAATCGGTCTTTCCTTTCCGATACCCTTTGCGGTACCGATACGGTGGCGGGCTGCCCACGGAAAACATGAGCCAGCCGCCGGGTACTTGATTAATCCTGTTTTTTTTGTTTCAGGTGACATCGCGGGTTGAGTGGCCCAAGCAGAGTGCCTCTTTATGGCATAGCGTTATGCAATCGAGTTGTATAATTCTATGGCATAAATTGGTCACCGGGGTACTCCCCTTCTGATGGGAAAGTTTATACAAGTCAAGTTGTATGAGTTTTCCACTCAGAAGAGGAATACCTGGCCACTGCAACACGAATATGGATTTAATTCCGGTTGGATGGGTGCGTAGGGGCTCCATCACCACCCGGTTGCCCCTCTTTCATTTGTGGGCCATGAGCTTCGTCGGGTAATGACGAGCTTACCCCAAGTCCGCCTTTCTTTTCAGGTTCCACTTGTTCTCGGAACAAGTACTATCTCCCTCGGTGTAGTTATCTACACTTTTTGCGACTTCGGTCGCCTCTTGAACAACAACCAAATTCGTGAGTGCGAATTTTTTTTTGTAGTGGGTCCTCGTGCTGGGGAAATGAACCCGCACCACGACACCGCAATGCTAGCCTGCCAGCGCATTCACGCGTCTCCAGACGAGGGCATTCTCGGCAGAAATTGTCATCTTCTTCTGCCGAGGCAGCAGAACATCGCTGCAGTCCTTTACGGACATTTGAAACATCCTCTTCACTACAGATGCTTAGTTATTTTACACAGGTAAGTTTACTGCTTAAATGTAATAATGACATAAGTATTATAATATGTAATCCCAACCTTGATTTTTCATTAAAGAACTGGTCATAAGTATTATATATTTCTAACTACCTATGAAAACATCAAGCACGCCAGCAATGTTCCCTCGACTTCGCGTGCTCTTCAACAAAAACAGGTGCATCTGCTTGTATATGTTGTATATTATGTTCTTTTTTATATCATGTGTCGATAACACCCATTTCTTAATTTATTTTCTCTTGGTCTATAGGACTCGGATGTTGTAGCTTCATCCACGTGTTCATCTTTTAGGGAATCGATTGTCGCAGTCGCTGAACAAGTAAGCACTGCTGTCAAACGAAAGATGAGCGATACCCACGATGAGCAAAGTCAGAATACTGATAAGGAAACTGTGGAGACACTGTCTACGGAACCACACACGACTTTGATTGATTCAGGTATCACTAAAAATGTTCCAAGCAAACCGGCTCAAGAAACTCTTATGAAGAAAATTGGTGTACTGCAACAGAGGATAAATGTTCTTACTGAAGCAAGGGACACTGGTATAGCCAAAGATGATGTTCACGACGAAATAAAAAAGCTACGCAAAGAGTTGAAACAAGAAGAGAAATGTTTAAAGGAAAAAAGGAACTCTGCTAAGCGTGCAAAAAATTCCGAGCCAAAGAAAAACTGGAGAAAACTGAACGTCAGAGAAGCAATCCTGCTGCAACACAACCTCGAACTGGCCCTGGACAGCCCCCTTTAATTGACTCGCAACCTGCTCTCCTAGAGACCATAGTTAATATTGCCATTCATGGCAGCGCTGCTGATGAACGCCGCCGAACCGAGATGATTAGGAGTTGTCTCACTCTGTCTGACCTGCATGAGAGGCTGTTGTTAATGGGATTCCAAATTTCTCGAAGCGGCACATATCTTCATTTACTCCCACGCGTTTCTAACACTCAAGAGGGAAGAAGGCACGTACGTACCGTACCCGTAAAGTTAGCAAGACCACAGACCGAGATGCATAAAAAGCACGAGGACGCGGAATTTTGCACTGCTACAATCAGGTCATTAGAATCTCTCGCGTCGCTTCTGGGACCGCAGCAAGTATTCGTTCTCTCACAAGACGATAAGGCACGTGTACCAATAGGTTTACCAGCAGTGAAAAGTCTGAGCACTCTTTTAATGCAGATGGAATACAGAATACTTTTACCTGATCATGACTGGGTCGTGGCAGAGCGGCAAAAACTTATTCCTTCTGTATACGCCGGCGTCAACGTGGAACCGAACAGTTTTGGTAAGGAAGAAGCTGTTGGGTACAGCGGGCCGACACACATATCCATAAGGAGCGGGAAACACACATCCTCCACAGCGAACACCCATGCTTACGATTTCGCATCACTTTTATCAATACCGTCATTCAAACCCTTAATGATGACAGAATCGAACACCGTGAAGCCAGTGATCATCATCTTTGTAGTTGGTGGGCCGGACGAAAACCCGCGTTATCACAAAGTCAAGAACTTTGCGATTGAACACTTTAAAAAATACAACCTGGACGCCCTGTTTATAGCGACTAATGCTCCTGGGCGGAGCGCATATAACCGAGTTGAGCGTCGGATGGCTCCCCCCAGCAAACGACTGGCAGGCGTCATTCTGCCTCATGAACATTTTGGTTCTCATCTCGACGGCAAAGGAATGACTACGGATGATGATTTGGAAAAACGCAATTTTCAGTACGCTGGAGAAACACTTGCAGAATTGTGTAGAGAAATGAAAATTGATAATTACGACGTTTCGGCGGAGTATAGACAGCCCAAAGATAGCATGCAGGATCCAGCAGAACCAAATCTGGCGTGGTATAGCGTTCACGTCCGTGAATCGTAATATTTCTTACAGGTTATAAAATGCGCAGATGAATCCTGCTGTTCATCACCAAGAAGTGCATTGAAATCTATGTTTGCGGATACTTTCATGCCGCCACCTTGCCCAACACTTCAAACCCCAAGCAAGCTCGTAGTACCCAGTTTGCTAGACAAAGGAACATCCAAGTTTTCGCCACTTCTTGTGTGGTTGTCGGTTGATCTGTCACCTCCTCTAGAAGGGTTCAAGCAGATGCCTTACGATTTCGTTTGTCCATCTGTACAATCCGACCTAAAGAAAAAAGTATGTCCAACCTGTGGGATCTATTTCACATCTCACAAAAGTGTTCAAATGCAGAAAAACGTTACGGTGCGTTACAAGGGGAGGAGGGGGGTCAAAAATCTTCAAAAATTGCGTTACGTAATACTTGAACGCTCCCCAAAGGTATATCGAGTTGCATTGTGTTTGGTTTTGTTGACAGTATGGTGCTGCATAGTGTTGGAAAGATTCAGTCAATGTTTTTCTTTTCTAGTTTTGTATAGCACGAGGCGGTGTATATTTTGTTTCTTATTATTGAAAAACATTGCGTTTGTTAGCAACAATGTCATCAAAAAAGTTCAGCAGTGACGTTTGGAGATATTTTTTATTAGTGAGTGATGAATGCGCCAGATGCAAAATCTGCGAAGGAAGCTATTCGAAAAAGGGAAAAGGTACAACTTTATTGAAAATCATCTCCAGAGGAAACATTCGAGAGAACATGAGACATTGATATAAGAAAACCGCCAAGAAGAATTTCCAGAAGAACGTCCAGCATATAACATCTTTTCAAACAGCAAAACGGAAATTCAGACAAACAAACTTCAAGGAGTATTTAGAAAATATCAGGATTTGGGATAATACGAAACCCAAGTCAATAAGAATAGATTATCTTATCGCTGAAACGATAGCTTTATGTGATTTATCGTTTCAACACGTAGAACAATTGAGATTTTAGCGATTGATTGATCATCTTGCTCCGAATTACGCTTTAACAGGCAGGAAATATTTTACTGACCTTATATGTAATGAAATTTATGGTAAAGTTTCATCCAAATCGTTTACGTCAGATATTTGGTCAGATTCCTATTCCGGAGTTTCACTATTATCCTTAACATGCCACGGCATTGCAGAATATTTCATCCGAAAAAATATTGTCTTAAAATCGGAACTCCTTGAAGAACGCCACACAGGAGATGATATTGGGGCAATATTTTATGCTTGAGGGTTGGGAAATCTCAACACAAAACGTACACTGTGTGGTAAGGAACGGACGAGCCAATATAAAGCGAACTTACACTGCATCTGGTAGTCACAGAAAAAATAAAAAAAAATGAAACGGTTTCCATTTCACTCACAAAATGTAGAAAAATTGTAGGACATTTTAACCACCCAACAATAGCAAAACAAAAGCTGGAGGAGAAACAAGTCTGGTTCAACCAAAGTGTTTTAAAACTTTTGCAAGATCTACCAATACGCTGGAACTCTACTTATTATATGTTAGAAAGACTTGGTTGCATTAAGATTCGTTGTAACTTTATTCTTCGAATAATAAAATAGATAGGCTCGACTCTGGGGAGTGGGTTCTGGTTCAAGAATTAGTAAGAGTATTAAAACCTCGCGACGGACTAACTCTCCCTCCCCGGAAAACCTTACAATGTTTCGAAACCTGCAGATGGGCTGTGGAATGGATTGGACTCACGGCAACGACCTCGCAAACGAAGAAAGGACTTTGGCATTGGATCCTGCAATGGCAGATCACTCAATTACCCTGGCGCTGTTAAGGACCTTTTACAACAGGCTAGTCAATATCAATTAAAAATACTGGCAATCTAGGAAAAGAATTGGGCTGGAAACGACATTCAAGACATGAGATCGCACACAATATTCAAAAGTGGGAAGCTTACTGGAAAACGAGAATTTGGAGTGGCCTTCATTGTGGATAGGGAGTTCAAATCGCACGGTATTGATTTTAAGGCAGTCAATGAACAGTTGTGTGCGATTCGCATAAAAGCGAAATTCTTCAAAATCTGGCTGATAAATGTTCACGCCGCGACCGAAGACGAAGAAAACGTTCTACAATCACCTGGAAAGACTAGTGGACTCATTGCCTACAAACGACACAAAAATAATTCTGGGTGATTTGATGAAACAAATGACAAAAGCCAGCGCCTGATTGACTTTGCATGTAACAGAAATCTAGTCATACGTTCGACTTGCTTCCCACATCCACGCATACATAAAATGGTCTGGGTATCACTAGAAAGCAACCCACAAAACCAGGTCGACCATGTCGTCATCCAACGGCAATGGGTCTCGAGCATACTTGACGTCCGTACATACCGAGGAGCCAATTCTAACTCAGATCATTACTTCATCAAATTAACCTATCGATGTCGTATGTCAAAGGCGTATTCATCGAAGACAAGCCCGCTACAAAAATTTGACATCAAAAGGCTCCAAACGGCGTCTGTGGCCAATAATTTCACGGGGACCCTAGACAACCTAGCTTATCAGATGTATCGCTAAAGACAAGCAACGAGCTCTGGATGGAAGTGAAGGCGACAATTAAGACCATGACAGAGATTACAATCAGACATCAAAGAAATGATTGGTTCGATGATGAGTGCCAGAATGTGCTAGACAAAAAGAATCAGGCGTACAAAGAATACGTAGGAAGGAAAACCAGGACGAAAAGAGAACCCTATGAAAATCTCAGAAGAGTAACGAATAAGATAATTTGAATTAAGAAAATAAATTACCATGACGAACGATTGAGAAGCATCGATGTAAGTCTAGCGAGCAACAACACAAGACAAGCATTCAAAGCAGTGAAAAGCCTGAAACGTGGTTATCAGGCCAAATCCACGCTCTGTCGTGATGACATCGACAATATCACCGCTGATGAAGTCAAGATTAAGGAAAGATGGGCATCATATTTCAAGAACCTCCTTAATTCTCCACACAGCTCCAGGACACCGGAGCCTATAGATTCCTGCGGAGAGCTTCCATTGGCCCCACTAACTCTGGATGAAGTTTGCTCTACCATCAAAGCCCAAAAGAATAATAGAGCTCATCAACCATGGTGTCAGCAGTGTTCAGAAAGCTATTCACAAAGTCATTCAGCACATTTGGCAACAAGAGCGTATGCCGAATGAGTGGAGCCAATCAATTATATTGGCTCCACTCATTCGGTGACAAGCTACAGTGCGAAAACTATAGAGGTACATCGCTGCTTTGTACGGCACACAAAATATTTTCAAAGATCTCAGCAAATAAGATCGGATCATACGCCAACAGCATTATTGGGGAGTATCAAGGTGGCTTTAGAGCAGGTAGATCGACGATAGACCAATTGTTCACTGTCAAGTAAGTACTTGAGAAATGCTGGAAGTTCAACATAGACGAACACTAAATATTCGTTGACTTCAAGCAAGCATGCTACAGTATTGATCGTAACGTACTGTACCAAACAATGCTTTGCGAAATTAGTCCGTCTTACCAAAGTGACAATGGCGTCGACGACTTCCCAAGTCCGCATCAATAACCAACTCAACGATGCCTTTGACACAAATATCGGACTAGAGCAGGAAGATGGGCTGGCCCCATTGCTATTCAATTTGGCTCTGGTAAATGTCATCAGAAAGCTACCTGTCGATACACGAGGTGCATATCTATACAAGTTGAGCCAAGTAGTAGCCTATGCGGACGACATCAACATTTTGTCACGGTCATTAACAACTGCCAAAGAACTCTTCCTGAAACTCGACAGCGAAGCAAAACTAGTAATGAAAGAAAATAAATTCCCTTTAATTCTACTATTTTTATTTTAATTCCGTATACAATTGTTTCGTTCTTTACTTGAGAACCTCCTCAGTACTACCTGGACGTACTGAGGAAGCTCTCAAGTAGAGAACGAAACAATTGTATACGGAATTCAAATAAAAATGGTAGAATTAAAGGGAATTTACTTTCTTTTATTTTTTATATTTGAAAGTTCTACTAAAGGCGGAATATCTTTAACTAAAACTAGAAGGGAAATAAATCAATGAAAAATACCTCTAGCACACAAAATATCACACTTGGCGAATACATTATTGATACCTGTCAGGAACATATAGTAACCAATGGTACTAAAAGTCGCTGAAAGCATGACATTCACATTTGAGGACTGGCCGGAGCAGGGTCACCCTGTGTTAAAAATAGCTATTCAAGATCAAACCCTGTACAAACAGAAGCCGACCTACAAGACGTTCAGATATCTAGACAAGAAGCTCTTTAAATCAAACATACGAGAATTACTGAAAAAGCAGAAACCAAGTAGCATTATTGAACTCAAAAATGTCATCATATCTGCTAAGCATAGCTCTACAATTGAGAAAAAAATCAGGTGTCGACAACGGACTTGGATAACGAAAAAAATAATTGATGCAAGTATTAAAAAAAAGAAGGCAATCATCGACTACAGGAAGAAAAATGGAAACCAGGCTTTCAAGTTTGTATATCTGCAAGCGAAAAAAGAACGACTGGTGAAAGAGGGTCATTTCTCATATTTCTTAAGAAGAATGGAAACAGCGGCTGACAACTCCCATGAAATATGGAAAATAATAAATGAGGTAAAGGATAACTCTTCAACCCAGGGTATATCACAAAACTTTGAACTGAATCCTGATGGGCCCTCTAATACATCGTGTCCACGTGACGCGGCGAACTCATTGAATAACTTTTTTTCAACAATTGGTGGAAGAATCACTAAAGAACTCGTTGCCAGTTCAGCAAGCAATTTAAATACCACAAATATCTCAATAAATTCCATCCTTCACATTCATCAAACAAATAAAAGGGAAGTCTTAAATGTAATCAATGGATTAAAAAAGAATACGGCGCCAGGCATCGATAGTATCACGATGAATGAAATTAGTTTAATAAAGGAGGACATAGCTGAACTTAGGACAAATTTTGTAAACGTGCATATTAGGAATGGGTCATTTCTGCAAGAAGAAAAACTTGCAAAAATAGTTCCTATATTTAAGGGTGGTGATCATCTCGACCCGAATAACTATCGCCCGATCGCGCTGTTGGCGGGATTTAGTAAGATATTTGAAAAAATACTAAACAATCGGTTGACATCATTATTAGTTGAAAACTCTATCGTAAGCCAACATCAGTTTGGTTTTCAAAGGAACAACAGTACTTTGGATGCCCTACATTCTGTCACGCGTTTCATCAATCTAGGACTCAACAGAGGTGATTATGTCATCGCAATTTTTGTGGATTTGAAAAAAGCATTTGATACAATTGATCATGACCTCTTGCTTCGTAAACTTGAATCGTATGGTATTTAGGATGGTCCTAAGCAGTTGTTTAAGAGTTACTTGGAGGGAAGATCGCAGAGAACTTTAATCAACAATGTCCTGAGCGATCGAGCACCTACGGAAACAGGAGTTCCCCAAGGCTCAATACTTGGCCCAACTTTGTTCCTGTTATACACAAATAATCTAAATACATGTGGGCTGACGGGATATCACACATTATATGCTGATGACATTCCACCATTCATTCTGAATCTGCCAATGCTTACTCAAACTAGTTTATTTTACCAATTAGCAAAATCATTAACCTTTAGTCAAATCATTATAATGGAGAAAGCTAAGTTTATCTAAAAAAATTTAAAAACCAATGGATCGGAACGAGCACCATTAATTAAGGTATCACAGGAATGCAGATCAATTCGTAATACCTTTTGCCGGAACGGATCGTCTAAAGAATGCCTGCCTGCTCTTCACCGAGCAGTTGGCCAAACAGTCGAGGGCAACGTTGCCACAGCCTCCTTACAGCCCGGATATGGCACCAGCGGACTTCTTTCTGTTCCCCAAGATCAAGAGACACCTTAAGGGGATGCGGTTCGGGACTCTGGAAAACGTTCAACGTGCTACGACGAGAGCTCGAGGAAGCATCGAGGTTGCCGACTTCCAGGGAGCGTCGGGGATTGGAAAATCCGCTATCAGCGTGTTATCGACTCCAATGGGGACTACTTTGAAGATTTCTAAAGAAAAATTGTACATATTTTGCCAATAAAAAATTTCCTGAGGTCAGTCCGGTTACTAATTATTCAGACCCTGTATTAAACATTGTCTGGGTAGCACAAAGTACGCAGCGACGTAATGTGAATGCAGATCGCACGAGCGTTGTGCGACGAAGAAAGAGTGATAGAGAGAGTGGTAGGGAATGGAGGTTTTAAAAAAAAGTGGCCGAATTTGTGTGTTTAGGCGCCAAAATAACGAGAACCGCTTACGAAACCGACGAAATACGTCGAAGAATACAGATCGCAAATAAAACATTTCATTCAGTTTTGATGATCTTGAAGACCAGATGCATACACAGGGAAACAAAGCTCCAAGTATACAAATCTGTGATAAGACCTGTGTTATGTTACGGGTGTAAAACATGGACCTTAACCCAAGCATCCGCAAATATATTGAATGCCTTTGAGCGACGGGTCCTGAGGCAAATAATCGGAGCGAAGCTAGATGGAGTCCCCGGTCTAGACACTGCAGTGTACACATTAGATATTCAAGCTGTATTGTTGTGCCCTTACCTTAAAGCTTCTGCGCTCTACTACAGAAGAAAACTAAAATTACATAACTTCACTTTGTACAACCTGAAAACAGGAGAAGGCTACTGTTGCTGTTGGGATGAAACTGAAGGGGCTGAAAATGCTGATGAATTTGCAACCATTCTCATCCATTTTATTACAACATAAATCAATTTAGATGTGGCCAAACATGTAGTAACCATTTAATGGTTGTACCAACCAAAACAGAAATGTCATCATGGCAAACCTCTTGCTATTAGCATCATATAAATCCGCCGATCAAAACAACCCACAAAAACTTAGAAAAGGGTTATACCAAAATGGGATGTGATAGCATCCATAGTAACAACTAAAACAAATGAAAAACAGAGAAATATATATTCCCCAACAGGATATGTTGAAATATTAAGAACAGCTAGATTGAATCCTCAACCATACAAAGCATTCCAGCTGGATTTTTCTTCTTAAGGGGTTCAATAAAATCAACCTCATCACATCAGTTAGACCAGGTACAAAGAAGGGAGAGCCTGTAGTAACTGACCCTAAGAGAATTCAGTACACGTCAGAAGGTAACATCTAAGTAAAACTCGGTCCTTAAGATACATTTTTTTAGCTCCCCAAAAGAATTATAAAGGTTTCTACTAGAATTGAAGAGCTTGACCATTTGTGTGATGCCCCACTATCGACTGAAGGAATTAAGTTTTGTCACCTTCAAGAGCTCAAACAGGTGATACCAAGAGACGTTCATACATTTTATGACAATTTATCCCAGAATTCTAAGAATTTTCAGTTACTTGTACTAAAGTAGTTCATACGACAGTATTGAGGGTAACGTTCTGTACCTATATCAAATAAGACTTTGTTTTGGCATCCCAGTCAGATTAGTCTGTCTTGCCAAAATGACAATGACGTCGACGACCACCCAAGTCTGCATCAATAACCAACTCACTGATGCCTTTGACATAAATATCGGAATAAAGCAGGGAGATGGGCTGGCCTCATTTCTATACAATTTGGCTCTGGAGTACGTCATAAGGAAGCTACCTGTCGAAACAAGAGGTATATTACTATACAAGTCAAGCCAAGTAGTAGCCTATGCGGACGACATCAACATTTTGTCATGGTCATTAACAACTGCCAAAGAACTCTTCCTGAAACTCCTCAGCGAAGCTAAACTAGTAGGGAAACAAATCAATGAAAACGAAACAAAGCTCATGAAGCAGTCGAGGAAAAATACCTCAAATACACAAAATATCACACTTGGCGAATACATTATTGAAAATGTGAGTGAATTTGTGTATTTAGGCGCCAAAATAACGAGAACTGAGATGGAAAGAGACGAAAAACGGCGAAGAATACAGCTCGCAAATAAAATATTTTATTCAGTTTTGTCGATCTTGAAGACCAGTTGCATACACAAGAAAACAAAGCTCCAAGTATACAAATCTTGTGCTATCCTATGGGCGTGAAACATGGACCCTAACCCAAGCATTCGAAAACATATGAACGCCTTCGAAAGGCGGGTCCTGAGGCGACTAATTGGAGCGAAGCTAGGTGAGAACCAATGGCGCATCCGATACAACTATGAGATGTATGAAATTTTTGACGAATCGAAGGTCTCAACGATTGTAAGATTGCAGAAGCTACAATAGGCTGGCCATGTGAATCGTATGGACGAACAACAGATACCCAAAAAGGTATTCGTTGGAAGAATTGTAGGACGGAGGCCAGTGGGGAAACCGAGGAAACGCTGGCCTTACTCTGTGGTCGAAGACAGTTTATCGCTACTCGGAGTTCGAAATTGGAGGACGGGGTCAATGGACCGAGACAATTGGATGCGCTAGTTGCAGGAAGCGAAGGCCCGAGAGGGGCTATAGCGCTAAGAAGGAGAAGAAGATGAAGCAACTTTGAGAGCAATCTGGACAAAAGTAAAAGAAATTCAAATCCTTGAAATATAACCGACGATACCGCTGCATAGAATTTAAGTGGGGGTGGTCAAGATACAACTCAAACCAAAGAATTTTGTCAAAAATGTACAAGTGCCAAACGGGGAAAAGCTAATAAGAAATCACATGGGTAGCTGATAGTAATAAAATTGGAAGAATGATCAAGTCAAAAAAAGAATGGAGATGGAAAAACTGTTTTTGACATTGAACGCCAGAAAAGACAGCTGAAACCTCGATGTTCTTGTAAACCACTAAAAGAAATAAGTCAGTTGCTTATGCAGACGACATCAATATTTTGTCCAGGTCATTAACAATTGCCAAAGAAGTCTTCCTGAAACTCGACAGCGAAGCAAAACTAGTAGGTCTACAAATCAGTGAAAATAAAATAAAGCTTATGACACAGTCGAGGAAAAATACCTCAAGTACACAAAATATCACACTTGGCGAATATATGATCGAAAATGTGGGCGATTTTGTGTGTCTAGGTGCCAAAGTAATGAGAACCAGTAACGAAAGAGACGAAATACGCCGTAGAATACAGCTCGCAAATAAAATATATTATTCAGTATTGATGATCTTGAAGACCAGCTGCATACACAGGAAAACAAAGCTCCAAGTACACAAATCTGTGATATGTTACGAGTAAGTCCATTGCTTTCCTATGGGTGTGAAACATGAGCCCTAGCCGAAGCATAATATATTGAACACCTTCGTAAGACATGTCCTGAGGCGAAGAATTGTAGCGAAGCTAGACGGGAACCAATGGCGCATTCGATACAACCATGAGATGTATGAAATTTTTGAAGAGCTGAAGGGCTAAACGATTGTGAGACTGTGGAAGCTGCAATGGGCTGGCCACGTCAATCGTATGGACGAACAACGGATACCGAAAAAGGTATTGGTTGGAAGAACTCAAGGGCCAGTGGGGAAATCGAAAGAACGCTAGTCTTATTCAGTCGACGAAGATACGAGGTGTGACAATTAAGTAATGAGACTCATTTTATTGCCGCGCTTGTGGTAACCCTACGACCTTGAAATTCCCTTCCCCGGCATCCTTCCCCTCTCCATTGATATATTTACCATTGCTCTAGCTTGTTTAGTTCGCCTGCTTTGTCGTGTTGAGTAGACGTGTGTTGGTGGTGCTCGTCACGAAAATGGAAAAACGAAATCAAGAGCAACGCGTCACGATAAAATTTTGCGCCAGATTGGGCGAAACAGCTTCGGGAACGTACGCTAAAATTGTAAAAACGCATGGTGATAGTGCTCTTAGTCGTACCCAGGTGTTTCGAGGGCATAAAGAGTTTAAGGAGGGGCGTGAAAGTGTGGAAGACAAGGCGCGGAGCGGGAGACCAGTCGAGGTGCGGACTGAAGCGAATGTGCAGTGTGTGCGCACCCTATCCCGTGCAGATCGGCGTTTAAGATTTCGAATGTTGGCCTCGGAACTGGGTATGAAACGTGAAACAGTCAGACAAATTTTAGCCGACGATTTTGGGATGAAAAAGTTGTGCGCGAAGATGGTTCCAAAGAACCTTTCTGAGGAGCAAAAGCAGCATCGAATGACCATCGCAGAAGACTGTTTGGAACAAGTGGAAAACTTTCCCGCACTGCTTGATCGAGTTAGTACAGGCGATGAAAGCTGGTTTTTCCAATACAACTCAGAAACCAAACGCCAAAGCTCACAATGGTTGTCACCGTACGCCCCCGCCCGAAAAAAAGCTTGCAGGAGCAAGTCGAAGTCGAAAACGATGATTATTGCCTTTTTTGATAGCCGTGGAATCGTCCACAAAGAATTTGTTCGATCGGGGCAACCCGTAAATCAAGTCTACTATCACCAAGTACTCGAAAGATTGCGAAAACGAGTCAAAAGGGGTTCGCCCAGACATCGCTCGTAACTGGATCCTTCATCACGACAACGCGCCGTGCCACACCGCCTTCAGCGTGTCCCAGTATTTGGCCTCTTAAGAGATCGCCGTGTTGCAACAGCCGCCTTATTTGCCCGATGTCACCCTGTGACTTTCTTTTGTTCCCTAGAACGAAATCGGTGGTCAAAGGAACCCATTTTGAGTCGATTACGGACATCGAGGCGGCCGTGACGAGGGTACTCGCGGATATCCCAGTCGAAGCGTTCCAGAAATGTTACGAAGCTTGGAAAACGCGCTGGAATCGTTGTATAGCTGCCCAAGGGGACTACTTTGAAGGGGATGGGAGAGTTGTAGAATGATTTTTAAATATACGGTTTTCATGGAATCAGTCTCATTACTTAATTGTCACACCTCGTAGTTCATCGCTGTTCGGGTTTCGGTCAATGGATCGAGACAGTTCGAAGGTGCTTGTTGCAGGAAGCGAAGGCCTGAGAGGAGCTGTTGTGCTGCTAGGAAGGAAATCAGACAGTCGGTTGTGACCCAGGTGCTCCAAAGACTTCGGAAAGCAAGACAATAGGCATATAGGACAATAATTAGTCAAGGATGAAGGATCACCACTTTATTAGATCGGGACAAGGTTTGCTTCTTTCCAACAACTAGGAAAGGTTCCAGAACAAGGACTGAAACTGAAGGGGAACACTTAAAGAGGATGCAAGTGACTTAACAAATATATTGGGCAATCCATTTTATATTAAGATTAAGGGAATTGATTAAGGATTCCACTTCTGTGTAATCCGTAGAAAGATTTGTTCTGGGAAAGATTAGTGGGATCTGAAATTAAAAAGTAAGTTTGTGCATCGGGGGTCCGAGAGGAGGCAGAAATTACGGAAAATGTGTGTTTTTTTCTTCACGATTGGACACTTTTAGGCGTGGAAATATGAAAAAGACGCGGAGGTAGGCCTTTATAAGTACAAAGGCAAAAAATACCTCTTAAAGTCGAAATTCACTCCACTCTGTTAGTAATAGATCCATTTGACAATTTAACTATTTCCCCCATAAAATCGAAACGGTACCCTTAAACTAAATTTCATAGTTATGAACATTGGTATAAGATCCATGTATCCACAACATTTTATAGAACTCGGAACATGATCATAAAGTGTGAAATAACCATTTTATGTATATGGAATTACAACATGTGTTGGAGATTGATATATCTTTAGAAATACTTAGACACTAAGATTTTCTTTGGATTTTCATGAAAATTTCAGGGAAAGTGTTTGAATTAAATATGTCATATATTTAATAGCTGCTCCGATGCCTCATCGGCAATTATTAGGAACAGTGATGGTAATTATGTATTTAAGGAAGTATAAACCTTCTGCTAAAACCATTATAAGTCAATTAAAGCTTTGATAAATGTTTACGGAAGACTAACGAATCAAAGGAGCTGCATGTGGAGGCTTTATCTGTTTTATTGTTTTTTTTTTATTGGCTGTGACTTTATTCTTTGTTACTGGTTTGAAAGTTCAAATACTCCATCACCCAACAGTATCCACATGTGAATTTAAAACCAGCTATAAAAATTCATCACGCAAGAAGAGCTCTTTGTCTGCACGAAATTCTTTCATTCAGGCGACAATAGAAGGGAAATCATTCATCAAATAATTTCATTCTTATTACACCCTGTACGCTGGAACCTGGGACTGCATAGCGTGCCATACCCACACTGAGCGCCCATAAATCAAATATGATTCATATCTTCTCTAGCCATTTAGAATAATGCAAATTCGCTAACAGTGTTATGCATAACTCACTATTGCTTGCGTTATTCAATTTCGTTTGAAAAAAGGACTCGTTCGCTTTCGCTGGAAAGCACTCCGCGCGCGACTACCACAAATTTCACGCTCAAACAATATTAGAACAACCACTCAGTCCCAGTCTTCAACCATTCTTAGAATAACACAAAATTGAGTTTACTCACTTTCCATCTACCAACAAGAAGGTTTGCCGCCTTCCCACCTACTGTCCCCTTGGGGCTGATATCCTTTTCTAGTCGAGTACATTTGAACCTAAGATTTTATGTGTCTATGGCACAGAGTGCTGTGGAGCCAAGAACAAGGGTGAATGTCTACTACGAGGCGACGAACAATAAATATTTGGTGTGCAGGGTGATATCCTTCCTTTCTATCAACTTGAACCGAACAGAAGAAGGTCGCGGTCGTAGTTAATGTCCTTACACGAGCAAGGAACTGTATGATAACGACATGAAAGGAACTAGGAGATATCCTGTGAAGAAAAACAAAAGAAAAAAATTGGAGAAAACTTTATAGCCTTGTGAGTGGTCAACGAACGGAGGCGAGCAGAGTAAACCAAATCAGGACACAAGCGTAACGAGGCCTAGACAACCCACCGAAATTTGCCAAGTATACTCGTACAACCAACGTCCCACTAAGGCGTTCAGGCTCGCTCTTCTGGATGATTTCATTCGGAAAATAGCCTCGCTGCTTCCTAAATGGAAAATCGATAGCATAAGCCGCCGAGAATGGCAAGTTATTTTTAATTCCTCATTTCTTGACACGCTAATGAGGCGGTCCATCGCGCTAAAACATTTTTACCAGCTGGCTAGTGTTGCACTGGGAAATGCACTTGATGTTGTTTCCACTGATTTGCACTGCGACATTAATTACACTTTACGCGGTTGTCGTTTTGTTGCTGACACAGTTGCAGGTAACTTCGTTTTTGGTATCAGATTAACACGCGCAATATTACATAAGAACTTGCACTAAAAGAACGTTCTAACAATGCACTAAAATCGCGAGTTTCGTGAGTCATCCTGTTCGACTCATTACTGACGTCGCCAGCTGGAGGGGTGAATGTTTTGCATTCATTCACGGCAACCGCCCGGCATTCCCGGGTCCACACAGAACGCGAAAGTGCATCACGCACATTCCCCGCGCGCGCGACACATCCACTGCGAGTTCATTCGTATGCACTTGCAATTATCATATGATCGCTAAATCGTTTTCCCGACATTTCCACCAATCCGATTTTCCTCTAATGAAATTCGGTTAGTTTGTCGGTCGGTCGCGACAGTGATCGATAAAAATTTTCCCGTCAAATACTTCGTTCGCACTACCACGCGAGTCGACAACGAGCTGCGTGAAAATCACACTATTCCTCTTTACACATAGCGAGCCAATTTTCCACACGTAATTTAATTCAACCGACGCCGACGATGGAAAAAATGAGGAAAACGCGAGCTTTGTATCGCGAGAACGGGAACAAATAAACTGGGCCTTTCACGCGACTCTGACGACTACGTCATGAAAGTGTTCACGTAAGGTCATACACTTGTCCCAATTTTCACGAGGTTGACGGAGGAGGGTGGTGGAACACACGCAGCACGGACGGTAACGGCATGCACTCTAGTTGACACAAAATGCTCCCCAATAATATTCGTTTCCTTCTTCTGACTACGTCGTCTTCGTCCAGTTACCGAAGAAATCTGACACACGATACCGAGAGCTGACAGTGGAAATTACTGCAACCCGGTACATACAACGAATAGGGGAGATTCTACCCGCTACTGAAAAGCAAGGCAATGCCACCCACCGACATGAGACCCATGTTCTCGCAGAAGAAATGTCAAGAGCTCTCTCCTTAGAATACAGAATACATGATAGAGAATACTAGGGAGGAAGTAGCGCAGCAGCAACAGCAAAAACAAGAGTGGATAATTTTGCTATGGTGCGCGCGAACAGTGTCATGCATTGATTGGGTTACCGTTAAAGTTTGATAGTTTTATTGAGAGGATGATTTGGTATCAATTAATCGAGGAGCGATGAACACGTTTTGAATGAATTAAAAATATGTTTAAAAAACGACAGGGTAGTAAATTTTTCGAAAATTTTGAAATTCTACTTGTACGTAATAATTCCTAAAAAAGGTAATATTTGAAAAATACCATTAAGAACGCAACAATACCTTTCGGTTGGAACGAGAAATTAGCCGTGGGAAGCAAATTATCATGAAAATGGAAGCAAGCAATATCGAAATTTTCCTTGAAAAAAAAAAAAACAAGTTGGATAAGCAGGAGAGTGCTACTACCAGGAGGTCTTTGTAACCATCCTAGGGGTGTCTACTAGCTCGAATCGATAATTTGAAATATTCATCCCATACCTGGATAAGAACTCGTTCCAATTTATGCAGAGTTTCTTTCATAAGCACTTTGGAGCCGCCATTTTAATCGAGCTTAAATAATTTTTCTGAATCCTCAGTCGATTGAACATCTTTAAATTAGACAGTATTCCTTAAATTTTCATGAAAATGGGAAGAAAATACAAGTGCCTAGATCAATTTGAAATATGTATCAACTATCAACACGTGTTATTGTTGTTGCAATTCCATTCAATTGAAATGGCTATAACTCACTCAATTATAATTCGATTTAAACAAAATTACGTGAGCGTTAAGATCTTATACCAGCCTACTCGTATATAATTGCAAAATTTCAAGATGTTCATACTATTATTAAAAAAATTTAGCGTATTTTAATTTCTGAGGTATTTGTTGCCCTTGTACTCATTAAGATCCACCTTTGTGATAATTTTCAGATTTGTTTGGCTCAAAGGTGTCCAATCGCGAGGGGAGCGGACACAACATTTTGGTACATTGTAGTAATCGAGCAGGTACGGTTGTGAACTCCGTTCAATACGCGACATGGTCAAACCCTTGAGTGGACCAATAGAAGGCGGGACTTTGGTAACAATAGAAGGCAGTAACTTAGGTATACGGGAAGAAGATGTGCGTGGTAGATTAAGCATAGGAAACGTTCCTTGTGAACTGGTAAATTATGAAATTTCGGTGAAAATTGAATGCAGGACCGGAGCAGTTATTCACGAGCTTACCGCTCCGATAAAGGTTGCTAATGATGCAGGTTGCACTGAATCAAGCGTGCAATTCCAGTTTAAAAACATTAAATTAGAGGGGCTGCAGCCAACAATGGGTCCAAATTGTGGTGGCACTCAAGTATCGCTGATAGGTAGTTACTTGAATTTAGGCTCAAACATTCGCGCATACTTAGATGGCTTTGAGTGTTACATAAATGTTACGCAAGCTTCAAGTAGCCGTTTGACTTGCATAACATCTGCCGCTCCTGAGGCAAGACCGATTCGGGCGTTAACCCTATTCGTTGATGGTGCAAATAGAACGTATAGCATTTGCAATAGCTACCAACACAATCCCTACAATATGGTAGCATTTACAATTATACAGTGGACCCGCGAATCATGCAAATCAAGCCACTCAAAAGCTTTACTAGTGGCGGAAGGATGCTCACTGTTCATGGGACACATTTGGATTCAATACAAAAGCCCGAAATTGAAGTCTTCTATGATGGCGAACGTGTAAATAAAAGCTCATGCTATGTAATCAACTCGAACCAAATGGAATGTCCCTCGCCGGCTGTAAATGCACGCTTCATCTCCTATAAAAACAGAATGGAGCAACCGGCATTTTATGAAAACCTTCAACGTCGTAAGCGTGGTATAGTGATACATGATGGAAACAATGTTGGTCTTTTAACAACTATTGGGGACGATTCCATAACCACTAGCAGTAACGAGACTGCTAGCCTGAAACCGCGAGAGACACAGTTGAGCTTGCAAGTCGGATTCATCATGGACAATGTACAATCTGTCCGGGATCTTAGCAAATATTTTCAAAATATTCGCAGCACAATTGAGGGAGAAAACTTGAATATAGCATCGGATGAAACAGACGTGCGAGTAACGATTGGGACACAGCAGTGCAATGTTACAAGCTTAGCATTAACTCAGCTGGTATGCACCCCACCTGAAACATAGCCAGCGGCGACTGATGAAAAGATTCATACTAGGACGGATTAGCCATGAGTGAGAGTACGGGTCGGTCGTCATCTTAGTTTTCCAATCGGCTATTTAAAATATGAATTACTAAAGCCCTACTCCTTTTCGCACGCTGTGGTTGGAATCGCAATTGGCATAGGAATGATTGTTGTGCTGTTAATAGTAATATTGGTTATTTATCGTGGTAAAAGTAAGCAAGCCGAAAGAGAGTACGAGCGATAGCGGTGGTGGTAGCGGGAGTGAGAACGGTTTGTGTTGCTGGTGCTGTCGCCAAGAGATTTTGGGGGAGTCTGTGATTCACGGCCACCGGGACCACGTCGGGGTGTTGAGATCGAGAATTGATCGCGAGTGCGTGCAAATAGTTGGCAACAAAATCCATTTGTTGAAAAGTTTTGTTGGAAAAATTGTAAAACAAATCTTGCGGTGTACATTTGTGTTTGAGAAAATGCGTGCAAATTTCTCAATTATCAAATTATAGTGCTTCGGCCAATGAACAAAGTAAATTCATTAGCACGCGATATTGCCATCGTTGAACTTCTCCGTGGCTCATCTGCATTCTTGCCGTTTATCACTTTTAAGCACTGTAAAGGGATCAGAGCGAAAGGGGGATAAGAGATTCGAAGAAAGTTTTCCCGATGTTCCAGGCCGGGGTTTGAAAAGTGCCGTGTGCGTTTTCGCGACGAAGAAAAAAAAACCGTTTTGCATTGTGTTTCTCCAAAACTCGGATTTTTGCTGGACGGAATGCGGAAATCGTGGCTTTAAGAAGTTCCGGGCAAAAATTTTATCAGGTGGAAATGAACCGTTAGCGTATTAGGATATTCCGGTTTCTAGAGGCATTTCAAATACGCTCTCAAAATTATCGGCTGTTTCTCTATTTCCCAATCGTTTTACAAGATCAGGTCGAATGCGGTTAACCGTCTATTGTTTTCGCGATTGCCGAGACCAAATCAATTGGAACATGACTTATCTTAGAAAGTCATCAAAATACACGAAGCCAAGAAAGTAAATTTTAGGAAATGAAAGCTGCTGTAGTCGACCTGGTGTGTCCGTGTTAGTTACAGCCAACTGCAAGGTGCAGCCTGGATGGAATAATTCATAAATTGTAATGATGGAAAATTTGAAAACAAGGTTCAACATTGATACGCTTCATACTAAATTCGTTGTCCCAATATAAAGTGAATAGAGTATTGACAATCTAACTTAGGGTGAAAAGTTCTATTTCTGACGCAAAATCGCCGGACAACTTATCGGTGGTTGACAATTCAATGGAATATTAATGGGAACACAACTCATTCTCATTGCACATGAAATATCAATTGTTTAAAGGATCATCAGGCGATTTTGAATAAAAGCCTTTATGAGACTTCTGTTTATAATTTTGATTAAAGCTCTCAAATAGCTCATGAGTAGTATTCGGGAGGCCGAATGAGATCGCATTACTGTCAAGATTTATAATATGAAACGTGGATTTGCTGTCGTTATCATATGTAAACGTGTCGGAGAAGATTTGGTGACCCGGAAAAATCGCGAAGTTGTTACTATAAATAAAAAAAACAAAATAATAATAATACAAAATTTGCAGGCCTTACCTGCCCCGAACACGAGCGCTCGTAGGAGGACGTTTGGGGTAAGTACCCTTTCTTTTGTTCAAAAAAAAAAGAAAAATTTCCCTTTTGCATGTTCTTATTATATTTTGCAAATTGAAAGATTTTCAGCTGTACATTTGGTGCTGTGACACCTAAACGAAGTTCGTTTTTACTTTCGTCTTTATTCGAAGATCGTGTAAATTAAATCGAATATATCAATACATTATTTAAATATTTTCTCCATCACGTGATAAACCAAGAAAACAGTCAGAGTATGTTGATAGAATCCTGTTGACTATATTATACACAAATATTATAATTAGATTAAAAATCCGTAAAATAATAAAAATGTCAAGACTTTGAACTTACAAGAGTCTGAATGAGCGAGTATTTGAATTCAAATTAATGTGTAACGTACTCAAATCTAACAGTTTATTAGTGATCGGACGTCATTTTGTATTTGAGAGAAGAATAAAAAGAACGAAAATGTCGAATTAAAATATACTCTTCGGTCTTTCCTTTCCTATAATTCTGACCGGGTTAGGACCCGGTACGGTGGCAGGCTATCACTACCAAACATGAGCCAGCGGCCGGGTACATAGCTAATCCTTCTTTATTTCAGGTGACGTCGCGGGTTGAGTGGCCCAAGCAGAGTGCCTCTTTATGACATAGAGTTATGCAATCGAATTGCATAATTCTATGGCAAAATTGGTCACCGGGGTACTCCCCTTCTGATGGGAAAGTTTATACAAGTCAAGTTGTATGAGTTTTCCACTCAGAAGAGGAATACCTGGCCACTACAACAAATATGGATTTAAATCTGGTTGGGTGGGTGCGAAGGGGCTCCATCACCACCCGGTTGCCCTTCTCTCATTTGTGGGCCATGAGCTTCGTCGGGTAACGACGAAGTTACCCTAAGTCCGCCTCTTTTTACATGTTCCACTTGTTCTCGGAACAAGTCTTTTTCTCTCGGTGTAGTTACCTACGCTTTTTGCGACTTCGGTCGCCTCGTTTTAGTTTGACCAAAAGAAATTCGTGAGTGCGAAATTTTTTGGTAGTGGGTCCTCGTGCTGGGGAAATGAACCCGCCCCACGACACCGCAATGCTAGCCTGCCAGCGCATTCACGCGTCCCCAGACGAGGGCATTCTCGGCAGATATCTCCATCTTCTCCTGCCGAGGCAGCAGAACATCGCTGCAGTCCTTTACGAACATTTTGAAACACTTAAATTCACTACAACATTTTGCCACCCCCTGGACCCTTGAAGGATAAAATGAACTTTTTCTTTCAGATTCTTATAATTCTAATCAAGATCTTTAATTTGATACCCAACTCGACTACCTTTGATTAAAAAAAAAATTTAAGGGTTACTTCATTATTAGGGGGGTGCCTTTAAAAAAATTTTATATGTGTGGTAAGACATAACTTTTAAAAGATCGTCTCAGCGCAGCGCCTAGTTTTGGGGCGCACACACGACGATGCGTAGCAACGTAGCGTATCTTGGTTCGAGCACGGACGACAACGCGGAGCAACGCAGCGTGCCTCACTTTTCCGAGGCATATACGACGGCGCACCCACCACGGGGGCAGTGTACACAGCAGCGCGGCACTTTCGGTTTGGCAGGTAAAAAGAACGACGACATGTGATGGCGAAGCGGGGTGGGTTTGCTTTGTGAGGGGCAATCGTTAAGACGGTATCTGACAACGCGGGGCGCTTTTTTTCGATTTGGATAGAAGAAGACGGTGCATCAATGCGGAGCGCCTTGCATTTGTACCGCGCAGACGACGATGAGTGTCTTGAATTTTGAGGCGCGTAGACAACGACGATGTGTGGCTGCGGAGCGCCTTTCGATAATAGTGTGTCACGACGAGTGCCTTACAATTTGGGGCACACAAACAGAACGCTATATTTATTGGCGTGACGACGAGCGCTTTGACTTTTGGGGCAGACATGCGACGACAACGGATTAAAGCGGAGCGCTTTCCGTTTGGGACGCTTAGACGACGACGGTGCGTGGAAGGGGAGTGCCTTATTTCTAGGGCGCGGTAACGGCTTATGACATCAAGCGCTTCCCAAGTTGGGGCGCACAAACGACAAGGAGTGCAGACGGGTGGAGAAATGGCGATGTCGGCCGATGACGTAAGCGTGGATGGTGACAGCGAAACAACGATAATAGTCACAGATGAGCTGCGCGACTTAAAAATCCTTTAGTTACAGAGTCGATTGCGTGAGTTGGTCCTGAAGACCACGGGTACAAAGGACGAGCTGTGGGCACGCCGAAAAGAAGCCATGTCGACAAAAGTCGAAGTCTATGATGGACAGGAGCCGGACGATGAACGAAGCCAAATTGACGACGATGTTACCACTCATAGCGAATACGCGGCTGGAAGAGCGTTTACCCCACAGCTATCGTTCAAGGACGTCAAAGAGTCTTTGGAAACGTTTAGCAGAGACGGTATAGAAAACGTCGACAGGTGGCTCACGTCATTTGAGGAGACCGCTGATCTTTGCCGTTGGAATAATTTCCAAAAAGTTGTTGACACGAAAAAGCTGCTTCGTGGCTCCGCTAAGCTCTGCGTAAATTTCGAATCGCACAGCAAGGCACTGCCCTATTCCACTGGCATTTCTAAATCAGGCCAGCTCCGATTTGCTGGCATTTATTTCGAGCCCCCAATCCTTTAGATTTTGAATGATGTTTTGGACAGAGCGCTGCAGCTTTATTTGTGGGATATCGTGAAGGAAAAAGTTGAAGAGGGCGGGACCGAGAATAGAGTCTTGTGGGACTCGCGAGTTGATAGCGATAGGGTTTGATATGAGATTCCCCAGTTTAATCTGGTATGTTCTATCCGAAAGGAAGCTATATAGGACAGGATAACATTTTCAATTTGTACTTGAGACCGTTGATCCAAACTAAGTCGAACGCATTTTTCAGGTATGGAGCACAGGGCATTGTGCATTCTTTCCGCCGAAGATTGCGGGTGACTCTATTGTGCAATAGCATTATTGCTTGCTCCGCAGATCGTTCGCGTTCAAATCCAAACTGAAAATCGGGGAAAAGGGGATTAGTAAAATTATTAAAGTATTGGAGAATTATCTTTTCAAGGGGTTTAACCCATGTTAGGCAAAAGGGAAATTGGCCGAAAATAATAAATTAATGTTACCTTCACAGCCCGATTTTGGTATTGGGATTATTTGACTGACTTTCCAAGGTTTTGGAAAATATCGATTATTAATACAATTATTGTATAATATCGTTAAGAAGGAGGAGATAGTCTTCCTGCACTTCTTGAGTATTCTGTTTGGGATGCCGTCAAGGCCTTGCCATTTAAGGCATTCAGGAGATCTTCTACTTCTGTTTTCGAGGTGAAGAAACCGGCGAATACTGGATGTTGTGGAGAGGATACTTTATTACAACTGGAGAATACAGTTTAAATAAGATCCCTCGTATCCTTCCTCCGTAAGTAGAACTTCTGCTTTAGTGTTGTTTTTCAAAGCTGTGTTGGATGACTCATGGCGACGACATAGTTGTTTAAAGTATCCCTCACATGCAGATTGTGCAGTGAAGACATCATTCCCTCGCTTTATAGGGTCTTTCTCAATATCAAATTTGGAACTTTTACGGCCTGAGTTGATCTATAGTTTTAAACATATCTGAAGATGGTAGCAGTAATATCAGTCTGCTTTTATAGAAGCTGTTCACTTCGGATTTGATGCGTTTTTGGATTTCACGGGAAATGCTTGTTATTTGCGTTTTAAGTTCCAAATATTCCTCATTCAATCGGTTAAAGCTTCGATGATAAATACGCTCAAGCCGTTGGAGCATATGCTTTCGAGTTTTTACTAATTCAAGAGTCTCCTGAGTTAGACATCCATAAAGCGGGCTGCGTGGTTTTTGGAAGGGGGCATGCTGGTCTAGACACTCTATAATGGCAGATGTTAGTGCCGATATATGAAAGTCTATTTCTGCGTTCGAGAGAATGATATTTTTCGGTGGGAGATTCGGAAGGAGGTCTTTCAGGTCTTTTTTGAAGTTTAGCCACTCTATGGAATTAAACGGTATGTAGTGAGGTAGGCAAGTAGGAACTGGTTTATGTGATCTAAGGGTTATGTTGAGATGGAGGCCATGATAGTCCGATAAGGAGCTAAATATGGAGCAAATAAAAGGAATTGTGGGATCGTTGAGGTCAGAAATATTATGAAGTTATTTAAAAATGAACTCCCTCTGGGAAATGTTGGGACCCCAGCATTTGCTATGGATGCTGTGAGAAGGGTAGGTAGTTCCCGTTGGTATTCCTTGTGGAGTCCCCCAGTGTTCGTGTCAGGCATTAAGGTCTGCTCCGAGTATAAATGAACCGTGAAATGAGGCTGTTGCGAAGATTTGATTAAGTGTAAATGGGAGCTGGGGACATAGATTGCACGGGAAGTAATAAGAATTTTGGCTAGCGAACATGAGGAATTATTTAATTCAAAAGGGATTTGATGAATATATCATCCCGAAATAGTATCACAGTACCACTGCCCCTGTCACTACGAAGCACATGGTAGTTCTCCACACGGATTTGTGTTGAGGGTTAAAAACTGTCTCGTTTAATAGGCGGATGTCGGGTTGGGAGGATTCAGCAATGTAGAGCCTCTTATCTTGTGAAATTAGGGAGGAGATTAATCGCCTATTATCGGACTTATTGAAAGACGAAGTTCCTTTCGAATTTGGAATTACCCAATTACGCGCCTTCAACGAGTTAAAAGTCACTTTGACCAATGCCCCAGATCTTAAACTCTTTCGTGTTGGAGCTGAAACAGAACTTCACACCGACCCTTCCATGTACGGGCTAGGAGCCATTGGTCTGCAACGCGATCACGAGGATGGAAACTTGCATCCGATATATTACGCCAGTTCGAAAAGACGCCAGCACAACAAAAGTATACGAGTTACGAACTGGAGATACTAGCAGTTTTCAAATTACTCAAGAAGTTCTGAGTGTATCTTTTGGTAAAACCAGTGAAGATAGCGACACACTGTCAAGCCTTGGCTCTAACAATGGCGAAGAAGGAAACCTGTGTACGAGTAGCACGAAGGGCGTTGATATATTCACGAATACGAACATACGTTCGAACATAAACCAGGTCGGTCAATGAAGCACGGCTATGCTCTAAGCTGTAGCCCAGTATCGGCCTACTTGACGAGACGGGACCAATGCGCTTTAGCTGAGCGAGACTTCGTCATGAGCTTTGTTTTATTCTCATTGATTTGTAGCCCTACTAGTTTTGCTTCGCTGTCGAGTTTCAGGAAAAGTTCTTTGGCGGTTGTTAACGACCGTGACAAAATATTGATGTCGTCCGCATAGGCTACTACTTGGCTCGACTTGTATAAAAACATACCTCTTGTATCGACAGGTAGCTTTCTAGTAACGTATTCCAGAGCCAAATTGAATACCTATGGGGCCAGCCCATCTCCCTGCTTTAGTCCGATATTTGTGTCAAAGGCACCCATGGGTTGGTTATTGATGGAGACTCGGGAGGTTGTTGACGTCATTGTCGTTTAAGTACGACGGACTTATTTGGCTGGGATGCCAAAGCAAAGCATTATTTGTTACAGTACGTTCCGATCAATACTGTCGTATGCTTGCTTAAAGTCAACGAATATTTCGTGTACGTCTATGTTGAACTCTCAGCATTTTTCCAGTACCTGCTTGACAGTGAACAATTGGTCTTTCGTCGATCTACCTGCTCTAAAACCTCCTTGATACTCCTTAAGGATACTATTGGCGCATGATCTGCGATTATTTTCTGAGATCTTTGAAAATATTTTGTACGCTGTACAAAATAGTGATACGCCTCTATAGTTTTCGCACTCTAGCTTGTTATATTTTTTTGTGGATAGGGAGTATAATTGATTGGCTCCAAACGTTCGGCATATGCTCTTGTTGCCAAATGTGCTGGATGAATTTATGGACGGCTTTTTGAACACCGCTGCCACCATATCTTATTAGCTCCGCTGGAATCTTATCAGATGCCCTGCTGTGTTCCTGCTAAAATGCCATCAGGTGAAGTCTTGACATTATGGACGATATCGTAATTCCTAGTTATATGATCGAGGAAGGCCTAGATCGATTGCGATGTTTCTTGGAGTATCTTTAAGAAAGTGGATTCCGGTTACGAAGGGGCAAATTTGATTTCTGGCACCGAAAATATCATTTTTGGGTAACGAGATAAGCAACGAAGGAATTTCACCAAAAGAAGCGAAATGTTACCACCAATGCACACGAATTGCGAGAGATTGTGCGCCTGACGGGCTACTTCCAGAGGTTCGTTCCAAATTATGCCTCCATCGTTAAGCTATTGTCTTAACTGTTGCGGAGGGATTAAGGACTGGAATGGATAAATGAACAACAATTATCGTTTGGATTATTGAAGCGGAAGCTGACTGAAAAGTCTATTTTAGCGTTGTGTGATGTAAAGGCGGAGCATGAAGCCCCACACTGATGCCAGTTCAGTGGGTATTACTTAAACTTTGATGCAACTAGGGCGGATGAACGAGTTGAGACCTGTGCATTACTTCAGTCAACATAAGACACCATGCGAAGCCAATTACCACAGCTATGTGCTGAAGCGCTTCCCATTGTGGAGGCCATGACCAAGTTTCAAATGTATATACTGTGCAAACACGTGAAGGTTGCCACTGATTGTTCAGGTGTGACAACAAGAAGGGTGAGCAAGCCATTATACCCCCGGGTGGCACGTTCGGCAGCAACTTGATGATTATGATTTAGAAATAATTCATAGAACAGGAAGGAAAGTGCTGCATGCCGATGCTATGAGCCGACAACCGGTCTATCTACCCGTAGAAGCCGAATCGGTAACTGATAGCGTTCTCCAGATCCAGATAGTCGAAAGTGAATGGTTATTGACGATACAGAGATAAGACCCTAAACTGCAGAATATTATTACGCTTTTGGGATCAAACGGCACATCCACGGAAGCGAAACAGCTGAAAACTGATTACTGCATACGACAAGGACGATTATTCCGAATGACGACAGAAAATGACAGATGAGTTGTACCAAGTGGAGTGCGCTGGCAAACCGCGAAGAGATACCATGACTATGTTGGACATTTATCTGTTGATAGAAGGTTGGAGTTATGCCGGAAGCAGTTTTGGCTGCCCCAAATGAGGAACTATTAAAAAAAAATATTTGCTTGCATGCATAGCTTGCTGTTATTGGAAGAAGCCAGGTGGACACACCATCGCTACAGAAGTAGCTGGAAACCTAAATCTTAATGCTGAAAACCTGCCCTGGGGAAGAAATTTGAAAAAGTTGCTTCTTCAAAAAAGGGAAACTATCTCTAAATGATTAAAGTCACTTGTGACGTCCGAAATAGCACAAATAAGGACGTTAGATACACCGCTTTGACACTAAAAGGATTTAAGATTGAACCGATCATTGTAGGCATCCATGGTTGATAGATTTGAGACACTAAAGTGTAGGGCCGGTACTCCCAATGATATCCCCTAAAAAAATTTGAACGTTAGTTCAATCAAAGCGGACCAAGAGGAAAACAAGGATGACGACAGCCTATATGAATATGCAATGCCAGACAAGGAGTTCCAAATGGTTGTAATCAAAGCAGCCAAATAAGTCAAGTAGTCGATTTCGATTAACGCAGATTCCCGCCAAGAAGAGGCCGAACCTCACCGTCACCAATAGACAGCGGTTGGTTTAAGCACCAATCATCGCCCCGAACCTTTGTTTTTAACCAAAATCACCACGATACTCCCCGAAGGGCCGCAACCAATCAGTTGACCATCCGAAGATGGGGGCTCATCAACTGCTCGTGGTACCTGAGTATACCTCCAGGGTTGAGGTTCGCAGCAATTTGTTGATCTTGTTATCGAAAAATCACAAAGTCACTATGTTTCGGACCAAGTTCCTATCCTAGTATTTCTACTAAGCCATTCGGGTACCCCGGGAACGCCAGACCCCGTCGGTTTAACTGGAATCGGAGACGACAACCCAACAATAGCAGTTGCACCCCTTTGAATTACTAGATTAGTCTTGCCCTGGGAGGAGCTAAATAGGTCAATTAAAAACTTATTCTGTCAAAGGAGTAAGATGTAGACCCCTGAGCAAAGTACTGCAAAGTAAACCAATAATAGTGCATTTTATGCCGACGTATTATGGGTAAGGAGGAGCTGACAAATTAGAACGCGTCGAAACTACCACCACAACACTACAGCCAACCCGATCCAATGACTTGTTGCATTTGTTTCTTGAGGAGGAAAGCCAAAAAAATTTCAAGCAATCAAGCAAACTCTCCATGATACTTGCCAAACGCAAAATGCTTGTGAGGCGTAGAAAGCTCAAGAGGTTCCATTGTGGTAAGTCTTGCCTAGAAAAAGTTTGAGTTTCCTTAATATTTCAAAAGTTGTGCCCCAGGGCTCGTCATTGCGTACATTCTCTGCTTTTTAGGGCAATGGAAAAGACGCCAATTTGGATGGTCCGCGGAAGGTTTTTAGTCTGTCTGCATGATGAAGGGCTTTTTTAAAAATGATGCATTTCGAACTTAAACATTCGCCTATATTATGGTCGATGATGAACTTTGATAAAACAACGGCTGGCTCTAGCCGGCAAAACCAAGAGATGAACATGCCAAGCCATCAGACCATTCATTACACTTACGCCAACCAGGTAAGCTGAAACTTGAGTTTTGCGTGCATGGATATCTTGAAATTCCATTCAAGGCAAATACCTTTGGTTGAAATGCCGTAGCATACTTTCCTCGGGTATCCGGTCAATGAAGAAAATAGCATTGAACTCCCAAGGAAATATATTCAATACTGTATTGACCAGGGTGTAAGAGTATTGCAGGCGTAACATGAAAAGGCAAAGTCCAAACTTTACAATATTTTTGTGGCCTGCGACTTCAGGAGTCAATTGGCCACATATTTGGGTCTGAGATTCTAGAGAACTACATGGAATAATGCATCCATATCGTAGACCTGACATAAACGAACCGAGCAGCTTCTAAGCAGGGGCTAAATAGCCAAAGCAGATCCTCTTCGCTGTTCAAGTGTCTGTTTTACGACCACTTATTATAGGTTTACAAGGAAGTTTCCGTTATAATGTAGTGAATTTAAAAAAAAATGAACGGGATAGACATAATGTATACCCACCAATAAAGCTGATCCGGAATCTGAAGATCTCTATGTAGCTCTAGAAATATATCCAAAGGGGAGCCGCAAACATTTTTTTTACCTAAGGTAGTCATATGAGGTGCCAATTGAAAGGTCTTCATGTGAACTTTCAATGACAGGCTCTAAAATAGTGCTATCAGCTATGTGGTGTGCAGTGGGAAGGGAAATATGCGGAAAATTAATACCAACAATACTAAACGAAGAGCCAATAAATCTAGATCATCCTGAAGTAGACTACAGTCGACACAAAAGACACGGATCATGAAGACATTAAAATCGTTTTTGTTAAGAAGACAATGTGACTTAATGGCCGAAATGGGCCGGAAAAGGGCTCTTGAAAGACAACAATAGACAGGAATAAAGAAGAAGAGATATACTACTCATTGAATGTAACTTGACAACCAACTGGAAAGGAAGGGAAAGAGCCAGATGATCTCCAAGGCTCCTGCAACAACAGTAGAAAATTTTATAAGATTGGTCAAAGACGATCGAGCTCTTATGAACCCATGTTGCTTTGGTACTAAGAAGTTTAGAGTTAACAATATACGAGTACTTCAATAAATTAGCAAAAAGAATAATAAAGTGATGGGACGACAATTTTTAAGCAGTAGATGCATCACCATTCTGAAAAATTTGCAAAAGGTATGATATCTCTCAATACGAAGAGAAAAGGCCCGTTGGCAAACATTTATAGAAAAAACTAGATAGGGGAACAGATAGCTGATGAGAAGCACTTAAACCAAAAGTTAGGGAAGCCATCAAGACCAGCACCAATAGAGACACAAGTACATTAATGAGTTTTTTGAATTCATCAGAATAACAGTTAATAGAAGAAATCGAGGTTTGATAAAAAGCAGAAACAGGTGGACTCTGGATAGAATAGGTTGAAGGGTTATAAAGATAAGAAAAATTAGCATAAAAAGCTCGCAAATATTTTGAGGCCAAGGTACGAGGTGGCCATTTAGTTGGAAAGAATAGGGAGATTTCGACGAACACTTGAAGAAACGGATGTATTTCCAACCTGGATTTGATTGATGAAAGTTAAGCAGAGCTCAGCGCTTTTGAAGTAAGTAGACATTGCAAATTTTGTTACTTTTTTTTACTTTGGTCAGGTCTATATTGAGAATAAATTAAACAATCCTTAGAAAACCTACTATGTAAAAAGGCACAATGTGCATTATCTTTTTCTTTTAAGATATATAACATACTCAAATTTAACCAGATTGTTCTTTTGGAGTCACGAGATTAGGTAAAAGAAGCTGACCCTGACAAGACTCAGTTGAGGAAGTTATAACATTTTTTATAAGCAGCTTCGGGGTCAATACCAGCAAAAAAGGAGCTGCAATTCAAGGAGGAAATAAATTCAGAAATAAAAGTTGATTTGCCTTGCAAAATTTGTTACGCATTTTCTTGGAAGTAGGCTTGTGAGTTGGGATAAGAAGAGACACTTCAAATCGAAGAGGGTGTGGGTCGTAAGGTAGCTAAGGGAAACGAGCAGGAGATTGTTTCGAGAAAGAACAATCGTGTAGGAACCGGCCATTAATATTAGAAAGAATATTGAATTGTATGAGGGAGCAGAAAGATGTAGAAGAGAATATTAAAATCGATTTTGCGAGGGACCAAAAACAATCTGATTTCCATACTAGGATAGAGAAGCGAGGTTACAGTCATCTGCAAAACGTAACAGATAACATGCATGAAATTCAGAAAAGAATGTGTCATAGATGAAAATATGAGAAGCACAAAAGACACCTGTTCAAACCACAAATACAAGAATTAGAATAACTGAGTAAAGAATAAATAGGACGACTAATAACAAATTTTGGTGAGGCTTTCGTTTACTGTTACTAAGATTACCTTTTGAAATCGAAAAAAGGTTTTGCCAAGACACCTGGACACCAAAAGTTGCAGTTTTGAACCAAGTCGTGGTTTGCTGGCATATTGTGATACCATTGACAACGAAAAACCAGTGGAATGTACGCTCTTCATGAGGACGGACCGGGAAGACGCAGTTCTTTTTCTGAAGACAAGGAAATCAGAAGTACTAGACGGTGTCTAGGTGAGGTTCTGCAGCTGGCATGTAGCGAGGCCCATATTGATCAACAAGGGGATAAAGAACCTCGCCTTACCGTGTGCATGTTACCAGGTACGCATATAAACACTACTAGAAAACTACTTCAAAAACTCAAAAGTAGAAAACTGAGCAAATCGGATAAGCGGACAAAACCGCGGCGGGTGTATTGGCTCTTAGCCGACTTATGGCCAATGTTGGATGAGCAATCTCGGCAAGAAGGCGAATTTTGATGAGCGTCTTAGTTTGGGCGTAGTCTGCGGTGCCCTCAGCAAGGAAGTGCACCAAAATTGGCTGTCGCAGTTTCTGAGTTGGCTCTGTTAATCATCGCAGGGCTGATAGCCAGCGTTCTCCTTACTTGAGAAAGTAGAAAAATCGACTTACGTATACCAGAATGAGATAAAAGCGAATGAAAGCAATCCTGGGTGAAGGAATTGCATGGTAGATGAACCGTGACGCCTATCAATTTAGATTAAGTGGACAGGGATGTTTTTAATATTTTATGCAAGAGAAAAGAAGAACGCCTAATACACATTATCATGAAAGAGGGCCAGAGACAGGCAGGAAACTGTAGAGCTATCTCAGGAGACCATTTTTATCAGAGATCAAATCAGATCGATTGCTAATTTGGACCATGTGGCATTTTATGCTCGGGTATTCCTAACAGTGAAAACTAACATTTAAAAAATTTAAAATTGTTTACCTTCCACAGTATTTTTCTCCATTAAACATTTCACTGACTGATGTTAAGTGATGCGAATAAACGAACTATTTTCCAAAGAACAAGGAAACGTTATTAAAGATCTCCAACTTTTAGTAAGAGAAACTTTATAAAGTCTGCATTTTAAAAGCACCTCATAAACTTCACCGCATTTAAGGCTATATAAACCCATTTAGGAGCATCAAATACCCATTTAAACAATTTAAAACAACCCATTGTCGTTCACTCAACTGCAACTATTATCATTTTGTATGGAGTCTCTCCTTCACCTCCAAATCAGAAGCAGAACAATTGAAGGTTAAATGATCTCCCCCCAAAAAAAGAAATTTAACCATATCTCTTCCATCATTTGCATGAGTACCAACTATAACCACCTTCAAGTACGCACACGGTATACCAAGACAAAGTGCGCATATTGCAATGCACCTGGTAAAGAAAAATAAATAGAAAAAAAATTAAAAACAAAATTTTGAAACAAATATGATATTGTTGATAGCAAGCAGTTTAAAATTAACTCACTGTCTCCATAAAGAATTGCAGATACACCAGTATAGGCCGTTCCAGACGGACCCGACATACGAGTACATTTGTGTACGGATATTGAGTGGAATATGCACTAACGTATGACCGTATGAATAGCATTTATGAAAACAAGGTCATTATCACATATCATCGCGACTTATTTCATTGTGTCCACCCCCGCATATACAAGTATGAGTACGACTATACTCATATTTAAATGGAACGTACAAATTGTTACAGTCAGCAAAATGAAAGATATAATAGAAAGATACTTTATACTACTATATACTATATATTCGCGCGAAAGAAAGCAAACATTACTGTATGAATTGGCTAGAATAATGGCTAGAGAGAAATAATTGTTGTTGAGGAAGAAATTTTCGCAACAATGTATTGTATTTGAAAGTGGCTTTCAAAATATTTTAACTTTGAATTTTTCGCGTTTTTTCAAATCATAGATTGTAGTAGATTTTTAATGAAATTTGGATAGGGAAAAGTGCTGATTGAGCCGAGCTGTGAAGGGAATTTTTAGTTTTCCTAACACTATTGACGCCAACAAGACGTCTTCAGCATTTATTCATTCCTACACACATGATGCATGGAAACTGAAATAATGTGTATGCAAGCTAAGAGGAAAATTGTCTGCATGATGGGTGGTAAATTACAGTTAAGGGCTGTCGTTTTCGTGCATTTCCGGATGAAAATTATACTGAAAAAAAATTAAAACAATTTGTAAGAAATTGCAGAAAGTGTAATTGCTTTAAGCAATTTTCGTAGAACAATAAAATTTTAATGAACGACAAATTGAAGTGTACAAGAAAAATTCACCGTATTTTCTTTAAGATTAGAGGCTTGAGAGAAAGCCGTAGCGTTCGGAGTCTAAATAATCTTTGCACGATTTCTAGTGTTATTTGGCGTTGATTGTCCGTGAAGGACTTGCAATAATGGGGTGCCTCAGTGAAACAGGTGTTCGTTTTTACACTCCTCCGGGCACGCATTTATGCGCGTCCGCGTTGTCGTGGCGCGGGTTCTTTCCTCTAGCACCAACTTCTACTACAAATTATCTATCGCATACACGATTTGCAGGATGAAGAAATACGAAGCGCAAAAAAATAGTTTTATGTTACATACCATTCTTGTTCCCTGCACGCTGCCAGAAACGTACCTTGTCCTCGACGAAAAACTGTATTGCACAGAAGAAAGTGGGGCATCCGAGTGGAGTTGGTGCCCTCCCAACCGAACTTAAGGTCCTGATGGTTGAGCCTACGTGCAAGAACTCTCTATCACTGGTGAGAGCCTCTGAAACAGAAAATAAAACCATAACCCAATGGCTGGGTTATCCGAGGTTCGTCCTCCCATCAATGTGGGTTCTTTTGAACGACGAAAAAAGAAGACCGAAAGTTGTTCCTCTTTGACAATTCATCTTTATTTGCAAAGAATTTTTTAAATACTTGCTTAACCCTTGCGGCGGAACTCGAAGTATTCTAAATATTTATTGCAATACACTGATTGCATTGCTGAAACAATCAACAAAATATTATTCGCACTTCATTGAGAGAACTTAGTACAATGCTTGTTATAAAAGTATCTGAAGCTTCCAAAATAAACAAACTATAATTTTTGAGTAAGATCACGGTTAATCCGCCATCCCATACGAAGCATATATGGCTTTACAATTTTAGCCCAGTCATATTAGGGCTTTCACCTCGGAATGAAAGATAATAAGCTGCAAATTGGTATGAACCTTTGTTTTGTCATTCTAAATGTTGTCTCAAAAGTCACAATCGTTATCGTGTCCGCGTCTCAATATATTCAAGGTCAAAGGTCACAAAAATCGGTTTTTCGCGAATATCTGGCTTCCTATCGGTTAAATGAGATTTGCATTTATTATAAAAGTTGTAGGCTATAAAATTCCCTACAACTTTTGTTTAAACTTTTTTTTCATACGACCAACCGTTTTGAAGGTAGAGCGCGAAGAGTGCACATCGTACAGTCATATACGGCCTAATGCAAGGTCAAGCGTGAGTTATGGTTATCAGTACGTTATAAAGTCAATTATTTACTTGGAAATTATAATTATTAAACAATGCCTATTATTTATGTACTAACTATTAATTATTTATATTTAATTAAAGTAAGTAACTTGATTATTTATATATAATTATTCATATTTAACTATTTAAGTATAAAATATTATTAATTCTGGATTATATATTTTAGTTTTATTTTAAGTTAAAATGATAGTAAGAGTATATATTTTACACATATTTTTATTTATTATTAAATACGGCATAATATACATTTATCAAAATGTGAGTTCAAATATCAAAAGTATCTTTGTTGATTTTAATTGTAATGAAATTGGAAATGGAAGCTAATTATCTTCTTCTTGTTCGTCGTCTTCTTCTTCTTGTCGCTCAAAAATGTTCGATTCATTGTCATCATCCTCATTATCTGTCATGTTCATCTCCAAACCTTCCAGAATATCGGGATCATATGTATTTTCTTCATCGGGATTACTTGGATACAGTGAAGCGTTGAGGCAAGCTTGTCCGTTGCACTGGTCGCAAGCTAAAGAACATTGTAGCCCTGATTTTCTGCATCCACAGCGGGAACCACAACCATTTTTGCAATTGCAAAATATTACGTTTAGTAGTTCGGCTGGTGCTGGAGGTAATAACGTTCGTATGGGCTCCAGGATTTCATTTTCAAGCATCCAGCCCCATTCTTTAGGTTCTAAGTCCTTCCCTAACCACGTTTGAATCTGGTAGTAGACACGTTTTATGTGTTGATGAGCTGCTACACTTGTTGGTGGAAGTGTTGACAGTTGTACAGATTTATTTAGTTTTGTAAATTTGATGAATTGCGTGTAGCGGAAATGATCAATGTTGTCCTCAGATTTTGGAGCATTATATAATGCCAACAAGATGCGCACTCCATTTTCTAATAATGTTTGTTTTGGGCAGTTTTCTTGTTGAAATACTTCCACCAGTTTATCTAAATCAGGAATTTTTTCCAATGCTCTAGTAACAGTTTTTTTTCCTTTTTTAAATAGCGCAGAAGTCGTGTCACAGCCACTGAATGCGTGTAAAAATAAAATGTGCTTTTTAGTACGAGGATATTGGTCAAAACTTATAGTAGAATATATTTGTGTTTTGACATTGCCTTTGCCAACTTTTTTCAAAAAAATTTCCTGATGATGTGACTGAGTACGTCCAATTAAAATAACGAGCAAATCGATATCTTCTCCTATGATGACAGCAGTCTTTTGATGTTCTGATAAGGCAATAGCTGTGTCAATGATGAGAACATCAGCATCATCTCTGGCTTGTTTTGTTGTGATATTAACAGTTTTAAATTTTTCAACAAGCATGTCGATAAATTTTTTTTTATTAGACCGATTTGATTAAAAATTTTTCTTGACTGATTGGCACAACCATTGTTTCGTCAAAACAAACTTCATATGATTTTGAAAGTGCAGCAGTTCTTCTTTGTTGTTCCAGTGCTTTAATATTTTTACTATAGTCCGAATATCCGTCAAATACAACAACAATTGCTGAGCCATAATGTGTTTGTAAATATTTAATGTACTTATTTAAAATAATAGAGAAAGTATCGTCTTTGCTCCATACGACGCGATGCAGAAGAAATCCACCATCGATGATGTATGTTACATTATTTTCATCAAGATCGATAACGACAGGCATCATATTGTCATATAATGTTGCTTTCGTGGTTTTTCTCATGCCATTACTATCAAATAAAGATGTCGGATACGGGCTTAGTTCATACTGAAGATATTCTTGTAAATTACTTTCAAATTTTTTGCTTACAGTTATTCTCTGGAAAAGTAACATTGGATCTATAGAAACTTTACAATCATTAATTTTGACAGATTTGTTAATGGCTGAAAGCGGTAAAACCTTATCGACGCGTTTTAACTTTATTTCGTTGAAGTTCAAACCAGTAATCTTTACCATAGATTGCAATCCGATTTCATGGGCTCGGTGACAATTAATTTGGTCATTTCCAACGATTCCTGAAGCTAAGGATTTTATACTTAAATAGTTAAATATGAATAATTATATATAAATAATCAAGTTACTTACTTTAATTAAATATAAATAATTAATAGTTAGTACATAAATAATAGGCATTGTTTAATAATTATAATTTCCAAGTAAATAATTGACTTTATAACGTACTGATAACCATAACTCACGCTTGACCTTGCATTAGGCCGTATATGACTGTACGATGTGCACTCTTCGCGCTCTACCTTCAAAACGGTTGGTCGTATGAAAAAAAAGTTTAAACAAAAGTTGTAGGGAATTTTATAGCCTACAACTTTTATAATAAATGCAAATCTCATTTAACCGATAGGAAGCCAGATATTCGCGAAAAACCGATTTTTGTGACCTTTGACCTTGAATATCTTGAGACGCGGACACGATAACGATTGTGACTTTTGAGACAACATTTAGAATGACAAAACAAAGGTTCATACCAATTTGCAGCTTATTATCTTTCATTCCGAGGTTGACCCCTTTTTTTACCTAATATGACTGGGCTATTTCACTACTCACTTGCACAGTATCGATACGGCGCTTCAAAGACTACGGTCAAAGCAAATGATTCGGATGATCCCGTTCCGGCTCGAAAATGGTAGGAAAAAGCTTGGTCCCTCCACAACGGGTAGCTGTGCGCTTGGCGACAACGGGGAGTTGAATAGAAATCGTCGACGGGTGAAGTTTGAAGCGACGGTGAAAAATAAACGGAAAGTGATATTCTATCGAGAAGAAAGAAACTGAAGTGAAAGATCTGAAGAGAAACGTGACGGGTTGTACCTCAGCTAACGTTTTCGTTGCGTGTGTGAAATCAAATTGAACACCTGAGGGGAAAAATTTGCGTGTCAGGGATCAAATCACTGCGATTCGATAATTTTCATTTTTACAATTTATGAAATTGACTAGTGAGGCATTCAATTCATACTCGAATCTGCTGGCCAAGCACTATAAAAACATGACAAGCAATTTGCGTGAATAACCAATGACTAAGTCAAATCTAAATTTAACGTGTCAACATCTTGCTGTGCTTGTCAAGCTAGACGGGTCAAAGTCTTAGTAAAACATTTTGGACGACAAATGCAGCATCATCAAAAGATTCACGTATGAAGCATGATTTAGTGGAAGAATGTCAATTGAAAATGACATTTGACGTTGTTAACAAAAGTACATATCACGTAATTAAGGAAAGAAACGAATTATCAATAGATACAGAAGCAGCAAATGCTTTTAATAGATGCTATTATGATTACCCCTAAAGTAAATAAGTGCTAAATGATGTCTTTTATATTGTTACATGTCCAAATAATTCTGCGAGCTACAGTCGCAATTGTTGTCGCAACTATTAATAACATCATGATCAATAAACGAATGCACTCGAAATCACAAGAATGAGCCAAGTAGATCCATGATCAACATCTGAAAGTGACGTCACTGCGGCCATTTAGAATTGCTCGAATATTCCAGACAGTTCTCGTCATAACATTCGCCAATGTACGAGAAATGGATTGAATGACTAGAGACCCTATATAAAGCCGAGTTGAATGAATGGGGGAGGTAGTAAAACTGCGATAGTAAACACTGCGATGAGTAGAGCGCGAATTAAAGGAGGTATTGATTAATAGTGAAGTGATTTTCGTGATACAGATAATTGGAATAGCCAAGTGAAAAATAACATTTTGATTGATTTTTGTAAAATAATGAAATTGTAGATCGTGCATTCTTAGTAAATAAACTCTTTTGACTTAATTTTAAAAGACAGTGCGTTTTCACTTTCCCGGAACATTAAAACTATCGGCCGCGAACCATAACACGAGACAGTGGTGTCAGAAGTGAGAGAGAAAACATTGAAAGTGAAAACTTTTAAACATTTTCAAAGTGCACAATAGTGAAATTTAACGTGGAAACTAGTAGAAAAAAATCGAAATAATAAAATGCCACGAAGCCTACATTAAAAAATTAATGAATTGACCATGTCGGAGCAAAGAACACACTGATTGCACGCTTCCATGATGCGATTGAATCGGAAGGCATGTATCTGGGTTCGGGTTAGCCCTCAGATGCGGAAAAAGGCGCAGAAGGTGGAGAAGCAGAAACACCGAAATCAAAGGAACCAGAAAATGCGCTGTTGCAATTGTTGATGCTGATGCAGCAAGAGCAGCGACAAGTGTCATCTAGTTAAACTGCGAAGCTGGACCAACAGGCAATCAAAATCAAGGCGGATTTGCAAAAACAGTCAACTGATTTGAAGGCAGATTTACAAAAACAGTCAACCGAAATAAAAGTGGAGCTCGGTAGTCTGAACAACCAAATTAAATGCGACGAGGAAAAGGTATACCAGGTCGAGTAGGTCAGCCAGGTCGAGGAGAGAAAAAAATGAAAAAGCAATTGGAAGCAGCAAAGGCAGTAGTAACCACCTCACCCGCCCCACTTATAACCGCAGCGCAAAGCACATCCAGAAATGTGAAAGCGCCAATATTCGACGGGCAAACGGTCTGGAGTATTTACAAAACCCAGTTTGAAGCCGCCGCTAGGACAAATCACTGGGATGAGCAGGAACGAGCAACTGCATTAATTCTTGCTCTAAGAGGCCCAACTGTCGAGCTTTTGCAGACTATCCACGTTGAGTTCACTCAAACTCGGCTGCTATAATGAGTGCGCTCGACATGCGTTATAGAGACGATCGTCCGAAGCAGATATTTCGGTCACAGCTACGGCATCGGTTGCAGAAGTCTGGCGCAACCTTACAGCAGCTAGCCCAAGGCGTTGAGCGACTGACACTTTTGGCTTACCCAGCTTACGACCCAGAACATCGAGATGAAGCAGCAACAGAAGCATTCATCAGCGCATTAAAGGACCCGGAATTGCAATAAGCCGTGCGTTTAGCTCAAAAGCAAACAGTCAAGGATGCATTGGCTTATAGTCTGAACTTTGAAGCAGCGAAAAATGTGACTCGTACCACTGCCCGGGTCCGCGAGGTAGTGGCAGACGATTGAAGGTGTGAGCGTGTGGAAATTGAGCGAGACCCACAGGTAAATGGTAAGCCTAGATGCTAGAATTGCGGAGAGAAGGGGCACCTGCAAAGAGACTGCAAGAAGCGAAGGAAACCGGGCTATTGTCCAGGGTGTGCAGCTAGGAGGAGATCGAGAACGAGTCAGGAGCCCAGAATGGAAGCCCTTCAAACTGAGGGGTCAGGAAACATGCAAGAGCCAACTTCGTGGGGCAGAGGTTGGCTAGGAGGATCGACGTCCCCAGCACCACCCTCCGTGTCAAGACTACATCGTGGAGAAGCAGACTTATGCCTTTGGGGTCAAGTTGACGGAGAACATTGCACCATAACAATCGACACTGGTGCAACCCGATCGATTATCCCACCAGACCTAGTGAGACAACAACTATTTCACAAGGGCAGGATTTTCTCACTACGGACAGCTACGGAAGAAACGGCACCTGTCCATGGAGAAGTCAAGCTCCAGATACAGTTAGGAGACCTTACTTTCCGATATAATTTTCTGGTCGCGAACATTGTGGATGACTGCATTCTCGGAATGGGTTTTCTGCGACCACATGGAATTACGTTTGATTTGGGCAAACGGGTATTGAAATAGTGGAATTTAGAAGTATTGATGGAGGATCCCAGCGTCAAAATTCTCACGATGAATGTGGTAGTATGTACCAACACGGATGTACCGAATTCTTCCGAAAGCATTGTATGGGCCAAGCTTGATGATGATTCTGGAGACCACCGATCTTATCTGATAGTGCCAACGAAGACATCGGCATTGCGCAGTTTGATTGTAGGACGAAGCCTTGTAAGATCTATAAGGAACGAATACGTGCCGGTTAGAGTCCTGAACATCGCAGACTCGACCACGAGCATCAAAGCAGGAAAAGTCATCGGCAGCAGGAGAAGTCATCGGCATCACGACCATCATTGGAAAAGGAGGCAAGACACAGACGTCTGCAATATTGAAGCAGGTCAAATTGCCAGCGCGGCTATTCAAGCGAGCCTCTGATCTGGTCACCAAGTAAGACATCTTCCCAACAAGCCCGGATGACCAAGGCCGAATGAGTATAGTAACTCACGTCATAGGTACTCGTACACAGGGAGCCAAGCTGATTCGACAAGCACCGAGACGTCTTCCTATAGCCAAACAAGGAGAAGTGAGCGTACTGATCTCGGACATGGAAAAACAAGGGGTTATCGAGCCTTCTGTCAGTCCATGGGCCGCGCCAGTAGTTCTAGTAAAGAAAAAGGATGGCAGCACTCGTTTTTGTGTCGACTATAGGCAGCTTAACGATGTCACTAAGAAAGATAGTTACCCGCCCCCACGCATCTACGACACCATGGACACTTTAGCCGACGCAAAATGGTTTTCTACACTCGATCTCAAGAGTGACTACTGGCAGGTAGAAATGACAAGAAGGACCGAGAGAAGACCGAATTTTCAGTTGGGATAGGATTGTGGCAATTTGTGGCGATGCCATTTGGGCTTTGCAATGCTCCAGCTACCTTCGAACGCCTGATGGAAAACGTGCTACGAGGCCTATCCTGGAAGACCTACTTGGTGTATCTAGATGACATCATTGTTATCGGGAGAACGTTTGAAGAGCATGTGCGGAACTTAGAAGAGGTTTTCTGCCCATTGCGACTGGCGAATTTGAAACTTAGTCCTGACAAGTGTACCCTTTTCGCAGCTGAAGTAAAATACCTGGGACACGTTGTATCAGCAGAAGGGGTCAAAACAGACATTGAGAAAATTGAAGCCGTTAAAAGCTGGCCAACACCAAACAACAAGCGCCAACTACGAAGTTTTCTGGGTGTGGCGACCTAACAAATATCGAAGATTCGTCATAGACTTTGCCAAAATAGCTAAGTGTCTCCATCAGCTAACCGCGAAAAATCGTCCGTATGTCTGGAATGAAAATTGCCAGACAGCCTTTGAGACCTTAAAGGAGAAGCTTTGCGAATCACTCGCGCCAGCATATCCAAATCTCGAAAAAATGTTTGTAGTTGACATCGATGCGAGCAACGACCCGGTTGGAGCTGTACTCTCCCAGCAGATCGAAGGCGAACAAAGAGTCATCCCGCATTAGAGTCGAGTTCTCTCAAAAAGTGAGAGGAACAAGCAGTTCCACAAGTACTTATATGAACAGATGTTTGTTCTTCGAACAGACCATGCATCGCTGAGATGGCTAATTAACTTCAAAAACCCGGAGGGACAAGTTGCGAGATGGATCGGAAGATTGCAGTCATACGACTACGAAATTGTTCTTCGGAAGGGCGGAGTTCATTGAAATGCTGACGCCCTTTCTCGTCGTCCATGTCCAGCTAACTGCAAGTGTTGCCGACGGATTGAGGAAAAGGTGCCGCCCATTAATCTGCAAGTGATGACGGCCGAATTCAATGAAGGTTGGTCATTGGAGGAGATTTGAAACGCCCAGCTAGGCGATGAAAACATCGGACCGTTGCTCGTATGGAAGGAGACAACTGGGCGACCTGAGTGGAAGGACGTTTCAATGCATGGCGCAACCCTGAAAAGCTATTGGGCACAATGGAACTCTCTTCAAGTGGAGGGTGGCGTACTCAAGGGGAAATGGGAAACGGCGGATAGCAGCTCCTATAGGATGCAAACTATACTTCCCTAAAGCCGAATACACGAGGCGGTGAAGGAAATGCATGAAGGAACCTCGGGAGGCCACCTTGGTGTTAACAAGACCTTAACGAAATTGCGGGAAAGGTTTTCCTGGCTCCACGCTCGAGAAGACGTAGAGAACTGGTGCCGTAGATGCACCATTTGCGCTTCGTCAAAGGTCCAAAGCGACGACTGAGAGGACAAATGCAAACCTATAACGTGGGGGTATCGTTTGAAAGGATTGCTGTTCATATCGCGGGACCCTTTCCTGAATCCAAATGGCGAAATCGATACACACTGGTTGTGGCCGATTATTTCAGCAAGTGGCCCGAGGTCTACCCCATTCCCAACCAGGAAGCAACTACCGTAGCCGAACAGCTAGTGTTAAATTGGGTCTGTAGGTACGGCGTACCTTATGAACTACATTCGAATCAAGGCCGAAACTTTGAGTCACTAGTTTTTGGCGAAATTTCGAGCTGCTGGGAATACGGAAAATGAGGACGATACCGCTGCATCCCCAATCCGATGGAATGGTCGTACGTTTTAAGGGCACACTCAACAAACATCTGGTCAAGATGGTTGACGAGAACCAAAGGGACTGGGACCGGCACATCCCATTATTCTTGATGGCGTATAGAGCTGCCGTACATGAATCGACGGGCCAAGTCCCAGCCAAAGTCATTTTCGGAAAGACTCTTCGTCTGCCGGCTGATATAAAGTTCGGAACACCCCCTGAGAAACCTCAAACGATCTCAGAGTACGCAAGTGAGCTAAGGCAACGGTTGAACATCGGACAGTGCGAAAACACCTCGAATTGGTCGTCGACGTGCTTGACAGTGAACAATTCGTCTATTGTCGATCTACCTGCTCTAAAACCACATTGATACTCCCCAATAATACTGTTGGCGTATGATCCGATTTTATTTTCTAAGATCCTTGAAAATATTTTGTACGCCGTACAAAGCAGTGATATGCTTCTATAGTTTTTGCACTGTAGTTTGTCACCTTTTTTGTGGATAGGGAATATAATTGATCGGCTCCACTCTTTCGGCATATGTTCTTGTTGCCAAATATACTGGATGAACATGCTGCGACCATATCTGATGAGCTCCACTGCAAGCGGATCGATGCCCAGCGCTTTATTGTTCGTTCGGGCTTTCATGGTAGGGCAAACTTCATCCTGGATGGTGGGGCCAATGGAAGATCCCCGAAAACATCTGTAGGCACCGATGTTCTGAAGCTGTGCGGAGGATTTAGAAGGTTTTTGAAAAATGATGCCCATCTTTCCTCAATCTTGGTTTTATCAGCGATGCTATTGCCGATGTTATCACGACAGAGCGTGGTTTTGTTTCAGGCTTTTCACTACTTTGTATGCTTGTCTTGTGTTGTTGCTCGCTAGACTTACATCGATACTTCTCACCTAGTTGTCATAGTATTTTCTTTTCTTAATTTTAATTATCTTATTCGCTCCTCTTCTGAGATTTTCAAAATGTTCTCTTATCGTCTGGAATACTTGTCCTTGTGCTATTCTATGAATTTCAAGGTTTAAATAAAACAATGATGAACTAAGTGAGATGCATTGCTATTTATTGACCAATGTTGTCAAGGAATGAAAGGTATCAAAAACTCTACTATAAGATGCCTTAGCTACCTTAATGGATTAAAAGTGTTTCACGCCAAAAATAAATCAAATCTTTTTCCAATGATTTGAAAGTATTCACCAATCAAATGCAACAACTAAATATCAATTGCATTTCTACCGATTCATCATAACCGCAGGTGTAATTAGGTACCGATCATCGACCAAATTACAAACTATCTATTAAATTCACGCTTCTACCGCGCTGAATATTATTTGATTGATGCAAATCATTAAATAATTACGTTTAATAAGATTGCACGAAATTGTTCAACAATTTCCCATCACACTATAATTATTAAAGTTGCATACAAAACCAAGAGAAAATAACATGAAACATCCAAGAAAAATAAATATTATAATTAATATGAACAATACTTACGTGTTTCTGGTTGTGGTCTTGTTTTTGTTCCCATGATGAGTTTTAGCAACAATGTAAGCGTAATTGCTCGTTTTATTGTATACTTTTTCTCCTTTTATTTAATTTTTTTCTGTGTGGTGGTGACAAACTTTTTGGTTGATAGATTGGTGGTTGATAAGTTTAGATCGATTTATCCAGGAATAATATTGTTAACTTTTCTTTTATTGAATTTTCAGTTTTAGTGATTTTTTATTACCGAAAAAATATATTATTTTCTTTAAGGACACTTTAGTAAGACACTATTTTACTTAAAATTTAATTTTTTTCTTTTTTCAATTATAAATTAAAATTAAAATTTCTACTTGTAGATAAAGACTTTTGTATAGAATGTTAAGCTAAATTCTTTTTTTGTGATAACAATTTAGACCAAACGTTTTTTGACGTTTTTTTCACTAAAAGTTACTATCGGCGCTTATTAGTTAAATTGATACTATAACTCTATAGATCTTCGTTATATTACACAAAGCTATTATTGAATTGACTAATTAAGCACTTTATTTGATTTTTGCGTTTGTTGCTTATTTTGTATTACTAAGCTCCTTATTTTGGTTCTTATGTATTTTGAAGGAGTTTACTACTTTCAATAATTTGCTAAGGTTATTTTTTTTAAATTTAATATTTAATTTGGTTTTGTTAGGATCTGTGATTGTGGAATGTACGTTATTATAGTGTAGAATTTAGGATGCTTTTTTTATTGATTTTCAGTTGGATTGGTTTGGATTTAATTATTTGCTCGTTTTATTTTTGTTGTTACTATTAAAAGTATTTTGATGAAATTCCGGGCGGTCGTGGCTTTAATGGTGGAGCTCTCCGTTTAAGATCAATCGATGGAGCCCAGTGATATGTCCATATGTAACCCATGAGAATAGGTACACGCCAGATGGCTCCTGTAAATGAAAAAAATATATATTTGTTGTTAGTTAGAGAAAAGAGATTTTTTTTTAACAGGGAATTTAATTGTTGTTTAGTTAATTTTCTCTAGTTTTTCACGTTTTCACGTTTCGATTAATTTCCTAAAAAATAAATAAATGTTAAAAACATTCTGACAACTACCCGAAGGCTATGTAAGAAATGGGAAACAAAAACAAATAGTTTAACAAAGCAATTTGAACTTGTGTGTGTTTTATTTTCAAATGATAGCAAGTGTTTTAAGTATTTTGAATGAAAAAGACAAATTTCCTTGTATTCAGGAATTTGCTTGCACATTTTAATTAGCGATTGTTGCGGCCACAGTATCATCAATGCAAGAATTTATTATTTACTAAGTTGAATTTTGATCCCACCGACGCTAGGATACAGCAATATATTTTTGTTCAAAATCGCCAAATTTTATCCTGACTGGCTTAATTTGCTATTATTTATAACAAATATTCTGTCTTAATAAAATTGAAAATAATTAAAGGATAGGGAACTGTTTTCGCATTAACAGAATTGTTTGAATTTACTTTTTGTACATACATAGTGTTGAGTTACAACTGTCGTTCCATTTAAAACAAATTATCGAATCGTGAAAAATGCAACATGATCAGCTTAACTTTACTGTGGTAACATAGCTCTGCTGTAAATTCGTAAAAATCAGGGGTCATATTTTAATTCAATTTAAAACATATCAAGCAGGCCAGTGTTCATCATTGCCACTGACAGCTACCAAAAGATATAGTTTTTATTGAATGGATTTCCGTCGGCTACTATTGAGTGATATTCAGCAGTTTTGCTTCACACTACTGCATAGGACAGTTTCAAGCTAGTGTTAAGGGAGAGTGATGTTGGAGGGCTTACAAAGAGATTTCATGGTATTTTAGCAGCTGAGTTCCACACTTTAAGCTTAAACTCAACATACTTCCTCGCAGGGGGAGTGCTGGTCCACAGGAGTATCCTTAGAGGCTTGCATTCTTTGAGGAGTGCCGTCTCCACGTACGCAAGGAAGTAGAGTTTTCCGTAAGGTTCCTCCGCGGACAGCATCTAACTACAAATGCTGGTCTTACTTTTGATGTAATTGCAGCCGGGAGTGAGGATGCTACATTGCCCCAGATCCTCAGACTGTTAAGCTACCCGTGCCCATAAAAAGAAGGCAGCCAGGAGCAAAAACTGCTGTCGCGACCGGAGCCTCAATGTTTGGCGAACCTTTGATTATACAAATGCCCTTGGCGGTAGGAACCCAGAAAAAACCGCGATGAAAATCGAGAAGGAAAAAATTACGGTGCAGGGGTCAGATCTCCAGTACCAGTACCGGAGGGTAGTGAGCGAGCAGGTTCCCGGCGATCGTCCTCTGACGACTGCAATGTTATAAAACTGGTGCACTTGACTTCTATAACAGATATATCTACAAGCAATATCGGGCTCGACGGCGTGAACATGATCGAAACAAGAGACCGAACATGGGGAAAGCTAGCAAAACCCAAAAATTAAGCCGCAACAAATTTCTTCAAAGATAACTCAGGCTCCTATAGGGGGAACCAACAATTCTGTCGTAATCTTTAGCTTCAACAACATCAGCTAAAACCTCAGAAACGCACGAATGAACGGACGTGCATGGTCCAAGCGGGAATAGTAACGAATAAGATATCAAAGACTTTACTAGACACTAAAGATTCATACACATATCAGCCGGATATAATCACGGCAGTCGGGCGCAGTAAAAAAACTACGCGCACTCCAGAACGCCCTATAAAAGAAGAGCGCGTAATGATCCACCGCGAAGTCGAAAAAGAAAAGAGAGAAGCGACCAAATAAGTGCGGTTGCTGATATCGGAGGCATTGTATCCAGAAACTGAAGCAGAAAACATATCTCCAAAGAGAAGGTTGGGAAATGCAATAGCTGTTTAACACTAATAGGAAGAAAGGCTAATCCGAAAGCAAAGGTGTATGGAACAGGCTCCTCGAGCTAGAGGAGCTCCTAAACCGAGTTGGGCATAACCGGCGTAGCTAGCTGAAAAGTGAAAAAGAGCAGAAGGCTTAAGAAGAGCCAAAGGTTAAGTCTATTGAAGAACAATCAAAAGAATGGTCTCTAGTCTAGTCGAAGGAGACCGGGATAAAAAGAGGAAAGAGGAGGATCAGGGGTTCCAAACACCTACAAAATGTCCCAAAAAAGAACGTTCTCAAATATGCCTAACAAAAAGAAACATCCTATAAGAGAGAGAAGAGAAAAACCACGACGAAGACCTGGTCGGCAGGCACCGATTGTGATACCCAAAGATGGCCAATACTGCGCAGATGTATTGGGGGACATCAGGAGAGGAGTAAAGCTCGAAGACAATAAAACCACCATTTAAGCAGTGCGACCAACCCGATCTGGCCAATACTAGTCGAACTTGGAGCAGAGGCAAATAATAAAGAAGCATTCTGCAATGAAGTCAAGGAGGTCCTCGGCAAAAGAGCAACGGCAACCTGGCTCGAGCTGATGCCAACGATATAAATCAGGGATATTGACTGCACCACGGACCTCACCGAAGTAGAGGAGGCAATCAAAAAGGAGCTGCCTAGCGTGGGAGCAGGGTTAAAGCGAGGTACACCAGAAAGCATATGGTTATCATTAGCCTGGCTAAGAAGGACGCCGGACAACTTCAGAATAAGTGAAAAGGGAGAATAGGTTGAGTCATCTCCAGGGTACAGCGAAAATCATTATCTCTTCAATGCTTTAAGTACCTTGATTATGGTCATACTGCACAGGAATGCAAGGGATCAAAAATTAGTTCCCCATGCTACAAATGCAGCGACATGGGACACTAAAAAAAAGAATGTACGAGGGAGGCATCCTGCATCCTTTGCAAGGGAACTGATCCCAAACCGGATTTGAAACACGTCTATTTCCAGGAAGCCTTAGCCAAGGCAAAAGCAGAACTTCGATGACCTGTATCCTGCAAGTAAACCTACACTGCATTAAAAGTGCGCAAAACCTGCCTGAGCAGTTTACACGGGATATGAAAACCGACTTTTGCTGCTGAGTGAGCAACACAACGACAAGAGTTCGTCATCATGTTATCCTGTACAAACTGGTACTGCCGTCATCTGGGCTCGGAAACGGGTTGATTTCCTAGCGGAGAGCTAAGGATGGAAGGATGATTTTGTGTAAGTTCGGTTTTCAAGAACTACATTCTTTAGTGTGTGCCTAACGTCGATCGAAGCGATCCCAAGCCAAGTTTAATGCTTTGGAGGATGCTATCTCGAGCGCAGATGGCCACGTACTCGTTGAAGGCGATCGAATGGGGCATGCCTCAAACGGATCCACGGGGAAAACGAGTCCGAAAGATAGCGGCCAGGACAGGACTCGTCGGGCTGAACACCGGCGATATGCTGACTTTCCACCATGTGGGCTATGAAGGAATCATACCTGAAATTACATTCAGCCCCTAATAAGGAGGGTATACAATTGAAGAGTATTAGAGGACCACTCACTCAGTGACCACCAGTACATTCTGCTTGAGATTCGTGATGTTGTCTCGCAATGCTCATGTTTTCGACCTTCCACGATTGAGTGGAACATTGCGAGGATGGACGTCGAGGGATTCGCCGAGGTGCGCCGTTGTTGGAAGATTCGCAGGGGACTGAAGAGCTAACAGCTCCAGACGTAGTGAACCCAATTACAAGCATCATCACGGACGCTTGCAGCGCTTCTATGCTCCATCGAAGACGACTACTGGTGGTCGAATGAAATCGTTGAAAAGCGAAGGGAGTATCACAAGCTTCGACGTGAAAATCAACGTGCACAGAACCGCGACGAGGCATGTAACTGGTTAGCCGCATATAAGTCGACCAGCAAATGCCTTGGTAAAATGGTTAACGGCGCTAAGGCTCGCTGCTGGCAAAATCTAACGGCAATATGAACAGGGATCCGTGGGGTCTTGGGTAGAATCTACTTATGCAGTAGCTTGGTGTCCTACGCAAGCCTGCATATATGAAGCAAAAAGATGCACAAAATTACTTCTCCCCGCCCATTCCGTCCGTGAGACGCTGTTCACGCGAAACAGACTTTTCATGCGGCTGGAACTGGAAAAGATACCCCTATCATTGAAACTAAGGCAGGCTCCAGGTCCAGATGGCGTCCCAGCTGAAGTGCTGCAGCTAGTCTTTCACCATTGTCTTGACTTGCTGCTCAGTACATCCAACGCTTGTGTACGGGAAGCGGATTTCCCGAAACGTTAGAAGGCTCGTACTGATCAACAAGATGAAGAAGAGTCTCGGGTCGTCGTCTGCATACTGCCCGTGATGCATGCTAGACATGGCTGGGAAAGTGCTAGAGAAGCCTGTTAAGGAAAGACTCACTCACGCGATTGGTGGTGCTGCGAACCTTTCTCCTCGGCTGTGCCCTTTTTAAAATCCAGAATATCTGATGGGGATATTGAGGGACTACCGGAAGGACAGAAGCCTTTTTTATGATACAATACATGGTCGATAAAAGATGCAAGTTATATTGGGTGTAGCTCAAGGATCTATCCTTGGCCGAAACCTGTTGAACGTATCCTACAATGGGCTACTGAAACTAAAGCTGCCGGATGTGTCGCGCTTGATCGGCTATGTGGATGATGTTGCAGACCTAGTTGCTGGGCGCACCGTCGAACAGGCGCAACTTAGACTAGGTATGCTAATGCGCTGGTTAATCGACTAGATGACCGCCCGCGGGTTCAGTCTAGCACTGGAGAAAACCAAAGTGGTCATCCTGACAAAGAAAAGAATCTCTAGAGTAAGTATGGTCAGTATTGGGGAAGTACTGGATGAAACGAAACCAACACTAAAATGCCTGGGTTTCTTTGAACAATCAAGGCAACGGCTGATCAAGCTTCCTTAGGCGTGTTGGCTTTGAGTCAACTTATGACCAACGTTGGGGGACCCAACCCATCAAGAAGGCGGCTATTGATGAGGTCCGTAGAGTCGGTGCTACTGTATGGAGCAGAAACATGTGGCGACACTCTCAGCAAGGAGCTGTACCGAAAACACTTGACACAGGTACAGAGAAGACGAGCGCTGAGGATTACATCTACATATCTGATAGTCTCTGGTCAGGCAGTGCTAGACATCGAACGGACGCATGATATCTGTCGCTTCCTTGCTAGAGAGCGCCGTACTATCTACCTACGTCGAAACAACGACACAAGGGAAACAGTTTCTGGCGGAGAGAGACAACGCTCACTCAATGACTGGCAGCAGTCCTGGGTGAACAGCAGGAAGGGAAGATGGACTCCCTGATCTGAGACCGTGGCTCAATAGAATGCGCGGTGACGCGGAATTCTACCTGCTCCAGTTCTTGAGCGAGCATGGGTGTTTTCAGTCTTACCTCCACAAGATTGGTAAGTCACGGTCGCCCGACTGTAAGTTTGCTCAGGAGAGGAAGACGTTGCCTACCACATATTTTTGCACGCAAAAGATGGGACAGGCTGGGCCGAGACCTCTATAAGGAAACAGGAGAGCTTCCTCCTGAAAGTCTTATCGGGGAGATGCTTGGGTTGGTTGAAAAATGGAAACATGTGGCAGTCTTCAAAGATAAAAAGGACACATAGCAGCAGGGATCAGTTTTCCAGCAATCCCTCTTTCCCTTTCCGCTAGAGGAAGTATCCCCCAACTTGAAGGTGCCACACAGCATAGCAAAACGAGGATTAACTCGAATTAATGTGTCAAACGGTTCCAGTTCGGTTCTCAGGTTGATAGGGGAGAATAGGTAGTCCAGACGCGGCTGGGTTGCCCCACACTCAGGGCGAAAGTATGTTAGCCTTCATCTCCCAACCACAAAAAATGGCAAATAAGTTGAGCCGACAGGACTACGCTCCTGTCGGATAGGTTTTGTACTCACTCTAAGATATGCAGACAGTAATAAGGAACGAATTCAAGTAAAAATTTCGATGAGAATAGTATATATATTAAATACTTGATTTCAAAGAAAAAAAGCCATTGTTATTTCAATTTAACTGGCCGTCAGCTTATTGCAATATGAGTCAGACTATTAAATTGATGTATTCTTAAAGATTATCAAAAATGTAGCCCATATATCTAGTAGGAAAACCCTGTTTAGTTGTTGTTGTAATCAATCGATTTTATTATAGATAAATTTACAAATTCTTTTATCACTAAAAAAGTTGGGTGAATTTCAATTTCTAAGGTATTTGTTGTTGTACGAGTAGTGCTCAGAAAGCTTGACTTTCATAATTTCGAATAACAAGTGCTTCATCGCGAGGGGGTTACCAATCCACCAACACTTCTCGATGCAAATAAAATAATTTTACAAAACCTTACTAAACTCGCGACCTGTCTGTTCGTCCGTCCGTATGTCACAGCAATTTTTCTCGTAAACCATAAAAGCTAGAAACATCACATTTTGTACGTAGTTGTAAAGTGATGCCCTCTTCAAAATTCAACTACAAAAAAAGTACAAAAAGTAAGGTGACTTCAAATTTCGCGGGCAACGTACATTCGACAATCGATTTTTTTATTTTTTTATGTTGGTTACGAACATAAATTTATAGTTTCAGCTAGAAAATATGTTTAGTTTGTTTGTGTGAGGCATAACGGTTAGAAGTGTTTTGCGAGCTCTGCGGTTTTTGGCTATCGAAAAAAATGAGTCAAAGCTCAAGAATTTTTTAGTCATAAACAACACCACAATCATGCCTCAGCCACCATATTCACCGGATTTGGCCCCATGTGACCTTTTCTTGTTCCCAAAGCTGAACAGACCTATGAAAGGACGGAGATTTGCAACGATTGAGGAGATAAAGACTGTCTCGCTGGAAGAGTTCAAGGCTATGCCGAAAGTGCTTATGAGAAGTGCTTCGAGGACTGGAAAAAGCGTTGGCACAAGTGTATTGATTACTTCGAAGGGGACAACATAAATGTTGACGAATAAATAAATACTTTTTCCTGAAAATACAAAGTCACCTTCTTTTTAGAACACGCCTCTTATAAGGTATTTAAGGGGGTCTTCTCATATAGGGGAGTGGCCTCTGAAAAAACAACCAAAGATAGTCGATATGGGTATCAAATGAAAGGTCTTGATGAAAACTTTGCAGAACAAGTCTAAAATTTGCATTTTTTGCTTCAAGGGGCACACAGAGAGGGGAAATACACGATAAATTTGTGTCCGCCCTCGCGATTAGACACCTGTGATCCAAAAAATCTAAATAAAATTATGGAGGTAGGTGTTTATGAGTAAAACAACAACAAACACCACAGAAGTCAAAAATCACTAAACTTTGTTAATAATAGTATGATCTTCGAATTTCACATTTTTTTCCCAGCAAAATCGTATGGATACCCTTAAACTCAATGAAATTCGATATTTATGTAGTCTTACAAAATATCCTTGGGCTTTCTAAGTTTTATTTCGGTATTTGATGGAGTTTCCATCGAATCAGACATTGCAGTTTTGATTGGATCTTCTTAAAATTTTCAGATAAGATCGATAACATACATATTTTTGGGAATTCATGATTTGAGAGATTTTTGTTTGTATGCAACAAAATGGCGACCGTTCAAAACGGAGAAACAATGGATTTTCTTTTAAACGTGCACATCTCTTTGAGATTTTTCTTAACTTTATTCGTTGCTGGTGATTGCATTTCGTAAGTTGAGTACAAAACCCTTCTGACATGAGCGCAGGTCTGTCTACCCAACTTTTTTATCCAGCTACGTAAGTTAGGCGAACTAAAGTCCCGTCCATAACCCTCCATGTGAATGCTTGTTAGGTTGAGGTTACTTTGAACTTGATACAGCAATGGATAAAACATTTAAATTAAGCGGTAATTAGATATGGGTAACGAAAAAAAGGTAGAACAATTGCAGCAGCTAGCCGATAGAGGAATGGAAACCCATTCGCTGATGCAGATTTTGAAAGTATTCACCTTAAGTCGACTGGAGAGCCGACTCAGAGAATCTACGGTTAAGTTGCTATTCATTCATATGAATATTTACAATTAGTAAAAACTGATCTCTTGGCGGATGAGGATCGAGAAGGTTCTGAATATAGTAATACTCAGCTCCGGGAATAGCTACTGAAATTGCCATCAATGTTTCCATTGATTAGTCGTTGGGACAGCTCAAAAAAGGCAGTCAGTTACGCGACTTTGAAAACTTATTGAAAATATTGAAGTTGTGATATTAAACGGACTGGTTGTGTTTTTAATTTCGTTGTTAATTACAAGAACATATCTCAAAGCAATAAAAATATATTTCATAAATGGATTAGATCCTGAAACTGTTTCGATGTTTTCTTCCTTATAGTCTTAAAACCCTAAAGTCGGGTTTAAAACTTCAAGGAAAAGGTCTACCACACTGAAACTGTTTTTTTCGCGCTTTGAAACAAAACGTTTGAGCAATTGCCTACATTTTTTTTGCTTTGGCACTATAACCCCTTTCGGGCCTTCGCTTAGAGATAGTTAGAGTATCTTATTATCTTGATCGAATGTATCGACACTCGAGAAGGTTATATAGTCAGTACCATGCTTTGGCCATGTGTCCCTCCTTCTACCTATAATACGTGCTGATTTTGAACTAATACATCATCATTATATCATAGCTGAACGGGCATATTAGTCCGTCCAAAGAATCACTCGAAACAAGTGTCGTTGTCACCAACGGGGTTCGAACCAGGGGCCTTCGGCTTACGCAGCGAGTACTCTAACCACTATACTATGGGGACTAAATAAATTATGTGCTTCAAAATTAGACAGTGAGATTTGGAGGATAGTCGGGCCAATAGCCTTAAAACTACGCCCCGCCCCCGGAACTTGAGCTCTATGAGTTCCTTCCACCAGGGTTAGTGCTATCCTTAAAAATTTCCATGAATTGTTACTTGATTCCTATATTTCTATTTCTTATCAGAGCAATTTAAGGGGCAAAATGGATTACAATGAAAAATTAACACGTCTAACAAGTGCAAACACTTTTTTATGGCATACTAAGACTCAGCCTAATAAAGCATTTGCTATCTGCAAATCCAAACCTCCAATCCCTGCATAAATCTTGTCATACAAACTGCAACGCTAATTAACGCTATATGAATCTTCCAATTAACATGTCACTATTTTCTCGACTACACATATTCGATTTCAATCATTAAACTTGACTACGAGCCTGCTATATCTCCTCAACCACATCAATCCTTCTAATCTGATACCCCGCGAAAGCTTTTTAATCTACATATAGGGTTCACTTTTCTGTTTCAGCCAACCACAACATATATCTTGATCAATGCAATCCTATCGAACGCAATCTAGCAATTAAGCTGGGTGGCCGGTCACTCATTAGACAGAAAAATTGCGTCATTGCAAAGCACGAACGAAAAAAAGAATAAGAATTCATTTATTGCTAATGCCTAATGTTAGTAAACGGTAAAGCGAAGGCCTCTGGAGAAGGTGGGCCTCAGTTGGGTAGCAGATTATTAGAAATGAAATATAGTGAGTCCGGCGGCAGGGCAGTTGGACAATCATGTGCTCGATGAAGTAAGTGCGGTGGCGGTGCCGTTTTCAAGGCTCATCTGGAGCAAAGTGAAGAAGGAGACAAGAGGACTCCTCTCCATTAGCAGTAACAACCATTCAATTTGAGACAATTGATTATGCACGTTAGTTAACGTTGTCAACGCTGAATAGAAAAAATTATTCACATACTGAGGAAAAATTGCTAATAGTATGTAATTGGCAGATGGAATGAGAGGTTAAGTGTTACGAGTTGTGTGGAATTGACGTTAGTCATGAAATTCGATCGTTATGGGAGCAAATATAATGATGATGTGATTTCAGAGAATTTTATGTACATATGTAAATTATTGAATGAGGAATCAATTGAGTAGGTTTGTTATATAATGTGAAATAATTTGTTCGAATTGTCCTAAACAACGCTTTAATGGTCTTGTTATTCCATAATTCATTTACAGGACGCTATGAAAATTCTATCATAAGATTAATGGAGGATTTATGTTTACTTTAAAGACCTACCTAAATTATATAAATCAGTAGTATCAGAAAATCGCGAAATTCAGTATCCAAGTTTGTTTATTTTTGGGTTGTATCTCTACAGCTTCCCGCAAACAGCGTATTTTAAATCTTTGTTCATCGACATCTTATTCTATTTCGAAACATTCGCTGAATAACAAAAAAAAAAAACAATGCCAAAATGTTTCAACTGACTTCGTCGATCATCCTTTGTAAGATAGTTATGACTTTAATTGAAAATGCCGCTAAAGCAACAGGAACAAAAAACTGAAACAAATGGAGAAGCGCCTTTAATCCTTTGGCTAGGCGGGAAACGTGCTAACGACCAGACTATAGAAATAAGAGAAGGAAAAGAATAATCTAATTTCGGAGCTAATTTGGAAAACTCCAAAAGATGAGCCGAGCAAGCGTGACTCATCTGTCAGCTCCAGTCTTAGGAACCCATCATGTGCGATGTTCCATAAGTCAGGGCCAAGGATAGAGCCCCGACCGACACTCGATATAATTTCCATCTTCTGTCAACCTTCCTTCGTGTCATAGAGCAGGCTACGATCCTTCAAATAGACCCTCAAAATTTGCATCAATACTTTTGGTACTTGGAAAGGATTTTCCAGTGCTGCCAGAATATCCACTCGTCTAGCGGAGTTAAATGTATTTCTGACCTCAAGAGTGAGCAGCAGGACACCCCCGATAGCGTCAATGGTAGATCGGCCATACAGCCGTAGAGATGATCCCCAGCAGCATGAATCACGTCGGCGAGAATTCCCCTAATGAGTTTTTCGAGCCCTTTCTCAGCCTTGTCTAGCATACACAACGGGCGGTATGCAAACAGCGACTCGAGATTCCTCTCGCTACTTTCCAGCACTCCGGCAATACTCTTCGCAGACACGCGTTGAACATACTGAGCAACGCAGTTAATCAGGTAGCAGTTATAGGCCATCTGCAGTACCTCAGCTGAAATCCTATCTAACCCCGGGGACTTTGTTATCTTCATCGACAAAAATGCTTCCTTCTATTCGGTCTTCGTAAAGAGTGGGCATTCCGCTAGAGTTTCATTGTGGACCGCTTCAAAAAAAAAAAACGCGGTATATATGGAAAAGAGCCCCCACAACTTGTCCATCTTTTCTGCCTCGTATGTGCAGGGCAAACGCTAGGCTCCGAGCTTTCGCAACACTAGCTTGTAGCCTAGGCCCCATTAATTCCTGTTCATGTTGTCCACCAGATTTTGCCGGTTTCTGAAGACACTGTCGTGTTTCGACAGCCCTTTCCGCTAAGATTAAAGCACGAAGGTGCTATGGAGAAGTACTAAAGCGTTTCTCACTCGGTTACTGATATTATTTGTCGTAGCCCATGACGAAATCCTTATATCTAGCAGGTCTAACTTCGGCAGTTGACCGATGTGGTCTTCCTTGGTTTATTGGTTCGGCGGGAATAGGCTGTCGATTTTCTGGCTAAACGCTTGTTTTTTCTTCTTCTCTTTGCCACAACTAAGAAAAGCGTTGGAACCTGAATAATTTGAGATGATGTCATCAACATAAGATTCATTCATCTGCATCATTATTCTCGTTGGTTGGAATATTCTGTGGAATAAGAAAAGGACTAACAATAGGAAAGTAAAAAGGAGAATACTCATTATAGTAAGCATGCAAGAAGCGTTGTGTAAATTGATTCGTATGAGCCTTGATGATTCTATATCCCACCTCTCTGGATTCATTGTGCCATCCTCCATACGTTGTAGCAGTGTGACATCAATGTCGTAAGTTGAAGCATTTGCAGCTACCAGAGTGGTTTCGCTGAATCGTAGTGCCCCAGTGCAAGGTTGGCATGCATCGTTTGCTTCAGTTTTGAGAATGCCTCTTCATGTTTAGGTATCCACTAAAGTTTGACATGCTTGCACAGTAAGTTGTCTAGTTGGCCTCGCAGGTTTTTGAGATGTGTTTCGTACCAATTGGTCGCTCCTAAGAATGCGCGGAGTTGAGTTACGTTTGCTGGCCTTGGCAGGTTTCGAATGATTTGTAGCATTTCAGCGTCTGGACCTTGTCCCCCCTTGTCGATGATCTTGCCTAAAAATTTGATTCCTGGTTGGCGAAAGGTGCATTTCTCCAAAGATAATGTCAATCCCGCTTCTTAACATCGTCCAAGTACCATATCTAGCCTTTTTGATGATCATCTGCTGCTTTTCCTGGAACAATGATGTCATCGAAGTATGCCATAGCTCCCGTACCGGAAAGAATCGAGTTTATGATCCTTTGGAACTATCCTGGTGCAGTCTTGACTCCAGTTTACAGTCGATTTACTTGTAATGGACCTAGGTGATTATTGATCCCCATCATGTTTTTTGCTCTCTTGCCCATCTTGACTTGCAGAGATACATTCGACAAGCCTAACTTTGTGAATGTATTCATACCTGACAGGGATGGGAAGATTGTCTCTGGTGTCGGTAATGGATAATGAAAGATCTCTAGTCTCTTTGTTGAAACCGGTTGAGTAGTCAGCAGCGATACTAATTTCGATTTTTCTTTTTCACTGCGACTATAGGTGCAGCTGCGCCAGCATTCGGATCTGTGTGAAAATTACTCTCTCTTCTAGTCCTCTAATTTTCTGTTCTACTTGGTTACGAGCACTGGGCGGACACGCGTGAAAGGTTGTTTGGTTCCACACCGGAACTTGCTTGGGAAGGTTTTGCGTGTACATGTTTCTAGTTTTGAAGAGAAAAGAAAAGGAAAATAATTCTTAACATCTTTAACTATCGTGGCATTAGCGTCGGTGATGCTGCTGCATACTGCTAGGATCGGAATATCCTACAAATTCAGAGAGCCCGTTGCTACGTTGCCAAAGAGATTAAGTCCGTCATTTGATACTTATACGTCTGTTGCTCCAATCTTTCTGTTAAATAATAACGTATGTACCTATTTTTAATGGAGCTATTAATTTTCCTGATGTTAACCTTTCCGAATTTTTCACGGTACTATTTCTGTACGCGTAACAATCGCATTTGAAAGTATCAATCCAATCACCTGAATTATAACTGATTACCTTTATGCTTGCATATTCGATCTAATTGCATTGCAGCAAAGTTCAAATCAATCAGAATTTGCTGATTGACAGATTTCCGCGAATCGCATTTTTCATTCCGGTCACCTGGCGTGTGTAGATTTGTCGTAAGCAATTCAAAAATGGCAAGTTAACAAAATAAATGTATAAAAGTTTTCTAGATCAGATAATAAAATTTATCAGTAATGTATTGATCATAGAATAAGGAACTCTTGTTTTGAATATCTGATGACCGCAACATGATAACTGCAGAAAAGTATCCCCGATTCTTGACATGGCCTCCACTTGCACTAATCGCCGCTGATTCTGCTGGCATGAGCTTGGACGAACCGATTTTCTTCCAGTTGCTTAACGATAGCAATTAATATCCAATATGATCCCGTATTATACGTGACGCTAACTGTGATTCCGTTGATTTGTGGCTTGATACACTTCCCAGCTCCTTTGTAGTTCGTGAATTCTTCGGTCTTTCGGGAGTTTAGACAATCTTGGAAACTTTTAGCTGACTCGCAGAACCCTTATGCCCTGGTTCATTGCAAGTCTTGCATTTCCATTTTTTGTGCAGTATGGGCAATTTTAATGCCAATGTTTCTCATCATGAAATCTGCAATCCCATGGTTGGCCAGATTTTAGTCAGAGTCTTTTTTTGACGTCTGATATTTGAAACGCTGGCTGTTTCAATTCAGCGCGTCCGTAGCTGATAGTCGTCCAGTCGCTTGCGAAGCTCCCGGCATGGATACCCGTACCATGAGCATGCCGACAAACTTCTCAAAGTCCATCTTCCCAACTTTCCATCCGAAACAGGAAGGCTGAGCATATGTACGTCCAGAAGGCCCGTCATTAATCTCAAGCGTTATACAGTGGTGATCATTGGCCTAGTTGTCCTCTAGAAGCTTTTGTTGTTTACCCTTTTAGTAAGAACTTCAATGCGAATGTTAAATCTGGGATGATTCTGTCACAGACTCAGCGGTAGCAAGTAAGGCTATAGCCGGTATTTAACACAACAAGCCCAATTCTGGCTTGCATGTCGAGGACTCGGTTTCCTTTAGGATCCCACAGAGGCATGCCCCATTCAATTGCTTTCATTTCATTCGCAAACTGCCCCAGGAGGTTTTGAGCAATAGCACTGCGGTGCAAGTTTATCTGCAAGATACTGATCATTTCAGCGCTGTTTTGGCCTTAGCTAGAGCCTCCTTGAAGACCTGACATATCCCTGTCTCTAGAACTTACATGAGTTCGTCCACACTTAGGCCAGCGTCCTTACATAGGACGCAATATGCTTCGGCCGTGCATCATTTCATTTTATGTCCCACTTTACCACACTTGCAGCACATGAAGTCGACATGGACTCACGTAGGTACCTGCTCGATATGAGCCTTACCCCACGGTCACCATTAGACTGCGATTGGTTTAAGCGCCAATCATCGTCCCCAAGTATGGTTCCAGTTTACATTGGGGGAACTCTCAACTTTTATACTCGTAGATACTCAGCTGCATCTGACACTATAAGGTCAACGCCAACCTTTGTTTGCACCACAAACCGCCAGGATACTCATCGTAGGGCCGCAACCAATAAACTTACCATCCGAAGATGGGAGCTCATCAGCTGCCCGTGGTATCTGAGTATACCTCCAGGGTTGAGGTTCACAGCTATGAGTTGATCTTCTTATCGAACAATCACATAGCCACTACTCGTATGTTTCGGATAAAGTTCCTGTCCTAGTATTTTTACTAAGCGATTCGGGTACCCCGGGAACGCCAGTCCCTGTGAATTTCACTGGAATGGGAGACGACAACCCAACAATAGCATTCATCAGATCAGTCTCGCCGTGGGGGGCACACTTCCAGCACAGTGAGCTCCTATCAGACCCCTTGCATCTTTTCCAGTATGGCTATTACAAAAGCACTTAAAACAATGAAGAGGTCTTGCTCTTCACCTTATTCTGGAGATAGCCTTACCAATTCTTATTTTGCCCTTGTTAAACATTTGTTGTGCCTCCTTTCTCGGAAAGTGGAAGATAGCCATGCATTGCCCCTTGGTGTTTACTTTGGTGTCTTATTTTAACCCCGGGTTAAGCCAGGAAACTCGCATTTAATGGCGTCTTCAACCTCGATCATTTCCGTGACGCAGCCAATGCCCTTGATGTCGAGGGCGCCCATTGGCTTAAGCTAGGCTACAGTAGCGCTTCGTAGAAGGGCCTACGAGGCGTGACAATTAAGTAGTGAGACTGATTTTATTGTAGTAAACTTGCGAGTTTGAAATTCCCTTCTCTTTGCCCGGCATCCTTCCCCTTCCCCTCTCCATTAATATATTTACTATCGCTCTAGCTTGTTTAGTTCGCGTGCTGTGTCGTGTTGACTAGACGTGTGTTGGTGGTGCTCGTCACGAAAATGGAGAAACGAAATCAAGAGCAACGCGTCGCGATGCGGAACACCTTCGGAAACGTACGATAAAATTGTAAAACTGCATGGTGATAGTGCTCTTAGTCGTGTCCAGGTGTTTAGATGGCATAAAGAGTTTAAGGAGGGGCGTGAAAGCGTGGAAGACGAGGCATGGAGCGGGAGACCAGTCGAGGTGCGGACTGACGCGAATGCGCGCCCTAATCCGTGAAGATCGGCGTTTAACAGTTCGAATGTTGGCCTCGGAACTGGGTATGAAGCGTGAAACAGTCAGACAAATTTTAACCGACGATTTTGGGATGAAAAAGTTGTGTGCAAAGATGGTTCCAAAGAACCACTCAACACCGCTCCCAGCGTGTCCCAGTATTTAGCCTCTAAAGGGATCGCCGTGTTGCAACAGCCACCTTATTCGCCCGATATGTCACCCTGTGACTTTTTTTGTTCCCTAGAACAAAATCGGTGGTCAAAGGAACCCAGTCGAAGCGCTCCAGAAATGTTACGAAGCATGGACAACACGCTGGAATCGTTGTATAGCTGCCCAGGGGGATTACTTTGAAGGGGATGGCAGAGTTGTAGAATAATTTTAAATATACGGTTTTCATGGAATCATTCTCATTACTTGCATCACAGAAAGAGTCCCTGTTCGTTACTGCTGACCCGAATTCCACCAAGAGACCACCACACCGGGTGTGGCGCATTGCTCTAGTGGAAGTTTGTACCTCATTTGGCTTCACCGCTCTTTTTCTGTTTCGCAGGACATCCACGTTAGACCTACCATCGGTAGGTGTGATCTGCAAACCCTGCTGCCTTAAGGATTTCTGCCGTTGGTTATCCCTAGCTTGGGTTACACAGGGCGTTCCTCTGCAATTTGCTTTCTGGGGGACGCTGCTGATCTTTTGTGGTTCAGCAAAGTTTTTTGGATTGGATTACTTGGAGCCCCTGGTTCGATGTGATGGGCTCCTTGTGGACTTCATTTTTTCTCCTCTCCTCTATGTCACCTTGAATTGGGCTACAGGCTACCCTTTTGCTAGTAATAGGGGTTGGGATCACTGGCGCTTCACGAAGTATCTCAGCCTTGTTTTCTTCCCCTAAGCCTGTAGTGTCCAATCATCTCTAAAAGCTCCTGTAGCTCAAAGACGGCGATCATGACGTCCTTGCTTATGCCCTTTTGAATACTATGGCCGGCTTATATTCCCTTCAAGACCGTCAAGAGCAAGTTGCCTAGCATCTTCTCTGTCGGAAGGTCCTCGGCACTTGCATTCCATGCTCCAGTTGCTTTGGTAGTGGTGACAGCAACATCATGTAACAGCACGAGAATGGGTTCGTACTCTGTTTGCGTGGGAGCGGCTCTCTATCCCCTCAGATCCCTCTGGATTCCTTATCTTGACTGCCTTATTGTTTGCTTCTCTCGCAGCGTTTGCATCGTTTTTTTATTTTACTGCGCCCAAAAGTCGAAAGAATTTCTGGTAGCACAAGGTTGTCTTGTGCTTTCCGTTCATTCTTGTATTTTTCGTCCACCTTTGTTGTTTCAGTCATTATTGTCATTGTTCTTGTCTTCGGTGTCTTGGTCGCCGATGATCTCGTTGTTGGTGCAGTTTTTTTTTGGGGGAGTCAGTCTTAGATTGATTTTGTCCCCCCTCGAAGAAGCTATCTCCGTTCGAATGTGTAGTCACCGTTTTGGTCCCATGGTTATCTTTGCAAAGCAGAGAGACCATACGATGGTTGGCACAAGCCTTTACGGGAGCAGGTGCTCAGAGCCAGACCGATGTTAATATGGAATCCGTGTCAAACGAACCTACACTACCAACTCAATGGTGCATACTAGGAACGTACACCGAGGCCTGCCAAGGTTTTACCGGGTCGGAGACGGTATGGTTGTTAAATTGGAGCCGTTTGTGCACAAGTGTCACCGCAGCGCTACCGTGCAAAGCAGCTAGGTCCAAAACATCATGACCGACAGTCCAAAAGGTAAATTCAATTTCGTCACTCGAATCGTAGCCCATGTATTAGTCAGGGTCATTTTTCCATGTACTCCGAGAGGAATGTTATGGAAACCTCCGGCGATAGTAAAAACTGTTATTTTAATTGACAGAAATCGTTATTTTTCATAACTTTACTCTTAGACCAATTATTACACAGTCACAGCCAAAAATATTATTCTTATATATTCTTCTCCTTTTTATATCGCGAATTAGGGCTCGTTAAGCTTTAAAACGACGTAATTTTTTAAATGAGTCAGTTTCTTCATTTATCGTAGTAGAACTCAATACAACCGAAATTTTCCAAAATGACATCGAACGTTCTATCTAATGCTTGCTTTTGCTGTTTGTTGTGGAAGATGGTGATATGATTTTTTTAGTTGCTTTGATCACTCTACCTGGCTCAAGATGTTTCGCAATGATTGTTGATCATGATGATTCATAATGATTGTTGTGGATTCTGTAATTGTTTTGATGTTAGAGTAGGTAATGGCAACAGTAACTCTTGAAATTATTTGGACATTAGCTTGAATAACACTCAGCCTCTGTACAGTATTTCGCTAAACAATTTTGAAATGAAAACGCTTTTCCAAATTCGAGACTCACAGCCAACTGATTGTCAGTACATATAAGGAGAGGTTTTAGGTGGCTGAGTCATATTAACTTCACTCTGTTTGCTTTAAACAGTAAAATATTATAGCACAACAATAATTGCTTGAATTAATTATGAAGAGATTGATAAAAAGTTATGATTTTCATATAATTTAGATTTATTCAATCTGAACCTAGGCAACATCCAGAAGAATAAGCTCATCCGTTTGGAAGTCTTATAAATATGGTACAAGGATTCTATACAATTCCTCAACTTTAACCTTCCAAATTTACAATTCATGATTTCCATTTCCTTGTAAAAAGCATTCCATTATGATTGAGACAACGACCTCCAACGCACTTCCTTTCGGAATACCTAATATCCTCCGATTCAATATGCTTACACAAATCCCACTATTTCATACTGAATACTCGACGTCCGGTCTATATTTAGATCTATCAAATATCCGACACTTTAGTGAATCTTTGACCTCAATTCGCGACAGTCGAAACAGAAAAAGGATACACACAATACACAGTGTAGAAAAATTTGTAAAATATGAAAAATATGTTCATGTTTTGCTCGTAAAAGTTTATAAAAAATTTCAATCCTTGTTTTTTCTCGACCATACACGTACACCCCTTTCTGTTGCATTTCATACGAGTAGACTATACTCGTATGTAAGAAGAGAACATTGCAAACGAGTGAAATTCCTTGGAAAAGAAAAATTTCTTTTAAACCAATTTTCTTCTTCTTGGTGTTTTCTAAAATTAGATTTTATTTGAAAAGGAAGTGGTGCGATTGCATGCAAAATAAAAGTAAAGTAAAGGTATGTGTATGTTTGCGAATGAGTTTGCCGTTGGGATTAGAATGAAAATTGGGGTTAATAGGCCGGTAGAGATTGTTAGGATAACCGTGGCCTTATATACGCGGATTACACGGAAGTCCACTTAAATGTAGGGTTTAAGAGGATTATTGTGAAAATGAAAGGACAAAAATAATCCATTTTTGATTGCTATTTTGTTCCGGGTTAGATTTCATTTTCACATTCATTTTAATTGTATCGCTGACCTTATAACGGAATCGTATGTGATACTATTTATTCAAAAATTTTGATTTGAAAGCTCCGGTTATTAATCATAAGTAGATCCAATTTATACACTGTCATGTGTCCCTAATTGCAATGTTTAACTTTCATAGAACCGTTGACTAGAATTTACTATTGTTGATGCTATCGCGCAAACCTAATCTATATTTAATTCCATCAATTTCACTCTAATTATCAGGGCAATTGCACTATCATTGTATAGAAATAAATGGAAGGATTTTAGTTTAAAATTACATATATTATAATTTTACTATCTCTCGCATCAACAAGCGTGTCAGAAGGTTCTGCATAAATTAAAAAAATTAAAATAGAAGGATTCACTTTCATTCCCGAGAAAAGTAAAACCCATATGATACGATGCGAGTTGTAGAGAATTTTCATCCTCCCCATGTCCGTGCGTCCGTCCACAGAATAGGGAGCAAATAATTACTATGTTAGTTTGTACGAGTAAGTAGCGTTGACAATACCATGCGTGAATTTCTCACGGCCTTTAATTTTTATTTGAAATGATAAAAATTGTTCATGCGTGTCATGTATGTAATAGTTGTGGGTTTATATCGAGAACGATAGAAGAATCCATCTGATCCGATTGTCTATCTCTAATTTCCTGAAAAGAACAATAGAGAGAAAAAAATATTCACACTACTAATCTATCAATATAATTGGAGAAGTCGAGAAAAAAGGAACCAGTTAAGCTGTTATAATTGAATAATAAATGCTTTAGTGTGGCAGAATAAATTATTCGAGTGTGTATATGTAATACTAATTGTGGTTCAATTATCACGGTGACATGTGTAGATAACTGACAGCCAAGTGACTGCTTTAAGGCAATGAAATCAATCAAATATAAAATCAATTAATAGCAAGAAATGATAAGGTGAATTTTTACGGAATTTCAGCCTTAAGCTCTGGGAATTTGACGCTGATGATAATCAACCCATCTGGTTTGTGCGAGACTTTTTTGCATCCTTTTGCCCAATTACATCCTTATTAAGCTACTTTCTTTCATGTGTGGCTTAAGACTTAAGTTACATCAGCTAGCCATGTATCTCAAGAATCAATGCAGATAGAGATTTTAGAGCTGGCATATGTTATTGCTAATTTATTACTGGCGATGCAAGTAACAAGTAAGCTCCCAAAACCACCCCTTCAACAACTACCGCGTACCCTCCTCCTTATTAAGCTACATCACCCACTTTATTCGGGAGCATTCATTTTTGGTGCACATTTCATTACTAATTTATTGCTAATTTATTACGCATCAAAAAATTTCATTGCTTCATCTGTTCTCCGGAACACTACCCCGCGTATCTCACCCCCCGGGAAATTGCCAGAAATTGTAAAATGTTCTTGGGTACGAAATAAAGCTAAAGGAAGTTATTGCTGAACTGTTACGGAGAATTCAATCTTATTGCTCCCCTTCCTCCCGGAAAAGCGGGTAAGGTGGCTGAAGAATTAAGCCGCATCAGTCACCCCCGAATCTCAAAAACTAGTGCAGAAGAAAATAGGTTTATATACAGGGTGGGTCAGAAAAATTCGGAGAAACTTCACATTAATTTGTCACTGTAGTGGATCTCAACGACAGCAGTCATTTGCTGTCATTTCAACTGAGTAGACGTGCGTGCATTCTTGCGTGAATTCTAAATGATTCTAAATGGCGGAGTTAGTGCAATCGAAGAGCGCCAAGGTATCCGAAATCCACAGTTTACGATATTGATCAGAAATATGCGGCCGCGGAAACTTGTGAGGAAGGTTCTCCTAGTCCAGCAAGGAAAACTCATACGAAGGAAAAGACGGCAAGGACCCCGGAAATTGTTCGAAGGGCCTAAGACCTCATTTCGGAGGATCCTGGGAGAAAAATGGTGGCCATATTGGGTCTAAGTGAGACTTTCATGCATCTAATCGCCGAAGAGGACTTGAGGTACACGTCCTACTTAATATAGGTCCGACAAATGCTGCCCAAGGCGGCTAAAACAAAAAGAACAGCCCGATGTCGCTTGCTTCTATGTTCACTGAAGAATGAAGGTGGTTCTGGCCTCCCAACAGCCCAGATTTAAACCCCCTGGACTATTACGTGTTATTGAGCGGGTTACTATCAAGTCTAGATGTAGCATTCCTACAAGTCGTTGTTGAAGCAGCGTTCATCAATTTACAACGAGCAATTAAAGAAGGTGTGCTCGCGATTCGGGTGGAGAATCGAAGCGGCGATTGAAGCAAGCGGAGGTTAAAAAGAATTATAAATTTCAAGAGAATACCTAGGATTAAGATATAATAACTTTTGTGGTAAATGTTAGTTTATAAGTAATAAATAATTATTATTATAAACGGCGTGCTCTTTCCGGATTTTGCTGACGCTCCCTGTATGTCTCATACCTGTAACCTGTAGCGTAGGAACTCGACTATTCCCGATCATCTGAGAGTCTTGCGTACTTCCACAGGGATTGGTCAAACAACTTCGAGATTATTAGTCACCGACTTTTAATTGCGCGGTATTTTATCGCTCGTTTTTTGGGGGCTGTGGCCACTCAGCTTTAAGTGTGGACTCCGTTCGAGGGCTTTGCAGGGGCATAACGTTTCGGAGATACGGGCGTAGATAATGAACATTAAGACTTGAGCCACATTACCTGGTTTTCACAAAGAAGGGGTGGAGCAATTAAACCGATTCCACGAAAAATATCAATAGAAATTGCGAGATTCCCCCGCCTTTATTTTGTTTCCAAAAATTTTTACGACTTTTTGAAAATCCTTTGAGGACGACATACGCGGCGAGGGTTGTGTGGGTGGTTTTCTAAAGAAGAGGAGGTGATAAAATGTATACATATAATAGATGGTCCTTAATAAAGTAGATGGTCTAGCTTAATGGGCAGGGAGTAAGATACGCGTTAAGGGTTCAAGGAATGGTTTCAGATGCTTGTTTATTCCTCACATCACCAGCAATAAATTAGCAAGAAAACATGTCACTTCGAAATAGTCTCTATCTCATTGGATCTTAAGATATGGGGGTGGCTGATGTAACTTCAGTTTTAAGCCGCATTACCCGATTTTCCTGGGGGAAGGGGCGAGCAATCAGATTGAGTTTTGGGTAAAAGCTTTGCAATGACTTCCCCTGGCTCTATTTACAATAGTCTGCAAAAATAATTATATATATATATACGTGGCAGGGTTTGATGGGATGGTTTTGCGGGGAAGGGGTGAAGGAGTGAAATTTTTTGATGCGTAATAAATTAACAATGAAATATGCACCTATAATGAATGCTCCCGAAAAAAGTGGATGATATAACTTAATACGGAGGAGGGGTGAGATAAGTATTAGGGATTGAAGGGGTGGGTTCGCGAGCTCGCTTGCTGCCTACATCGCTAGCAATAAATTACCAATAAAATATGCCACCTCGAAAATGTCGACCTGCATTGGTTCTTGAGATACGGGGGTGGCTGATGTAGTTTAAGTCTTAAGCCTCATTACCCGCTTTTTCGGAGGAAGGGTGGAGTAATACAAATTTTGGCTAGGAAATAAATTAACAATAAAATATGGACTCATAATAAATGATATCTAATAAAGTGGATGATGTAACTTAATAGGCTTAAAAATTAGTACTTCTTGACATGGAACTTACTGAGTAAAAGTCCTAATCTTACCCCTCCCAGTATGTGGTTGCCTGAAATGCAGTCAGTCGTGTGTAAAATGACTGTAAAAACGGGTGACAAGTGGAGACTCGTGGACAGCATTGTCTAGACTGAGATTCCTGCGGCCTTTCGGGCGCAGCAAAAAGATGATGAAAACGCCAGATCGTCATAAAAAAAAAGAGCGGGAAAGTCTGCAGCACGCGCCAGATGTTCGCGCGGTGGGGGAAAATATAAAGAACATCGAGAATTCGATGGTTACTGCTGCGATCATTCCCGAAGCGACCGAAGCAAGAGCCTTAAATCCCGAGATAATAAAAAACCATCCTGAAGTCCACAAAGTAATCAAGGCATGAAAAGAAAGGTGTGACCATTCAAACGCCCCGTCGCTGATAACCTCTCCGATGAAAAGAGGACAATTACTGCTCAGCAACATCAAGAAGAAAGGCCAATCCAAAAAGCGGGAGACGTTTTAGAAGGAAATAAGTCTGCATTCGACTCGCCAAAAATCTATACTATGCTAAAGGTGTAAAGAATGGGCTCCTTGCACTAGAGGAGAACCCATACCGCATAGGGCATTAGTGGAAGAGCTGGTCAAAGGCCGAAGAGGACGAGAAGGCCGCAAAAGACCAGAAGGCTAAAGAAGCATTGAGGGCTTAGCCTAAAGGGCACGCGCAGATAGCTCCACCATCAAACATCAATAAAAGAATGCGTCTAGCCCAATCGAAGGGGATCGGGATAAGAGGTAGGAGAGGGAGCTTGATGGGCGTGGAACACTAGATCAGGGGTTCCAGACAGTGCTGACAACAGGAGCGAAGAAAGCCTCAAAGAAACTCCGTCAAAAACTGTCAAGAAATAAAGTTCGTACGGACGCCCGGCAAGAAGAAGGATCTGATGAAAAACGGGAGAGAAAGAAGCTCCGACGAAGACCCAGGCAGCAGGCACCATTCGTAAAACCTCTAGATGGCTGACCCTACGCAGAAGCGCTATGGGATATCATGAGAAATGTAAAGCCCAAAGACATCAACACTGCTATTAAAGCAGTACGACCAACCCGACCGGGACACATACAGGTGGAATTATGAGCAGAGGCCGACAATAAAGACGCATTCCGCGACGCAGTAAAGAAGGTCCTCAGCACAATTGCAACTGTAGCGTCACTCGAGCCGATGTCAACGATCAAAATAAGAGGCATCGACTGTGTCACGGATCTGGCCGAGGTAGAAGAAGCCATCAAAAGGGAGTTCCCTAGCGTGGGCAGGATCGAAGCGAGACTGACACCAGAAAACCATAGGGAACAGCGAATTTCGGAATGAGGGCAAAGTAAGAATAGGGCGCGCCATCCGCAGGATACGGCAAAGAGCAGTGCCAATTCAATGTTTCAAATGCGTTAGATATGGTCACACCGCACAAGTATGCACAAGTATGCAAATGTGGTGAATTGGGACATAAAAGAAAAGAGTGTACGAAATAGGCACACTGTATTCTCTGCAAAAATGCTGATCCAAGACGGGATCTTAGATACGTCATGGGGTAAGGAAAATGTGGGGTTTCCCAAGAAGCTATAGCCATGGAAAAATCAGAACTTCGATGAGCCGTATTGTGTCGGTAAATCTACATCGCAGTTCAACCGCCCAAAACATGCTTGAGCAATTTACGAGGGACACGAAGGCCGACTTTTTGCTGCTGAGTGAGCAAGACAACGATAAAAGTTCTGCATCATGGTACCCTGATAAAACTGGTACTGTCGCCATCTAGGTTCGGAATGGTGACTTCCAGGTCGAGGGCTATAAACGGGGTTTCGTGTGTGTTCGCTGCGCAGGGGCCACCTTCTTTAGTGTGTTGACTAACGCCGAACGAACCAATATCATCTTCCCGAGCCAGGCTTAATGCTCTGGAGGGCGCTATCTCGAACGCAGGTGGCAAAGTGCTCGCTGGGGAAAACTTTAACGCTAAGGCAATCGAAAAGGGGATGCCTTTAGCAGATCCGCGGGCAAAACGAGTCCTAGAAATTGCAGCCAAGTCGCATGGATCACCGGATAAACGGCAAGCTTCCGGCGCGTGGACTGCAAAGGAACCGTACCGGACGTGAGATTCGCCTCAGAGTCCTTAGTACCGAGGATACATTATTGTAGAGTATTAAAGGACTACTCAGCCATTGATCATCAGTACATTTTGCTTGAGATCCGTGATGTTGTCTCCCGATGTTGGTGTTCTCGACCTTCTACAATTGGGTGGAACATCAGGAGGATGGACGTCGAGTAGTACGGCGAGATACTAACGTTAGGTGCTCACGGCAGGGTGATTCTCAGGGGACAGAAGAACTGGAAGCTCAAAACGTGATGAACTCAACTATAAGCATCATCACGACTGCTTGCGGTCTTTCAATGCCCCTTCGAAAAGCCCGACATGGCAAGCCCCTAGTGTCCTGGTGGTCGACTGAAATCACTGAATAGCGAAGAGAGTGTCACAAGCTTCGGCGTGGAACCGTAACGAGGCATGCATCCGGATAGCAGTATATGTCAGCCAATAAATGCCTTCGCCAACTGATCAACAACAGAAAGGCTCGCTGATGGCAAAATCAAGCGGAAAATGTGAACAAAGATCCGAGGGGCTTTCGCTGAAAGCTAATTATGCGGAAGTTTGGTGCGCTACAGATGCCTTGCATACACGAAGCGGAAAAGGTGGACGAGTTAGGGCGGACATTTTTCCCCGCCCATCCCGTCCGTGTTGACGCTGTCCATGGTGAAACAGCAGTCGAGTGCTTGCCCTCTATACGGTCGAAACTGGCAGAGGCAGTCCTATCATTAACAAAAGGAAGACTCCAGGTCCAGATGGTGTTCCAGCTGGGAGTTATAATTTGCCTATCACCATTGTCCTGACTTGCTGCTCAGTAAATTCAACGGTTGCCTACGAGCCAGGGTTTGCCGGTACGATGGAAAGTGGCGAGATGTGTACTGATCGGTAAGGGGACGGGAAATCCCAGATTGCCGTCTGCATACCGACCTGCATGCTAGACATGGGTGGGAAAGTGCTAGAGAAACTTATCAAGGGAAGGCTGAGTCACGCAATTCGTGCTGCTGGGGACCGATCTCCTTGGGAGTACGGCTTAAGAGCAGGACGCTCCACCATTGATGTGATTGCAGAGGTGGTGAGCCCGGTCGAAAAGGCAGAGGCATATAGCCGCTCTAAGCAACTGATGGTGCTGTTCGTGGCACTCGGCGTTATAAACGCCTTCAACTAAGCTAGATGGGTGGTTGTTCTGGATACGTTGAAAACCCCTTTCTCAAGTTCCAGAATATCTTTTACGACTTCTGAGGGACTAACTGAAAGACCGTAGCCTTCTTTATGGCACGACATAGGTCTAACGAAGAATGGATTAGTCGAAACGAGGAAAATTGCTCGCGAGGATAGACAGCGCCCACCCAACGATTGGCAGCAGTTTTGGGAAAATCGAAGGAAGGGAAGATGGACTGCATGACTAATCCCGGATCTGAGACCGTGGCTATATCGAACACACGGTGAGACTGACTTTTACCCGACCCAGCTCTGGAGCGGGCATGGGCGTTTTCAGTCTTATCTGCACAAGATTGGTAAGTCACGGTCCCCCGACTCCAAATTTCGCCCAGGAGAGGCAGACGAAGCCGGCCATAGCTTTTTTCATGCAAAACTGGGACAGGCTGCACCGATACCTCTACAAGGAAACTGGAGAGCTCAACCTGGATAGTATATTTTAGGTAATGCTTGGATGGGTTCACAAATGGAACCGTGCGACACATTTTATTCAGGTAGTCCTAAAAGATAAAAAAGCCTCATAGCAGCCGGGGACGTCAGGGCTGGGGATCACTCTTTTGGCAATTTCTTCCTTCTACTGGAGGAGGGATTTCCCAGCATGACTTAACCTCACGTCGTGGCAAAACGAGACCTGGCACGAATTTATACGTTAAACGGTTCCAGGCGGCATCAACAACCAACCCACCGATGCTAGCCAGTGACACACGGAGTAATGCAGGGAAGTGAACTGGCCCCATTGCTATTCGATTTGGCTTTAGAATACTTCGCAAGAAGCGACTCGTTAATTCAAGGGGAACGTTATCACACAAGTCGAGCCAAATGGTAGCCTATGTGGGCGACATCCACTTTTTGTCACTGTAGTTAACAACCGCCAAAGAGCTTTTCCTGAAGCTCAACAGTGAAGCAAAACTTGTAGGGCTAGAAAGCAGTCGAGCAAAAATAACTCAAACACCCAAAATATCAAACTTAGTGACCACAGTATCGGAAATGTGAGGGAACTTATGTATTTGAGCGCCAAAATAACAAGAACTAGTAATAAAAGAGATGAAATACGCCGAAGAATACAGCTCGCAAATAAAATATTTTATTCAGTTTTGGTGATCTTGAAGCCCAGCTGCAGACACAGAAAAACAAAGCTCTACATATACGAACCTGTGGTAAGACCTGTCCTACACTATGGGTGTGAAATATGGACCCTAACCTAAGCATCATATTGAACGCCTTCGAGACACGGGTCCTGACGCGAATAATCGGAGCGAAGCTAGACGGGGACCAATGGCGAATTCGATACAACGATGAGTTGTGTGGAATTTTTTGACAATCCGGCGGTCCCAACGATCGTAAGATTGCGGAAGCAACAATGCGCTGGCCACGTAAATCGACTGGATACCCAAAAAGATATCCATTGGGAGATCGACGGATACCCAAAAAGGTATTCATTGAGAGAACTGAAGGGCAGAGACCATTGGGGAAATCGAGGAAACACTGGCCTGACTCGATCAACGAAGACAGTTCATTGTTACTCGGACTTCGAAATTGGAGGACGCGGTCGATGGACCGAGACCGTTGGAAGCGCTTTTTGCTGGAAACGAAGGCCCGAGCGGAGCTGTAGTTCTACGGAGAAGAAAAATAAAGAAGCCTTAGGCGTTTGGGAGCCCTTCACTACGGTTATAAAAAGCCGTTTAGCAGGCATGCAATACGAACAAGCATCCATTACAATGAAGAGGAAGAGCGTCGCTGGTCCAACGCAAGTAACTTCGGCAGATTTGAGGAAGATCATATAAAGCTGTTATAATTTGGGGTGGTGGTCGAATTTTTATACTTGCAATAATGAGCCGTTGTGCGCATAAGTGTGTCTTGGCCATGGTGAGTTTTACAGAGGCAACTGCTGCCGCTATCTACTTGCCTATCCAACGCATTTATAGAGAATGTGGGAAGTACCGTTCAGATTTTTTGCCCGGCAAGATATGGCAGTTCTTAATTGTTTCAAAACAAGCAAGATTATTTTGAAAAAGTTTCTCTCTTTTTAAGAGACAAAGCCTCTAAGATTGGCTCAAAAGTGACGAGCCAAAGTGTTACTCAAGGGTGAGCTTCACCAAAGGCTACAATTAGTTTTTGAGGCGAAGCAAGAAAATCAAGCGAAGGTGGAGGGCAAAAAAGAGAATTTGACAAGAAGGGCAAACAAAATATAAGGAAGACGTTCCATCTGCTGAGCAAGAATGGTCCTATCAAAAAGGAAAAACGGTTGATGCAAAAGTAAAACATGTCAAAAATATCAAAGAATAGGTTCTAAATCTAACATAGAAGAAAAGTCGGGCACTGATGGTGATAATGAAGAAATTGAAGATGCTGTAATGAAGAGATTAGAGAAAGAGGACAAGAGCACCAATTATAAACTGGAAGTAAGGACATCGCGAATTGAAGAGTTGAAGTGAAGAAAGAAGAGGCTGAGCATAAAGTAAAGATAGGGATAGAAGCTTTAAAAGCATTACGTTAAAACGATGTGCGACGACGATGACAGCACTATTGTCAAGTTTTCAGGGACTATGTGGAGGAGTAGCTACCACAAATTATGTAATAACAGTCGTCGACAAACGCGGCTTGTATGCGATGAGTCTGATCAAATCAAATTTTGGTCATGGGAAATCCCAAACGTAAAAAGTTCAGTGCCAAGTAGTCCTTGAAAAGTCCAACTTGGAGACTTTTACGTCGTTCCTTATATTTAATTTTTTCAATATCACGACAGGTTCCCTATTATTTTGAATATTAGTTTGTCATTGTCATATTAGCCTTCGCTTGATTTTCAACATTTTTGAACAGTATTCAATTAAATCAAATTAATTGTAGATATTATCGAAAACTGATTACATCCACCATAAGAAATCCCAAGAAATTGTAAACAAATAAATAAAGGCTAATTATCCTGCAACTGTAAAATTACTCGTTATATGTAAAATACATGTACTCATCTCACTCTCCATACCCCTACTAAATTTTATTAGCTTAGAAACAAGCATCATCAATTATTTAACATATCACATTACTGAAAAATTTATAATTGGTCGTAGAATATCGATAATGACCCTGAACGATATGAAACACATCCGTCGTTGACCATCAGTACAATGAATTATTTGAATGCCACTAATACTTCTCCATAACTGAAGTCCTTTTTGTACTCCTTTATAACACACAACAATCGTAAGTTGTGGAAAAAGATGCATCTGTTTGGATTCCATTTAATTGCACCGATACGAAGAAACGATTATTCTCTACGGAGAAACCATAATATCCTTGATTCATCACATACGCTAACATTGTGAAGGGTTTTTAACTTTTCCAAGAACTACGAACAGTCAATATTTGTCCTGCGGGAATGTATCGGTCAAAAGTCTAGAAAATACTTTGGCGCACACGATGAGGTCGCGATTGTTCCTTCCCAAGGTGCCGTGACGGCAACCAAAGCTTGTGACTAGAAAATTTTTCCTTGTCATTGATTTTCAAACTTTCACATATGAAAATTTGATGAACTGTAATTATCGGTTCGATATAAAGAACCGATATGATGGATGGATTGCTGAAGTGGAAGCGGTGCTACTACCACTGTATCTCTGCAACCCCGCCAAAACCACTTCATTGCTGAGTGTACCTCAGAAACACCCTTATGGCGTTCATATCGATATTATCAACGCAGAACCGGTGAACAAAAACCGTTCTAGACGAGACTATTACGGAAAAATGAGGAAAATAGGGGTGAAATGAAGGAATGAGACTTCGGTCAATTGTTTTCGAGGATATTGACAATGGTGTTGACGGACGATAGTGAGGAAATATCTTTCAGTTCGTAGTACTGAAGGGAATTCAATGTCAAATACACCTCGCTTGAAGTACGACAGTTGTTAGTCGTGTTTAGAATATCCTTGGATTACAACAACTATTGACAGGCATGAGTTGGTTGGATCTAATTATTTACAACACTTTTTCCTTCGTAGGTGACATTGATTTCGGACTCCGGGTTGAGTAAGGAGGAAACGTGATGTTCAGGCGGCATAGCGTCAAAGGTTCAAGGCAGAAAAGTTAGTAATGAAGAACTGGAGTTTTGTATTGAAGCTTTACAGTCTCGTGGCGTTGAATAAGGTAGGCGAGTTGATATTATATGAGTATCCTATCAGAAGGAAGGTCCTTGCAGCGCATGTGTAAGTACTGAATGATTGATGGACTTGTTGTTAGAAGGCTTCAATTTTTAATTAAATGGATGTTCTTTTTGCACTTGCCTGAATTTTTTGCAATATTTTCAATATTACATTTTGAAATATCCTTATTTCATTAGTATCTATTAAAATATCTCATGGTTGGATGTGATAAGCCCTAGGTAAATTCAAAATTTCGTCTTATTTCTTTTTGATAAGAGAATAGGGTTTTAGCAGCAAAGAACAACCTGTGATTCTCTAGGTCAGCTGTAGTAATCGAGTAGTCACACAAGCAAACTGCTCGAAAACCTTCCTTTTATGGCAGATTTAGAAAGAAGTATTTAATTATTTACATTTATAGTCGTAATTTGTAAAATAGTTTTCTTTCTTATTATCATTATTAAATGTAATTTTATATCAATTTTCCTTTATATTAAATTTAAATGTTTCCCATTAATTATATTCGTTATGGGATTTAACTTTTATTACTATTTCAAATCCTCTTCATTCTTCTGTTAAATTTAATTTTTAAAAATTTCAAATCTGCCACATAAAATTTAAAGTATGGAAACGCTGATCTAATACACCCCAACGGTGTATTAGATTGGCGAAGGCAATCGAATTCAGTTGATGTGATTTACCGGTTACACGGTAATGAAAAAGTGAGACAGATTTCGGACGGATCGAGGAGTCGGTTATGCACCTCCACGGCGGTCACGTCGCGACCGCGAAAAGAAAAAATTCGGGCGGGAGTGAACATAAAAAATGTTCATGGTTTGTACGGAATTGCGTTTCGTTGCGGGTTTTACTGTGCCGTGTAAATAAGAAAATAGAGGAAATATCGATAAACACAGGAAATCGCCCAATTTTCTAAAGATAACGACGATACCTGGTCGGGATTGATGTGTATGGGAGTCGACAGAAGACCGCCAACAGGCAAAGACGCGGAGAACGGCCGCTGCCGTAAATTGTTAGCTGCATTGTGACACCTACAGCACGGATTTATAAGTTAAGCTACCGCGAGGTTCATTGCCAAGAATTGGTCTTGACAAGGCCAGATTTTTAAGTTGTTTGTACACAGAAAACACACGCTACAAAAATGTTATGCAAGTGAGTTGATATTGACAAGTGCTTTGCCGGTCAGAAGATGTATCATTGAAGCTTTCGTTAAATGGAATCTTGCGCAAACTCCATTATACATGCTACAACCATTTGTTTTTCGATGTCACAATTTGATTTTGACGGGGATTATTGATCTTCGTAGAATAAGTCCTTTGAAATAAAGCACAAAGTGCTGTGTTGTGTGCAGCATGATTGACTTCTTTCACTGGCTACTGAACATCAACTTTGTATTCTTGTTTGCTGCGCTGAATTTCTCATGGTTGCTCATAAGTTTGGTCGCTGCTGTTAATGACATCCAATCAGCGACTTCGGCGTCGGATCGTTTCATAAATGTCCAAATAAGTGACAGAAAGTCGGATGTTTGCGATTTGTTAGAAGAGGTAAGGTCTAGTGAATCAGTTCTTGACTATTGTTCATCACCACGTGCCTGCCTTGGCGACTGCTTCGAATGCAAAAAACAGAAACTTCATCATGTTCCACCGTTGCCGGAATGGGTAAGAAGTCTGGATCTGACTGGAAGCAAATCGCTGATCTAATTTCGTTAACGAGTTTAGGTCTGAAGAGGAACCACGTTACAAAAATACCAACATTTCGTGGACTTTTATCACTATAAAAACTAATCTTAGCGCATAACCGTATTCAAGCGATTTCAAATGTTGCCCTCTCGTCATTACCTGAACTGAAAGAGTTAGATTTAGTGAAACATCGTATAAAAGTCATCAGTACTGAATACTTTCCTACACAGAATAAAATCATTTCACTGAACCTAAATAGTAATCATATAACTCAAGTTTCGCCAGGTGCTTTTGAAGATCTGAGTGCGTTGCTTGAATTGCACTTAAACCATAATAACTTACGTGACTTGCCAAATGAAGTATTTAAGTCTGCACCACCTCCATCTGGATGCCCCACTTTTATTTGTGGGCCATAAGAATCGTCGGTGACGACGAAGTTCCCTTAAGTCCGTCTGTCTTCCCCAGGTCCAGTTTGTCCTATGCGTTAGCAATTTTCAATCCTTAGTTGATTACCTCCTTTTCGACTTTGGTCGACATTTATTTGACCCTAGAAATTCGTGAATGCGAAATTCTTTTGTAGTGGGTCCTTGTGCTGGGGGGAAAGAACCCGCCCCACGACACCGCAACGCTAGCCTGCCAGTGCGTTCAGGCGTCCCCAGACAAGGCCAATTTCGGCGAATATTACCATCCTCTTCCGCCGAAGCAGCAGACCATCGCTGCAGTCCTGTACGGACATCTATCTACACCCATTTCACTACAAATGATCTATGACATCACATCTAGTATAGCAAATACTTCTACCTACAGTACAGATGCAAGAATTCCTAGTGGTATCGATTTATAGATATCATGGTTTAGTTACTATCCTGTTCCAGTTTTCGCGTTGGCCGTCTGTGTAGAAGATCATATTTTTCTCACTAAATATTGGCTCAGTATGTAATCATTCGATTTTGTCAGTTGGGATAACGGTCTCAGGGACACAGTCCGTCAAAGCTTGTTAGGAATCGTCATATGTTTCCTACTGTGGCAAGTCTCAGGACAGATTTTAGGGCCTCCCCTTTATGAACACTTGAAGTGCAGGCAAGGTAACTACAACGTTTAAGGCCCCTACTGAAGTTATGCGAAATGCTCCGGTAATTCCCAAACACACTTTTATTTTCAGCCTGAGCCCACAAAACGACGCCCAAGAGCAGTCGATTTTGTGTCACCATGCAGATGCACAGTAAACCAGTAGCCTAATAACCACTGTATGCAGCCATAAGGTCCGTTAATGATTTCACCAAGGAACAATACTTGCTATGTTTAAGTCTCAATGCAGATTAGTCTTCAACAAATACCATACAACAAGCCATTGTTAGAAAGCCCACACACTGTTGCAAACTTCGGAATTACTTGTTGTGCTCTATTGGGAAGATATAGAGACGTAAGGAGTCTTTGCAGCATATGCTCTTCATCAAATCCTTTGTTTTTGTGTCTCCTTCCATCAAGGTGAACTTCTTTCTAAAGGTCAGGTTTTGTCGGATCAGTACATCGTTCATTTACGAGAATCAAAAATTTTTGCCTTAACCTCCAGGATAAATCTCCTCCAGAGCTGTGATGGGATCTAGTTCGCCAGTTGATCACTTCCAACAAGGACCTGCTGTCAGCTTCTATCGTGTTTTCTCATCGAGTTCATTCTTCTCGTTTTTTTTGATTGGCAGGTGAATTTAATTTACGCACTAAGTTTGGGACTCCAATGCTCGCAAGCAACTGGACTACGCACTACACACATCCCCTGTAAATCCGAGAACCTAGCCTGCATCCGTTTGACACATTACTTCGGGCCAGGTCTCGTTTCGTTATGCCGTGAAGCACCTTCAAGCTAGGATTACCCGAACATAATGTGCCATATGGTTCCATTTGTCAACCGATTCACCGCGACTATACTAACTGGGATGAGCTCTCCCGTCTCTCCTTTCCCATTTTGTACACAGCCTGTCGCATTTTGTGCATGCAAAAAATGCGTAGCAGATATCGCCTTCCTCTCCTGGGCAAAACCGACAATCGGGGGATCGTGGCGTTTCAATCTTGTGCAGATAAAACTGAAAACACCCATGCCCGCTGAAAAGCTGGGTCAGATAGAAATCAGTCTCACCATGCGTTCAATTTACCCACGGTCTCAGATCCGAGATGAAGTATGCAGTCCACATTGCCTTCATGCAATTAACCCAAGACTGTTGCCAATCGTTGAGTGAGCACTGTCTACCCTCGGGGCAACTGTCTCCTTTGGTCCTTACTTTGACGCAAGCAAATAGTGCGGCACTCTGGCAAGGAGGGCAACAGGTTTCACGCCTGCAATAACTATCACCGTGGAATCAAGAGACAGTCGGATATGAAGATGCACTCCTCAGTGCTCCTTGTCGGATGTGCGGATGCAACCTTCAGTGCTCCTCTTCTCTGTACCTGTGCCAAACGTTTTCGGTATACCTCCTTACTGAGAGCATCGCCCCATATTTCTGCTCCGTACAGTAGCTCTGACCCTACAGCACTCATCAAGAGGCGTCTTCTTGATGGTACGTTGGCCATAAGTCGACTCAGAGCCTATACGCCCCAACCAGCCCTATCAGCCGTTGCCCTGATTTGCTCAGAGAAACTTATCTCCGAGTCAATCAGTAGCCCCGGGTCTCCAATACTGATTATCCTTACTCTAGGGATTCTTTTTTTTTATCAAGATGACCACTTCGGTTTTCTCCAGAGCTAAACTGAACCCACGTGCAGTCATCCAGTCTCTCACTGAACGCATTAGCATTCTAGCCTTAGTTGCACTTGTTCAACGGTGCGTCAAGCGACCAGAGCCGCAACATCATCCGCATAGCCGATCAAGTGCGGCTCATCTGGCATCTCCAGTCTCAGTAGGCCGTCGTAAGACACGTCGGGATCAAGGATAGATGCTTGTGCAATACTCGATGTAACTTTCATCCTCGTCAACCCTATGTCGTGTCGTAGAGCAGGCTTCGGTCCTTCAGGTAGTCCTTCAGAAGCTGCGTAAGATATTCTGGAACTTGAAAAGGGGTTTCCAGCATATACAGAACATCCATCCATCTAGCGGAGTTGAAGGCGTTCCTAACGTCGAGTGTCACCAACAGGACAATCTGTCGCTTGGAGCGGCTATATGTTTCTGCCTTTTGGAGCGCGCTCATCACCTCTGCAATCGCATCAATAGTGGAGCGTCCTGCTCTAAAGCCGTACTGCCGAGGAGAAAGGCCCCGGCAGCATGAATCGCGTTAGTGAGTCCTCACTTGATGAAATTCTCTGGCACTTTTCCAGCTGAACTCCGAATGAGGGTTCCGGTCCCGGGGTCGCTTGTCGAAGGACAGGCGTGGGCGCCACTCGCTCCCAAAATATTCGCGTATGGGCGCCGAGCGAGACTGCGGCACGCCGGAGTATGATATTCACGCCTGAACCCACACGGCACTTCTGGAAATTAAAATTCACTACAGGAAAAACTTTCTCTCTTCCACCAACTTTAACGCACCAACTGTTGAACAACCCTACGCAAGACCCATACCGGTTGAAAAAAAAGAAATCAACTTGGAGAATAACAATACCACCTCAACTTCCAGAACTCGCGAGAAGGCCTCAACGTCTGATGCAACTTGCATTCAACGCACCCGAGTGTGTCGCTTCAACTAACCTTTAACGAGTCGAACCACGCGCACACTTTATGGAACCAAATAAAGAAAATGCAAATTTTAGTTCAATTCACAAAAAAAAAACATAAAATTGATCTATTTAAAGAAAAGTTTCACTTCCCCTTACTTTACACTTAACGCTTAAAATTGAATAATACAATTAGGCAGAACAAATATGCAGCATAAATTCGTTATCTTCTCGATTTTGGGGGCCCCCTTTTCCTTGCGCAATGCTTCCGCCAGAAGTATAAGCTCCTTTCACCTCCACTCCGCTTGAATGTTCACTCTCGAGGCACTCTAACTCCGTTGTAAAATGACTCGCTGAAGCGCAATCCAACTTATCGCTTAAAAATTTACTCTGATCGCCTTCTGCTTCCTCCCAGGAATCTCGTTGATTGAAACGGTCCGCTGACCGACCGTCCTTAAATAAATTCTCCTTAACGGAGCCGCGGTTCAATTTCGAGGTCAAACGCGACGGCGGTTAATGCACTTTTCTTGGAAAAGTTGTCGGCCGAGAAATGTGTTTTTTTGCGTATCACGGGCTCAAACCTTTCCAGTGGGCACTTCTACATTATCATTGTGGAGAATCTTATGGGTATTGCCGTATCACTGGAAACTACGACGTCCACATGACAGTTGGTCGCTTATTCACTCCGCGGAGTGTTACAGTCTGTTAAGTCTGTTAAGTACTTCGACTTCAATTTCAATTTGAGCGGTAGAGACAACCTCTGTCTTTGGCGCTTTGAAAAAAAAATTTCAGTCGTTCAATCTTCCGTTGGAAAAACACTAAAATCGCGACGAGTGCCATTTACGCAAAGCGCCTTGAGGCCGTGTTCCTTTGCACACATCCTAAAGGACCAAAAACGAACTATGTAGTGGCGGCTAAATACTATAAAAAGTCTGTACCGCTTTTCAAGAAGTGGGTTCAACGACTTAAAGAGTCAAAAACCGTCGACGACTTTCCAAATCGTGGTTCAGTAGGAAAAGTGACCAAAAAAGATGAAAAGCGAATCGTGGCTTTGTTTTTGCGCAATCCTGGCTTGTCCTTGTGGCAAGGAATTAAAGCAAAAAGGTCTCGAGTTATCAACGTCGCCACGCGGAAACATCAGTGCGCAAACAATGTAAAATGGCGGAGTACCGTTAAAAAACTACTCTTGTCTGAACGCCACGTGGCCAAACGGCTCACCTGGGCCCAGGAAAAGATCGATCGCGATTGGGGTAATGTAATGTTTTCTGACGAAGCTTTTTTTTCGGTGTTTCGCAACCACACCACGTGCCTGGTATTCCACATCAAATCAGTTCGTCCAGCGAACCGTTAAACATCCAATTAAGGTTTATCTTTGGTGCTGCTTCTCAAAGAGGGGTTTTGGCGTTTTGCACGTGTTCACCGAAAACTTCAATGCTCCCAAGATGATTGAAATCTATAAGAAAGTCCTATTACCGACTGCCGAACAACATTTTATCACAAAAAACGAGACCTGGATCTTGCAAGAAGATAATGATCATAAATACCGGAGCCGACTGTGTACTGAATGGAAACGGGAAAAATACATCGTGACACTTGATTGGCCTTCGCAACCGCCTGATGCAAATCCTATCGAAAACGTCTGGGCCTACATCAAGCAGAAGCTCTGTGGAAAATGTGTTTACACTTTGAAGCAGCTCTCCCGACAAATTCGACTCATTTGGAAGGCGCTTCCCCTCGAATACGCCGAAAATTTAGTGGAAAGTATGTCTCGGAGATGCCAAGCAATAATTTATGCTGGTGGTGATTGGACTCACTATTAAACTGAAAGCGCGTTCCCTCAGTATATATTTAATGTATGTATAAGTCAAAAACTGTTGTTAAATAAACTATTTCAAAATAATGCTGGATACGCTCTTACTTAACAGACTGTACCATTTCGCGGTCCAGGCTAAAATGTTCGAAAAACAAAGCCGTGTGAGTGGTCTGACTGTGTTGTAATGCGGCAATGTGGGAAGCAGTTGTGGCCGGAAAAAGTTGGAGCGTAAGATCTTAATATCCCCTAAGATAATGTATTGGTGTTGTCCTTGCGGCGAAATTCGATCAATTTTCCGTTGTTGGTGTTTATATCTCGGCCAAATCATTTCCGCTTCAATGTCCCGATCATACTCGGACGGTGCTTCCTCCCCTGTACTACAGCGATGTTTATTACTGTCCTGAGTAAACAGTCGCGTTTCTCCTGAGTGGCATAAATCACCGCAGTTTCTGCGCTTACTGATTCAATAGTTCAGCTGTTGAGGTGTAATGGAACTGCACAATGCCATTATCTTCTACGGACTATGTTGGGTGCCATTGAGAATACCTTATATCAGAGTTCATATCCGGAATCGGCTTCGGATCAAGATTTGTAGGTAATATACAAGGATGTTTCATCGTACTAGTTAAAAGTTTACGTTTTCGATCAGCGGGCTGATTCATTCTCCTTACTTCTGACGGTCCCTCACTAATTACATAAAACTCTCTGTCTGAAAACTTAGCACAATTCCTTAATTCAATCACAAAGTCGTTTGAATTTAAAGAAACCTGCAACTTCTAATTTTCGTCGTGGCTCGGCTGGTTATGGTGCCTTTAATTAAATTTTTTTTTTCTCTTTAAACAGGCTCATTTCTTTTTTTGTTTACTTTTCGTGGTTGTGGTAGGAGTGTCTCTAAGGAAAAAAGAAAAACGATACCGTGACAGCATGCATAACGGGCGGTATGCAAACGGCGATCTGGAATTTCCCTTCTCCTTGCTGATCAACACGAGTCTCGCCACCAGTACCACCAGTACCAGTTTCGTCAGGGTACCATGATGCAAAACTTTTCTCGTGGTGTCGCTCACTCGCAAACTGCTCAATCAGGTTTTGGCCGGTTGAACTGCGATGTAGGTTTACCTGCAGGATACGGGTCATCGAAGTTCTGATTTTGCCTTGACTAGGGCTTCCAGGAAAACCCGTCATTTTCGTGATCCCAAGACGTGCCCAAGATCTGGTTTTGGATCAGCATCACTGCAAAGGATACACTGTGCCTTCTTTGTACACTCTTTTCTTTTATGTCCCATTTCATCACGTTTATAGCATAGGGAACTCCAATTGATTCCTTTGAATTCATGTGCAGCATTAATGAGGCGCTGCTATTCGCCGTATCCTGCATATGACCCCCACCGTATTCTTACTTTACCCTTATTCAGAAATTGTTTGGCGTCCGTTTCGGTCAAGCTGATGATGGCTATGCTTTGTCCCCTATGGTTGTCCGGTGTCAGCCTTGCTTTGATCCCGCCCACACTAGGGAGCTCACTTTTAATGGCTTCTTCTACCTCGGCCTAGTCCATGACGCAGTCAATGTTTCTTACTCCGATAATTGCCATCGACTCGAGCGAAGCTTTTTTGTTTGCTAGTTTTAGCACCGCAGCCCCTTTCGGGCCTTCGCTTAGAGATAGAGTATCTCATTATCTTGATCCAATGTGTTAGCCCTCGAGAAGGTGATATGGTCAATACCATGCTTTGGCCGTGTGCTCGTCAACCCAGCTACGATAGGTCCTGATTATAAACCAAAACCTATCATAACTGAATGAGCTCATAGTCCATCCGAATAATCACTCGAAACAAATCTCATTGTCACCAACTGGAATCGAAACAAGGATCTTCGGCTCACACAGCGAGTACTCTAACCACTACACCTTGCTGCGAGACTACAGTTGCACTTTTATCGAGGACCTTCTTTACTCCATTGCATAATGCTTCCTTATTGTCGGTCTCTGTTCTAAATTCAACCGACCACCTTGATTGTACTGTTTTAATAGCAGTGATAGAGTCATCAGGCCTTACATTTCTCCTGATATCCCGTAACGCTTCTGCGTAGGATCGGACATCTTGGGGTTTTATGATCGAGCTGTGCTTGCTGTCAAGTTGTTCATCGTGGCTTTTTACTTTCCTGTTTCACGTCAGGTCTTTTTTCTTGTTCCGCGTCCGTGCGAGCTTTATTTTCGGGCACTTTTTAAGGAGATTCTTAGCGGCTTTCTTCACTCCCTTTGTTAGCACTGTCTGAAACCCCTGATCTAGCGTAAGTTCTTCTTCCTTCCTTCTTTTATCCCGACCTCCTTCGAATAGGCTAGGCACCATTCTTTCATTGATATTTGATGGTGGAGGAATCTACGCGTGCCCTGTAGGCTTCGCACTAATCGCTTCTTTAGTCTTCTGATCTTCTTCGGCCTTAGACCAGCTCCTGCAGTAATGCTTATGCGGTCTAGGAGCTCCTCTAGTTCAAGGAGCCCATTCTTTGTTTGTTTATATCTTCAAGCTAGCTGTCAGTGGAAGGAGTTGACGTGCATTTCATTTTGCTGTCCTGAAGAGTATTCATTGCAAAACAAAATATACCATACCAAGCACATAATTTTGCTTTCCTCTGGCCTAGCAATTTGCGCTGAAGCGTATTTTAAGGATGCCTAACGCGTTGATTGCGATTTTCTTAATAAACTGCTTGTTCAAAAGAAAGATCTCAGAATACTATGTCTCCTAAGCCTAAAATACAGCCAATCATTACCATTTAGAGAGTCGATTTGTTTTAAAACCCACAATAGTTTAACCCTTTACGGCGCAAGAACGTGTTTTTGTTTTTTGTAATTGAAAATATGTTAAGGTGAGCTATATAATAATGGTAAAAATAGTAAAAAAATTATATGTAAGAAAAGGTATTTGCTTTTGAAAAAAAACATTGAAATGCAGATTTGCATCATGGTATAAAAACATCTTAATATTCACGAACTGTGGAAAGAACGGAAAAAGTTATTATTTTTACTAGAACATAAGGCTACGCCACACTTTTCACATTCCGTTTGGGCTGCTCCAGTACATCCTGGATATTTGCACCGAAGCCTTTTGTCGGGACAAGCAGGCCAGTGCCCTAACTGATCAAATCTGAATTCTTTTAACAGGATATGTAGACAAGGCCCTTTTTCTTTTTGTCCTGGATGAGTTCTTTTACATCGCTAGCGCGCTTCAGCCGGTTCGTACTTTTATATTTGGCTAAAGTTTCAGCAGCTTCTAGTCGGAAATCAGCAGGATTTAGCACCTTGACATTATTTTCCGTGTAAGCATGAATTCTTCTATACAATAGCCAAGAATTAGTCATGGCCATGTCCAGGAAACGGTGAAAGAGCCTTATATAAAAAACCAACGTTCGCCCTGAAGTCTAATTTTATAATGATCCATTACAGAGTCCATGAGGTCTACACCACCCATGTGCCGGTTATATTTTGCCACAATATAGGGCCGTTCAACATTGATTTATTTCTTTTGCGACCTGTCGATTCTACTTACGCCAGCAAAGTTGGATGCTAGATTCACAATTTTATTATTTCTCCAGGCCACCACCGATATGTCAATACCGTTATAACTTGCAACCTGTGTAACTGATGTGCCTCTAGGCTGTTTTTTCGGCTGTTTTTCTTCTAGGAATTTACAGTTCGGGATACGGTTTCTCCGAACGGTGTCCAAAGCTAATATACCACGGCGTGACAAGAATTCAATCAAGGGTAGCGATGTATAGTAATTGTCTATAAACAGTCTATAGTTATGGTTGGAAGGAATCTCTCTGGCAAGTCGGACCATTACATTAGATGAAGCATCTAATTGAGGCTCGTCATATGCGCATATATTCTCTTAGCCACTGTAAACTTCAAATTTGTAGCCATATACACTTGCACCGCAAATCACAAACAGTTTGAAGCCCCACTTGTGGTGGTTGTCTGGCAAATATTGCTTTAGAGCACTTCGTGCTTTGGTTGAACACATTTGTTCATCAACAGACAAATGTTGTTTTAGAGGCACTTTTCTAATGTTATGATTCAACTTTTCAATTATTGGTCTGATTTTATAAAGTCGATCAGAATTTCGCTGATTTTACGGTAACATTTTAGAGTTACCATTCAAGTGTAGTACTTACCTCAGAAACTTGAACCATTTTAGCGTCATTATCTCGCGTATGTTGGCATAGCCATATTTCTGTGACCAGTACATTCGAACATTGGGCAGGGCAATAATGGAAATAAAATAAATAATTTCAATACCGTCTTATTTCCTGGCTTGTGATATTTATAGGTTTACTGGCATCTTTTTGCACGCTGTACAGATTTGATTCGTCTCTTATGAGATCCTTAATGTCGTCAATACTCGTAAATAAGTAAGAAAATACAGGTACCTGATAAGGCGTCTGCAGTTCCAGTATTTCATTTGATAACTTGGAAGATTCATTCAGCTCTAAGTTTTTAGTTTTCCATATGATATTTGTTTTGGGATCACATGTGCTTCGTGAAGTTGTGTTGACTTTGGAGCTGGTACTGGGTACTGAAACAGTAGGCGGTATCTCACATGGTTGAACTGTAATGCTTGTACTGGTCTCAGAGCTCCGTAGCAAGATGTCATCTTCCTGATCTTCTAGGAAGGGTATTTCGGGTTCCTCATCCGAGTCTTGACGTAAATTTTGATTTTCCATTTTTTCGTCGTCGTCTGAAAAATCTAAGACATCCTCAATACCTTGCCATTGGTTTAGAATGTTTTCCAATTCGAAAGTTGACAAAGGCCTACAGCCTAAACGTGGAAACCTCAAACTCATATTGGACACGAAAAAAAATAAAATATAACAGTTTAGCGCAGTGTTGCATTACTGCATCAAAACGAAATTCGAGACTATCTCTCTAAAAACAATCTCAAACATTTGAATTGTATGTTCTTAGCAAAAACCAATAACTAATTGTTACTCCGTAGCAATCTCACATTAAAATTTTCAATATAACCACTCAAAAAAAACAACGAAAATTACGCGCGAACAACACAAACCGGTTCTAAGGGATCCGTCACTTGTAGTGGCCAAAAATTACAAAAAACGTCATCTAGCGAAAACGTGGGGTAACTAATTCAAAAGAATGCTTTGCTGCGGATATGCAGTGCTGCGTTGGATGGTATTTTATTCGTTGCTTTGAAGGATTTTGCTAGTTTGAATAGTATGATGCAGATCTGCTACTCAGCGCCGCAAAGGGTTAACGAACAGACCGAAAAATGAACATTCTCTTAGTGAGTGAAACGTGAAACGTTTTGGAAACGCCGGTAGTGTTGTCAACATTCAATTTATGCGGTAGTGCACGCGTCCATGGGAAATTTATGTGTCACAAAACAAAATTCAAATTTGTAACTTATTTTCCGTCACTCAAACTGTTTGAGTGCTACATTTCGGTTCAATTCTGAGTCCTTTCTTCAGCGGGTCATTCTTTGGCAATTCAAAGATGTTATATAGCTTCATTTGTCCGAATTCGTTGCTGTGTCCAAATATTCCAAGCCCAATTCTGCTTTCGACTGCATTTTGACATTCTTCATCGAATCAATAATTCCGTCCTTTCTTCAATCGATGTCCCAAGTTCTCTTCTTCTATGTTCGTTGTCCTTGAGTCAAGCGGATATCCAAAAAATAACTATTTGCTATATTTAGTTACAATTAACTTAACTATAACCAAATTTTTTGAAGTACGTGCATCTTGTCAAATCGGCCAAATAATTCAATGAATGAAACCGATATCAATAACAAACAAATGAGTGATTTAAAATTTTGATAAAAAAAATTTCCTATAAAATCCGGTTATGTATTCCTCGCAATTAAATTGCGTCCTTGACTCAGAATGAAGTAACTGCGCAATATTAACGGCATACCAGTTTTCATGTTAATCAGACAATAAGCATGTGTTAAAAATTTATTGTCATTGCAAAAAAAAAAAAAACTAAAATACTTTAAAGAATAAAAACAGTTTTAAACCCGTTGCTTAAGCGTGCAAAAATATTTTATTATTGTAGATTCGTGCAATGAACACCTGAAATGTTAATTATTTACATCACTTGATTTTTTTATTATAAATGGAGGTCAAACGATATTTATCGTGTGTAAACTTTTCATCATCATTCCGCGTTATCATTGTTTCACGTGTATGGTATGCGTGTTAGTTGATCTTCAGGTTCGTGTTGTTTTTCTTCTTCTTCTTGTCATTTTCCTCTTTTCGGCATTACAACGCATTCATATACGAGTACATTGTATACGATTTTTTTTCTACATCACACTTACTTTCACTTTTTAACGACGACGACATTGGAACGACCTGTTCAGTTCAGGTGCTTGCTTTACATACAATCTGATATTCATGTTTCTTTCATACAATGTAAGAGACTTGTGTATAAATGTAATGAAATCTAAGGTAAAATTGTAGAAATGACGTGGAAAAAATATTAGAATTATATTTTAATTCTTATTACAATTATAGTATTTGCTCTTGAAGTTATAAAGAGTGATTGTAAATTCATGTGGGAAAATCATGTCTTAACATTAGTAGAAGGTCTATTGTGAATTGTTTTTCTGAACAATTTCAAAGCAATCTGAATGGAAATGGATTTTGCTATACAAGTTTGTTTGTTATGTTAATGGTTTGCGTAAATTAATTTAAATTTTAAGCAATTCGATTCAATTTACGCTTGGTTTCGTCAAATATGACAGAATCACGTTTGTCACGATATCTTTCAGTGTTGTTCATTTATTACCAATTGCCATTGAAATTTGACAGTTGCATTGATAAACGCATATAAATAATAATTTTAACCTCAACATTTAAAAGGAAGTATTGAACGTGCTCAATGTTGCGTTGCAAAAATGTGGCCATCTACAAGCTTCGCGTGTAATTAGCGAAGAAAACATAATGTATAGTATAGTAAGAATGATACATTTTAAGAATACTTCGGAATATATCTACTCCTCAGAGTGAATTCAATGTATTAAAAGTTCTAAAACGACAGCGAAAAGAACGAGATTCCAGATCAACAGGAGCGGAACACATCACCATGAAGTGCCATTAAATCACAATGGATGACGTACCTAATGCCAATAAAAGAAAATTTTCGGAAAGCTTAGCAATGTTCAGAGATATCTTTTGTGCTCGTTAAGAATATGAAGGGTGGTCCAACCATAATGCACGAAATTAATTGTGAGTCACGCCTTAACGTCAAGTTTTTCGCCCAACTTAATTTGACATTCCTTTGTTTCAGTGTTTGACAAATTCAACCATGAAGAGGTACACCATTGAGCAGCGCGTTAAAGTAGTTGAAGCGTTTTACGAAAATGAGCGTTCAAATCAAAATGCATTTCGTGCACTTCGTGATTTTTTTGGTCATCATAATCGACCAAATGTGTCCACAATCGGGAGAATTGTGCGCAAATTTCAGCAAACCGGGTCTGTAGGAAATGTGAAATCACCCGTGCATGCTCGCCGATGCTTTTGTTCGCAATAGTGTGGCAGAAGAGCCGTCAACCTCGACTCGTCGTCGTGCCCAACAATTGAACATCTCACGAACATCACTGATGCAAATTTTGAATAAAGATTTGAATTAACACGGATTCAAGGTTCAATTGACTCAAGAGCTGAACCCTACTGACCATTTCAAGCATCGGCAATACGCCGAATGGTGGGTTGAACAGACAGAAGGGAATGGTGAGTTTACAAAGAAAATTATCTTCAGCGACGAGGCACACTTTCACCTCAGTGGATTCGTTAAAAAGCAGAATTACCGCATTTGGGCAAATAAGAATCCACGGGTGATTGTTAAAAAGCCGATGCATCTTCAAAGATTGACTGTTTGGTGCGGTGTATGGGCTGGCGGCGTCATCGGGCTGTACTTTTTCGAAAATGAGGACGGCCAAGTAGTTACCGTGAATGGTGTTCGCTATTGCGAGATGATAACTTCTTGTGGCCAGATATTGAGGTTATGGACCTGGACGATATGTGGTTCCAACAGGATGGTGCCACTTGCCACACAGCCAACGAAACAATGGCTCTTTTGCGCGAGAAATACAATGGCCGTGTTATCTCACGTTGTAGCGATGTTAATTGGCTGCCACGATCATGTGATCTGACACCGTTGGACTTATTTCTCTGGGGATATTTAAAAGAAAAAGTGTACGTCAATAAGCCAAGAAGAATTCAAGAGCTAAAGGATGAGATAACTCAGCGCATTAACGACATTGAATCTCAATTATGTCTCAGAGTCATTGAAAATATGGACCATCAGATAGAAGTATGCCACAGTAGCCGTGGCGAGCATTTGGGTGATATTTTGTTTCACACATTATTGTCATATATCCTTCTATATAATTAAAAATATCAACATAATTCTCTAAAAACTTTTTGTTTTATTAACAATTAACATCGTGCGTTTTGGTTGGACCACCCTTTAGTTGACTGTTGTAATTTTAATTTAGCGGGGTAACGAAAAAGTATAGTTTAAGTCAATATCTGATGAAAACTGAACGAGAACGACAGAAAACAAAATACTAAGCGTAACAAATAGTCAAAAAATAAGAACTTTTTTTTAAATATTTTATGCCAACAATATTTTGCGAAAATGAAATCATTATGAACGATTTAAATAGGCTACGACTTTGATAGAAGTATTTTTAGAACAATTATCATCAAACTGCAAACGATGTGGAATCTGTTTTAAAAATATCATTTAACAACGAATAATTCGTGCATAAACCAGAAATACTACGTACACATTTTTTTAATCTGTTTCTATTGAAGAACTAACAGCTTAGTCACCTAATTAAATAGAAACGTTAATTCACAGTCGACTCATAATATTTGTTATTTACTTTTCTAATTATTAAGTATGAATAGATATACGAGTAAAATAGCGAAGAAGTGATAATTGCATGTCCATTGTGACTATGAGTGATACTATGTATTTGCAATATGAATAGAGTTGTAAAAATTGGAATAAGTGAAATCTTAGAAGTAGTTTAAACTGGTGTGCATGAAATTACATGACACTAATGTGAATTAAAGCAAAACAAAAAAAAATCTTAGTTGAATCTGAATAAACTACTCTGTTTTAAAGAATTACATTGTTACTCAACCTTAAGCGGCCGAAATTTTTTTCAGTATTATTAAAATTAGGGACTGATCAAGAAAGAACACTGAAATATGTAGGTAGTTCGTGTGGAACTGTGGGTTATGGCCCACTTCGCTTGCGCAGCAGCTCCCAAGTTCGAACCTCGGTGGCTGCACCGAGTTTGAGCTTCTGATGCTGCTGACTATCAGCCCACCCAGCCGTGATGGATACAAATTGAAAAGGATAATAGTGGATCCCAAACAGTGAAGTTATAAATAGAATTGGAGAAATCTTATGTCTGCGAAAAAGAAAATGTTGGAATATAAAATGATTATCCATTCCCCATAATGAGTTTTATATTAAATAACGTTGCGCAAACACCATTTTTCCATACGGCCAATTCAGAACGTTAATGGTCTACCCGAATTGCCAAAAAGGGATATGTAGTTGCATTTAATAATTGACTTCAGAAGTATCTTATTGTCAGTGGAAATAAAAGACAGCTTTTTCGCTTTGTGTGCAAATTAAGAACTGATTTAAGTGCTGGTAGACTGAAAACGATACCGAAAGAGAGATTATAATAGTGCATGCAAGAAAAAAGACGCTCAACATTTTATCTATCTATTTCGTTTCAACTAGCAGTTTTTTTACCATAGACGTAAGTGTAATATCTGAATAAATTGCAGGGCTCACTTACTTTTTATATCGAATAGAAGAATTTATCAAACTGCTGAAGTGACTAGAGTCGATATCTTCATATTGAAGCTTCTTCGGAATCTTATCGCAAGATCTGTGACTGCGAGTGAAAACCCTTGGATTTCACAGCCGTTCCACCCTACAGACGGGTATATAGCGACTTGCCTCGCTACTGGCTTCATTCCTCCAGAAGCAATCGTGTATTTGGACATGAATCGATATGTTTTTGATTCTGACGGCATCCCAATCATATATCACATATATCGACGGGCCACCGATAAGAAGATAAAATACCCTCCTGATTTGAGTTCACGAGACCAACAATTCCAATGGAGATACTCATTTGCTAGATTCGTTGAAGCTGATCGAGTTGAGACGGGGCAGTCTAGGTATTGGTGGCTGAATGACAATGTCTAAATTATTCGTGTTTATTTTCAGTTTTGGTGTTTTTCGTTATTTAGTTTTTGAGTTTCAGCTCATTATTGCTACATTTAGCGTTGTTGTTTATTTTTGTTTAAAATTAGGTATAGGTTAGGTTTATATTATGTTTATTATATTAGGTTATATATAAGGTTAAACGCTTAGGTTAGGAACATTGTTATAGATTTTTTTAGTATAAGATAAAGTTTTTGATTGCATTTATTAGAATTAAGTTAAAACATATTAGGTGTAGGATCAAAGTTCACTGTAGTGTTAAGATGATAAATAATTTTAGAATAGTGTTGGTTGGTCTTTTCTCCTTTTTCCAATTGAATTTTAAAAATATGTAATAATCTTCATTGATTTGAATTTGCCATATTTTTTTTAATGTGTTTAATGATAACGTACAAATTTAGAGAGCCATTTGGGCCATTAAGTTTTTTATTGTTATTGTTTGGAATTTGCTTTATATTATTTTAAAATTTATAACGATTAGTATTAAATAAAGCGCTTTTGACTTTGACTTACTTTTTATATCAATGTACCCGTTAGTTTTAGTTATAATATAGTATAATTAGTTATACTTTCGTTGCCAAAGAATAAACTAAAAAGTCGATCATTTTTCGAATCTTTGGGATATTTTTTATGCATGTAGATAGCCCAACACGACTGGCTAGCCTCAGTATGCCAATCGGGGATTATGGGCCATTTTGCAGCATTATATGGCTGCAAGTCTGATAAGCGATTGGTCCTCCGCTAATTTTGATTGGGGAAAAGGCCCTCGCTCTCCAATTTCAGGAAGTAGGTAATCACCACCTATATAAGGAAAAAAGCGGTCTGTAGTGATTTCTGTAGCGATTTAAGATCGGAGTGTATAAGTCCATGCAGGGTACAGGTGTCGATGTTCTGGCACAAGAGTCATCGAGCTACAAAGAAGACCGAGCTCAGCTGACTAGCCTCGGTTTACGACCGCGTACGCGTGCTTGTCGGCCAGCTATTTGTGGGATCATATGTGGCGGGTGCTTGTCGCAGCTCCAAGTTACGCTACAAAGCATTTATCACGCGTACTCTACTCTACATAACATTCTGATTAATCTATGCTTTACTTTTTTATTGACCTTCCAACCCTTTTTACATCAGTTTAATGTAAATCCAGACGTTAATGTGCCCCACACTGAACTTTTTGTATCGCACGGGTATCGATCTCGTTTTTCTGATGGCTCCGATAGCTTCAAACTCATATTGAGTTCGTATAAGTAGAATAAATTAGAGTAATTCCTTCACCTCTAAATACGGTGGTCGCCATTACCCGTGTGTGTCTAAAGTGTGATGGCCTGATGAGACTTAGTAGAAGCGTCGAAACCACCTTCGAACATTTTTCTTCTCCAACAATTTTTCAATAAAGTAGCTGCATACAAAAAGATTTCATAAGTAATTCTGATCAATTTTTAATATCTTTAGGAATTTCCTGTTATGTGTCAATTAAGCTACTCTACGTTAATTCAAAATTTTTGTTTCGTTATAGTTAGCGGACATGGAGGTTTTAAATGAACGCCAATATTGTACAAAAAGCAACTGTTACTTTCCCTGAAGAAGGTAGTTGCACTACAAGGGGAATTTCAAATTAAAAGACGTTAAAGTGGCTAATGTGGAAACTTGACGAGTGTGTTGACTTTAGCTTAGTGAAACAACAAACAAAGCAATTTTGATGGGGTAACCAACTTCTCTCATCAGAAATAACCACTGCTGATTACCACAGGCCGGCTCAACTGTTTAGGTTTACTACAGGGCGGTCACTTCGATGCCGACCCAGGCATGAAGAGATTATACATGGCCCGGTTCTCTTTGAAAGTAGCCAAAACTGACGCAGTTCCTAGCAGTGCATTTGAATATCCAAGGCACCATGTCTTTATTCGAAATTAGAACTGTCGGACTTTGAAACTGTTTAAAAATATGCAACCCTATCTTTTGGCAACATTCAGGGATGTAATGCACTATAATATCAGCGGCATGCTGAGGCGGCCTAGCCACCAGGAATGAAGAACTCCAGAAGACTTTATAGACGTCACTCAAAAAACACAACACCAGAAGAAAGTTCGTCGGTGGCTAACTAACAAGACCAAGTGATATATGAATCCCTGAGTGTTGTTCGAAAGTTCATTTCAAAGTATCATCCATTTTTTTGGTTCTAGTTCGCATCCCAAAACCGAGCGGTACCCTTGTGCCCTTAGTCACATGAATTTTGATTTTGTGTGATTGTCTGTGAAGCTATTCCACAACTATCCATGGCAAGATATGTACTGCTCGTGAGTCAAGATAGAACATAAGCCTACGTACTGCTCTTGTTCAACTATACGTGATCAGAAGCGACCTCAGAGTCAGAAAAACTGTAATACACGGAATGAAGAGACCCTTGCCAAAGAGAAAGATTTCGCCATAGGTGTCTACCGGTGTGTTTGCTTGTGAGGGAGGAAGACCGAAATTTAAATGATAGTATATCTACACATTTTTTGGGGAGGTTATATGGTTATAGATCGCCACAGACGGTCACTCGAAAACAAATTTTATATAATATATTGCATTACATATACAAAGTCGTGCCACAAATTCTGTCCCTAATGTAAATGCGTCTAATTTAAAGGAAAAATGAATAAAATACAAGGATGTGTGCTCATTTTATTTAACACTTACTAAACAATTGTAAAAATATAAAAATTATTCAAAATGTCCACCTTTTGCTTTCACACACTTTTTTAAACGGTCCGGCCACTCGTCTATCGCTGCACGCACCACTTCTAAAGGTATCGAGGCTGCTGTTTTCACCAAATCATTTTTTAATGCCTCAATATTTCGATGAGGTTTAGCGCAGGCCCTCTCCTCTAAAATGTTCCATAAACGGTAATCCAAAGGGTTTAGGTCTGGGCTTCCCGAAGGCCAATCTTCAGCAGCAATAAACTCCGGTAAATTAGCTGCCAACCAGCGCTGTGTTGTCTTGGCCTTGTGTGCGGGTGCTGAATCTTGCTGAAATATCCAGTGCTTTCTCGCGAGCATGGTATCACTTAAAGGCTTAACTACCTGTTCTAAAATGTCATTTTGGTAATTAGCTGCCCGAGTTTTGACCCGCTGTTCACAGAAATGCAAGCGAGTAACGCCATCGTACACCACTCCTCACCAAACCATCACAGATGCTGGGTGATGTCCTCTTTGTACTTTTGAAATTTTCTCAGCAGCTTCTCGAGAGCTGTGAGCGTAAACTCTGTGATTTTGGCGATTAAAGTTCTCTTCCACAGTGAAAATTTTATCATCCGTAAACAGAATTTGGTGGTAACTACCACTTTTGTGTCGTTCGAATAACTTGTTTGATCTTGTTGCCCTGATGTGATGTAAAGCCGCTGTCAAACGCTGATCGGTAGTTCTTCGATAAGCACCAAGCCCAAGGTCTTCCTTTATGATGCGAGACATGGTCCGTCGCGGGATTTTCATCTCCCGTGCCATGATTTTTTGCTTGCGGAGAGGATTTCTGCGAATTCTCTCGGCTACAGCTTTAATGGCTGCTTTCGTTCTTGTGACACGTGGGCGACCACTTCTTGGTCTGTCATCGGAAGAGGACGTCTCGTTGTATCGCTTTATAGAGTGATAAACAAATTTTGAAGTTATTTTTAAAGGTTTTAAGATGTCAAAAATCTCGTTAGGTGTTTTCTTACACTTGTGTATCGTGATCACTGCAATACGATTCTCTTTAATACCCCACTCCATGTTTACTGTTAGACGTATTGTGTTGAAATGACTTGTTTGTAATACTCAACGAATTTCTAAAGCTTTATCATCTAAACAAACTAAACAGCAGAACTTAAAATATTTTTTCATGACGCACTTATAAGAGGGACAGAACTTATGGCACGACTGTTTATAATGATAACATATATACATATATATATATATATATATATATATATATATATATATATATATATGTCATTGGTCGTATACATCCAAATTGCTAGGACTTCATATTTATAAGTAGGCAGTTTACAAATATACGAGTATCAACTACCTTTTCTTACCTTTAGCTTTACACTTATTTACAAAAGACTTTCCTAGCGATGCCGACAAAGAGAACCCCGGACAAATGAAGCCTTCCGTCCCGACGCCCGCTAAGCAAGGCTATGTGCAATCTACCAGGAACCTCTATGTGACAACCAACATGTACTTGCGTTGGAATGTACTCACAGATTTCATCGTGGATGTAATGAGGCTCATGTATTAAAATCCAGCAGCTGTACCTTGTCCCGCTCACCCGTGGATCCTAGGATAACAGGCTTAACAGCTGACGAGAGGATGAGGGCAACAGGGAGCGTGGAAGTCTTACCATCGCTTCGACCGATTTCTCCTCTAACACCGGCCAAACCCCATGATATAGTGCAGGTAGTCTCCCTACCTTTCCACCAGAGTAGAGCAGCTGGAAAAAAAGCGAGAAGCCAAACACGTCAAGACAATGCCCAGCATCTTGGGACACCCTTTTTACTTGATCGATGAAGTTGAACCTTGGCGCTTACCACATAGGTCAGCGAATGAACCACCTCATCCCAGAACCAGCTCGATTATGAGTCCCATGGCGTTTGCCAGGCCTCAACCACCTGCGGAAGCTGTGGATCGACAATCTCATAGGCAAGGACTTACTTCCTTTTATATGTACAATCAAGCCGGCTCAAATTCCAACATAAACTAGAGCTGGTATTTACAATTCGAGGGTGAATCCAGCTTAATGACCGTCGAAATGTTCATTGGCAGAGTGGAATCGTTAATAAATTAAATGCTGGGAGGCGATTCCACAGCATTGTTAGGGTATTTACGTCTGCTGTTAAAATCCCTGCGCTTGAGACGTATTGGATAATATGTACCACCCCACCAAATCAACGCTGACCCCGCCTCAAAAAGGTGCCGAAGTACTGAATTACCGGCTGTTGACCAGGACAAGCGAATTCAGTCACGCTGACAAGGGCCTGCTGAATCATTCGGCGCTTACCGAGCAGACATCCTGCGCGTTAACGACCGACTAACCGAACCACTTACACAACCTAAACTTTTAAGAGTGCTGAAGCGGAACCTACCGTCAGAGCTGCGATTACGTATTTTAATGATTGCCACTCGTAACATGGGCTCCCTCATACAAGCGGTTAGTCGATATGAAGATGTCCAGGTAAACTTGCGGGAACTCCATACCTGACCACCAGACACAGTTCACGGGGAGGAGACAGGGAAGTACTCGTAGCAGCATGTTCAGAAGCGGCGGAGTTACCCGATGAATCTGAAGCACTTGCTTTGACCGGGGGTTCGAATCTGAAGGTCTGCGGACACAGCGTAAGGTTTTCTGCTACGGTCGTGACAACCTGGACATTCCCCAGACTGCCCTGATTGTGTCGTTTGAAAAAACAAACACACCAGAGACACTCTAAGACTCAGCCCCAGACCGGAAAATCAACCCCATCTGTAATTATGACATTTGCACCGAAAGTGCTGACTCAACACCTCGAGCTGGTTAAGCTCTGTGCTCCGAAATTGCCACAGCTGATGACATCAAACATCCCATACAAGGAGCGCTAACCACACGCGTCACTTTGCGGGGTCAAAAGAAGGAAGCAAAATTCTAAAAAAATTCTAACGTTAACACAGCTATCGGGTTATGATCTTTCTTGTTTTTATAGGGCTCCGCCACGGATGGAAAGTCCTTGCATGAGGACTCCACCATCGGAACCTTAATTCCGGCTGAGAGGGGTGCGAGGGGGCACCAATTCCACCTGGATAAGTTTCTGACAGCGTACAAGGAACAGGAACGGTATGTATTAGGAAACAAGAGACCTTCAGCCGTCGTGCGTGCGTCTTCCAGTATTTTTGTTCTGCATTTGTTTCGTTACCTTACATAGAAAGAAAGGAGAAAGAACTTATTGACGGATGTGCCAGGGGGCCAAAATTCCTTATCAAGCAAAATACTTAGGTAAGCTGGAACAGTAATTTTAATAGACGCAGTCAATCTGTTAGTATTTCCATCAGGCGTAAGCTTGGTGCACTGGAGCAACTCAGGACTAGAGTTCAGTTTGTACTTTATATGAGCGATGATGTTTTCAACTGGTGTGCTATATTCTAATCTCGAAAGAAATATTTGTAGCGAGGGGCATATAGCATGCAGTGGGAGGCTACTGCTTCCCCTCAGCCTCCGAAATATACTCGTAAAGATGTCTTGTTAATGGTTTTCTTTTCGTTTTAACATCATGCCAAGTACACCAATTTTTTCCGTTTTGGAACATACTAAAGTAAGCGTTCCCAATAGCTAAAGTTGCCATCATACGTCAGGGTCATGTGTGAAAATAAAATATTTTTTTATCAATCAGATTTGTAAAGACTGCAAAGTTAAATTTTTTGGTCACAATACGTGTTTATTTGCCACACCAAATATGATGCAAGTTAAATTAATTCATACGAATAAACAGCTTAAAAACAAACTCGCAAAACTTGCAAAAAACAAACAATGGATTTTCCTCGCATACTATAGTATAATTGTACCCAAGGTAATGTCGTTAGCATAGATAAGACACTATAAAGTTTTTGGCCTGTCGATAGCTTTCTTTTGGTGACACAATTTTCCAGTCAATTTGTAAAATTATCTGCATATTTTGTTAGTATGTTGGTATCTAATTATATTTTTTTCGAAGCCGGATGTAATTAAACTAATTAATCAACCCATCTATTAACTAAATAATATACGTATGAATGGAAGGCACGTTGTAACTAATGTATTTTTACTTTTTGTTTCTCAATGGAGTATACTATCACACACTTTTTCCAAAAAGACTCTTCGGAGACTGCCATTTACATATCATTAACAAGAGTCGTAAAAGTTAAATGGCACAATAACCTATGACAAAAAAAATTTTTTTGTCGTATATTGTTTCGGTTGTATCAACAGGTAGGTCAAAAGAAAACGAACAAAATGTTGATATTTCGATGCTTTTTTCTCTTTTGCATTTTCATTATTTTTTTGGACATTCAAAAAACCGCTATGTCACAAAATGAAGGCGTAAAGTTCGATTAAAAAAAGCATATGGGTGTGGGTTTTTTTTAATAGATTTGCCGAGTGAGAAGATGACATTAAACTGCTAGATCCATTAATATGAATAAATCTTATTGGAACGATTGGAATTCAGAATAAATGAGTGAATGAAAATTTTTCCAAGAAATTTTTCAGTTGAAAATATTTCTGCTATGTGTCAGATCATATCAAAGAATAAATCTGCATTGCAAGTTTTGATTTTTTTCGTATGGCATACAGACATTTTTTTGTTTATAGGAGCTTTCAAACTGCAAAATGTCATAGAGTAAATTAAGTTCTGACGAGATTCGTATTTAGATGGTGAATGAATAAAACATGAAAATTTTCAGGAACTAATTCAAAAACGTGGTCGAGTTTGTTTTACCACAAAAAATAGCAGAAAAACACATGACCAGACCGTAAAATTAAGAATGATTTGCTAACAACACAGAAGGTTAATGCTAATCAACTTCTTGTACATCAATCTAATTAACTATCGCAATCATAGTTACATTAAAAATAATTGTTTTTACACTGCAACACTTCCGCAAAAGAATTTCATTCACTTAAAAAATCAATACATAATTAAAATCAGTAGTAGCTTTATACGTTTCTGGGCTTTTTCATTAGTGGATGAATGAACACTTAACAACAAAAATTTTCAATTACATATCATTATTCTCTTTAATCTGCTATTGAGGAAGTAAATTGATTTTCTGCGGTTATAAAATCATTGAAAATTTTAGCACTTGATTTGGCTACGTTTTTGGCGTGGTGTTGGTGTGTAGCCTAGGCTTGAAAATTGCTAGAATTACAGTCCAAACCAAGGTAGTTGTTAGGCTGCTGCCAGGGACCGAGAATTGACTATTTCTCGGAGGTCAGTCGCTGATCATTGGCTGCCGGCCTCAGTATACCACGAGTGATAATGCACCAAATGCGTCCGTGAAGCCGACCCGACCTACACGGATTATTGACAAAAAGTTTAATTTTAAAAATTGAAATAGGATTTGATTTGGGATTGAAATGTACACACTTGCAATTAGAAATATTTCATTTGGCGAAAGTTGAACGGGGGGAACGGGATTAAAACGTAATGAACTTCAATCACGTTCGCTCTGAACGGCAGTAGATAATTGGAATGGGAAAAAGGTTGCGGGATTGTCACAGTCAGGTGATAGCTAGAGTTGGGAATGTTAGAAAAAGTCTGGTCGGGAAGTTAGCCTGGAATGGACTTCGAGCCTTGGCGGGACAGGAAGAAAGGATAGAGTCATTGTCGGGAAATCAGTGATTAGTGCTTCAGAAGTTTAATTATTCATTAGTCATTTAAACGCATTTTCTTGTAATTTTTTACGCTGCTGCTCTAGTTACTAAATAATGGAGTAACCAAAAACGGACAGTTTTATTCAAGTGAGACCGAATATCGTCATTAGAAAATTTTGGGATCAGAATATAAGACAGTGTATAGCAAGTGTTTTAAAATGTTAACTATCGGAAACCCAAGTGAGTTAAAAATTTGCAAAAAATACACCCGAAAAAATATGCGTTGGTGACTTGTTATAGTAACTAGACATACTTGTGGCGACGGTGAAATAGAAAATGAATTTGAGCGTTGTATAGAACTGGAGATCTGAATTGAACATATTCGTACTGTTTAATAAAATCTAACGAAGGATCAAATCATGCGCCAAGTGTTGTTACTCACTCCCTAGACCATGGAGGATTTATTTTAAATATAATTTTTATTACCATTATAATCGCGACATAAAATGAACTCTCTGTCGTGGTGGCACTTGATAGTATAAGAATGAATAAAAATGACCTGTGAGACACGTGATACTGCAAGTTATCATTTTGTAAAGTCCACCGTAGATTAGCTAAGCGCAATGCAAGTACTATTTGAATCTGCGAATTAAATTTTTTCATATAATTTTCGCATTATACTACTGTGACCAAAAAATGAGGTGACATTTGAATTTAAACTTCGCACGTCGAAGTATTTGGAAAATTATTTTTTTCTAGGTTGGTAGTACTGTCAGTGACATTTATGTCAAATTTACAAGTCAAAATATTCATAAGTGTTTGAGGTACGCGTGGTTTTGTGAGTTAAAAGTGAGTTTTTCGTTTTTTGCGATGTCGAAATATGTTGAATTTGCATTAGATTTTGCTTGCGGAATCAATTTTCTGCTGCGGATACGTTGAGGATAGTGCCTTTGGTGATGAGTCTGTGTCTAAAAAAATGTTTACAAGTGATATAGTGAGTTCTAACTTGGCCGTGAACGTGTCGAAGACGAAAGGCGTCCTGGGCGACCATCAAACTCTTCCCCTCTTCGATTATCGTGGTGTTGGGCATTATGAATTCCTTCCGCCGGGCCAAACAGTCAACAAGGAATATTATTTGAACATTATGCGTCGTTTGCTTAACTCTATCCTCCTAAAAAGGCCGGAATTGTGGAAAGACAATTCTTGGTTTTTACACCACGATAATGCACCATCCTATACTGCACTTGTAATTCGTGATCATATCGCCAAAAACTCAACCCATATCGTTCTGCAACCACCGTATTCACCTGATCTGGTGCCGTGCGACTTCTGGCTATCCAGCAAGCGCAAAAGATCGCTCCGGGGACACCGTTTTGATACGATAGAGGAGATTCAAGCCGCAGCGAAGACGGAACTAAAGGCCATCCCGGAAACGACGCGTATCTCAAACACTAATGAATATTTTGACATGTAAATTTGAAATAGATGTCACTGACAGTACTACCAACCTAAAAAAAAAACTCCAAATCCTTCGACGCGCGCAATTCAAATGTCACCTTATTTTTTGGCCACAGTAGTATATATAGTTTTTTTTTTGCAATTTAAATATTCTCATATTCATTTTGCATTATAAATAAATCCTTCGTTATTTCATATAATATTTTGGATAATTTGGGCTGATTCTGTTCACTTTTAAAAGTAGTTCAAAATTTGAAATATTGCGATTAATGTTTTTGTTAATTAGCCTGAATAAAAAGACCAGGGATTATTATAAATTATTTTTCTTCTTAATTTATCAAAATGACCTTTTCCTTTGTGGTAGTTCTTTTAAATGTGAGATGGCCTAGGACGGGCAGAGAATTTTCCGGAAAGTCCCACGACACGACCGAGCGCTAGCCGGCCTCAGAATGCCTCACTGAGTTAAAGCATCATCTACCATAAAATATATGTCTGCAGTGCAGTGACTTCCGTGGTTGTAACAACTCTTAGTTTCTTCGGATTTTCATGAAAATTGGAATATGTTCAATTGGTCGAGCATTCAGAGAAATTATTTAAGCGAGAACAAAATGGCGACTGCTATATACTTTGAAAAAAACTTTGCATATTTCGGATAAATTTGAACGATTTCTTATACAAGTATTAGATGAATAATTCCTCATCGATTCATGCTATCAGAAAACTTGTTTCGAACCCTAAGATGGTTATAAAGCTCTTCTGGTAAGGGCACTCTCCTGCTTGCTCGACTTGTTCAATTATTGGTATATAGTTAAATTTAGCCATAAGCTTTTGCAATAAGTTAGGGTTAGGAGTTTACCCGGCGAAGCAGGCAATGGTGGCCGCTACTTTCCAGGAAAAGAAAAAAACAGCCACGTTTACAAGAGAGAAGGACCTGAAGAATATTCGGACGATGTAACAGAAGAGCTTGCTTGTGAAGAATGATATTACTAAGTGTGGCGAAGTCTTCTGAGATTTTCGTAGTGTTCTCTCTTCGTCCTGGTTTTCCTACTTACGTATTCTTTGTTCGCCTGATTCTTTTTGTTTAACGCATTATGGCACTCATCATCATTTCTCTTGCGCCGGGCTTGATGTCCGATTGTGTGTTCTGCCACGGTCTTAATAGCCGCTTTCACTTTTATCCAGAGCTCGTTACTTGTTTTCAGCGATGCGTCTAATCGGATGGGATCCAGCTGGTTGTTGTAGGTCTCCGTGAAATTTTTGGCCTTTTGAAGTCAAATTTTTGTAGCGGGCTGTTCTTCGTCGAATATGCCTTCGAATACGACATCGATAGGTTAATTTGATCAAGTAATGTTCTGGGTTGCAATTGGCTACTCGGTATGTACGGCCGTCAAGTATGCTCGAGGCCCAACGTTGTTGTATCAGAATATGGTCCATCTGGTTTTGTGTGTTGCGATCCGGTGATACCCACGTCATTTTATGAAAGCGTCAATGTGGGAAGCAAGTCGAACGTAGCAATAGATTTCTTCTACATGCAAAGTAAATCAGGCGCTAGCCGTTGTCAATTGTTGCATCGTGGAGACTATCCTCCAATAGTTCCCCGATGAGATAGCTCATTGCCAACCATAGCATTGAAATCACCCAGAATTATTTTTGTGTCGTTTATAGGCAATAAGTCGACTAGTCTTTTCAGGTGATTGTAGAACGTTTCTTTCGTTTTTTCGTCCTTTTCTGAAGAATTTAACTTTTATGCGGATCTCATACAACTGTTCGTTTATTGCCCAAAAATCAATAACGTGGATTTGAACTCCCTATCCACAATGAAGGCCACCCCGAATTGTTGTTTTCCAGTACGCTTCCGACTTTTGAATATTTTGCGCGATCTCATGTCTTGAATATCATTTCCAGTCCAGTTCGTTTCCTTGATTGCCAGTATATTTAATTTATATTGACTGGCCTGTTGTAAAAGGTCCTTACCAGCGCTAGGGTAATTGAGTGATCTGACATTTCAGGATCCAATCCGATAGTCCTTTTTCCGTTTGCGAGGTCGTTGACGTGAGTACAATCCATTCCACGGCCCTCCAATAAATTATTACTTCTTATTATTTGAAGGTTAAAAAAAGTATACTACACTCATTTGCAATCTACAACTTACTTCATGCTTTTGATGACAGCCTGACAATTTCTGGCTGTCAAAATAAAGTTTATTTACGCAATCGACCTCAAATAAAATACAAAGGGCTAAATTGCCACCTAAAGGCTTCAGTCATAGACCGTGGACGTTTCAAAAAGTCTCGGCACCACCACACAGCACATCCGACAACCAAATTTGGTTGAGATAATGTTCCTTACTTTATTTTGACCGCACATTGGCCTCACCGGTCACCAGATGCCAATCCTTTCGACATTTCGGTATGGTTATTTCGCAGAAAAAGGTCAGAACTAAGATACCAGAGTAATGATGCGCTCGAGAAACCCTTTTTTCGTGAGAGAACGAAGATGCCATAAGCCCACTTTCGTACAGTTTCTGGCTCATTTTTTAACAGACTCAAAGCTATAAATTGCGCTAAGGGTGGCCTAGTGAATATTTATGACATTTATTTCAATTAAATTATTTTTGTAACTCCGCCATAGACGGTCCCAAGCCCGTTTGAGAAAGGAGGAGAGAACCCCTTGTTTCCCAAACCCATAGCTTCCATGATTCCTCATCCCAAACCCCCCAATTAAATGGTAGTAAATGCTCTCGGGGTGCACATTGGGTTTAGTGGTTCCTCAATAGTGTAACATTATATTTCGAGAAATGCTCATAACTGTAAAAACATCTACAGCTCTGCTACTAAATCCTACTTACACCTCCTTTGTGAGGACGTAAGAGGGTGAGGGCGAATCTCCCGCGCCTGATAACGGAATCGACGTAATAACCATGCCGCCGGAATGGAGGTTGGGCGACGGGCTAACTCCCCGTCCATAGAAAACGCAACCTGCAGATAGGCCTCGGGATGGATTGGACTCACGGCTACGACCTCAGAAACGAAAAAAGGACTATGGCATTGGATCCTGGAATGTCAGATCACTCAATTACCCTAGCGCTGTTAAGGACCTTTCACAACAGGCCATCCAATATCAATTAATAATACTGGCAGTCCAGGAAACGAATCGGACAGGAAACGACATTCAAGACATGAGATCACACAATATTTAAAAGTGGGAAGCCTACTGGAAAACGAGAATTCGGAGTGGCCTTCATTGTGGATAGGAAGTTCAAATCCACGTTATTGATTTTAAGGCAATCAATGAACGGTTGTGTGCGATCCGTATAAAAGCGAAATTCTTCAAAATCTGACTGCTTAATGTCCACACCCCGACCGAAGAAAAAGATGAACAAACGAAGGAATCGTTTTACAATCACCTGGAAATACTGATCGACTCATTGCCTACAAATGATACAAAAATTATTCTGGGTCATTTCAACGCTAAGGTTGACAATGAGCTATCTCATCGGGGAACGACTGGAGGATATAGCCTCCACGATGAAACAAATTGCAACGGCCAGCGCCGGATTGACTTTGCATGTAGCAGAAATCTAGTCATAAGTTCGACTTGCTTCCCACATCGATGCATTCATAAAATTACCCGGGTCTCACCAGATCGATCATGTTCTGATCCAACAACGTTGGACTTCGAGCATACTTGACGGCCGTACATACCGAGAAGCCAATTAAAACTCAGATCATTACATGATCAAATTAACCTATCGATGTCGTCTGTCAAAGGCATATTCAGCGAAAACCAGCCCGCTACAAAAATTCAACATCGAAAGGCTCCAAACGGCGTCTGTGGGCGAACATTTCACGCAGACCCTCGACAACCAGCTGGCTCCCATCTTAGCAGACGCATCGTTAAAGACGAGCAACGAGCTCTGGATGGAAGTGTAAGCGGCTATCAGAACCGAGGTAGAACAGACGATCGGACATCAAGCCCGGCGCAAGAGGAATGATTGGTTCGATGATGAGTGCCAGAATGCGTTAGATAAAAAGAATCAGGCGTACAAAGAATACGTAGGTAGGAAAAACAGGATGAAGGGACACTATGCAAATCTCAGAAAAGTGGCGAATAAGATAATTAGGATTAGGAAAAGAAAATACTATGACGAACAATTGAGAAGTATAGATGTAAGCCTAGCGAGCAATAACACAAGACAAGCATACAAAGTAGTGAAAAGCCTGAAACGTGGTTATCAGCCCAAAACCACGCTCTGTAGTGATGACAGCGGTAATATAATCGCTGATGAAATCAAGATTAAGGAAAGATGAGCATCATATTTCAAGAACCTGCTTAATCCTCCGCACAGCTCCAGAACATCGGAGCCTATAGATGTCTGCGGAGAGCCCACCAACTCTCGATGAAGTTTGTTCCATCATCAAAACCCAAAAGAATGATAAAGCGCCGGGTATTGATGAGATTCCAGTGGAGCTCATCAAATATGGTGGCAGTAGTGTTCATCAATCTATTCATAAAGTCATCCAGTACATTTGGCAACAAGAACATATGCCGAAAGAGTGGAGCCAATCAATTATATTCCCTATCCACAAAAGGTGTGGATATTCCCTATCCACAAAAAAGGTGACAAGCTACAGTGCGAAAATTATAGAGGCATATCACTACTTTGTACGGCGTATAAAATATTTTCTAAAATCTTAGAAAATAAAATCGGATCATACGCCAACAGTATTATTGGGGAGTATCAAGGTGGTTTTAGGGCAGGTAGATCAACAACAGACCAATTGTTCACAGTCAAGCAGGTGCTTGAAAAATGCTGGTAGTTCAACATAGACGTACACCAAATTTTCGTTGACTTCAAGCAAGCATACGACAGTATTGATCGTAACGTACCAAATTATGCTGTGCTTTGGCATCCCAGCCAAATTTGTCCGTCTTACCAAAAATGACCATGACGTCGACAACCTCCCGAGTCCGCATCAATAACCAACTCACCGATGCCTTTGACACAAATATCGGACTAAAGCAGGGAGATGAGCTGGCCCCATTGCTATTCAATTTGGCTTTGGAGTACGTCATACGGAAGCTACCTGTCGATACACGAGGTACGTTATTATACAAGTCGAGCCAGGTAGTGGCCTATGCGGACGACATCAACATTCTGTCACGGTCACTAACAACTGCCAACGAACTCTTCCTGAAACTCGACAGCGAAGCAAAACTAGTAGGGCTACAAATCAACGAAAATAAAACAAGGCTCATGACGCAGTCGAGGAAAATACCCCAAATACACAAAATATCACACTTGGCAAATACAGTATCGAAAATGTTGGCGAATTTGTGTATTTAGGCGCCAAAATAACGAAAACGGGCAATGAAAGAGACGGAATACGCCGAAGAATACAGCTTTCAAATAAAGATATTTTATTCAGTATTGAAGATCTTGAAGACCAGCTGCATACACAGGAAAACAAAGCTCCAAGTATACAAATCTGTGATAAGACCTGCGTTATGCTATGGGTGTGAAACATGGACCCTAACTCAAGCATCTGCAAATATATTGAACGCCTTGAGCAACGGGCCCTAAGGCGAATAATCAGAGCGAAGCTAGACGGGGACCAATGGCGAATTCGATACAACCATGAGCTGTATGAAATTTTTGACGAACCGGAGGTCTCAAGGATTGTAAGATTGCGGAAGCTGCAATTGGCTGGACACATGAATCGTTTGGACGAACAACGGATACCCAAGAAGGTATTCGTTGGGAGAACTGAAGGCCGGCGGCCAGTGGGGGAACCGAGGAAACGCTAGTCTGACTTGGTCGACGTAGACAGTTCATCGCTGCTCGGATTTCGGAATTGGATGACGCGGTCAACGGACCGAGACAGTTGGAGGCGCTGTTTGCAGGAAGCGAAGGCCCGAAAGGGGCTGTAGTGCTAAGAAGAAGAAGAAGAAATTATTTTCTTACGTGTTTTTTGACACCCATGAAAATCACTCACTCTATTCTGGAAAGTTGCAGTTGGATTACCTCATCCTGTAAATATCGCAATATTTTATACAAGTATTATTCAATTCAATTATTCAAGTTTTCGTTGACTTCAAGCAAGCATACGACAGTATTGACCGTAACGTACCAAATTATGCTGTGCTTTGGCATCCCAGCCAAATTTGTCCGTCTTACCAAAATGACAACGACGTCGACGACCTCCCAAGTCCGCATCAATAATCAACTCATCGATGCCTTTGTCACAAATATCGGACTAAAGCAGGGCGATGGGCTGGCCCCATTGCTATTCTATTCGGCTCTGGAGTACGGCATACGGAAGCTACCTGTCGATACGCGAGGTACATTACTATAGAAGTCGAGCCAAGTAGTATTCTATGCTGACGACATCAACATTCTCTCACGGTCATTAACAACTGCCAAAGAACTCTTCCTGAAACTCGACAGCGAAGCAAAACTAGTAGGGCTACAAATCAATGAAAATAAAACAAACCTCATGACGCAGTCGAGGAAAAATACCTCAATTACACAAAATATCACACTTGGCAAATACAGTATCGAAAATGTTAGCGAATTTGTGTATTTAGGCGCCAAAATAACGAAAACGGGCAATGAAAGAGATGAAATACGCCGAAGAATACAGCTTTCAAATAAAGATATTTTATTCAGTATTGACGATATTGAAGACCAGCTGCATACACAGGAGAACAAAGCTCCAAGTATGCAAATCTGTGATAAGACCTGTGTTATGCTATGGCTGTGAAACATGGACCCTAACCCAAGCATCCGCAAATATATTGAATGCCTTGAGAAAAGGACCACTGAGGATTGAACTTTATATCCACCAGCCTCTGATTCGGTGGTGAGAGTGTTTGCAGGCGTAATACCTGTTGCCCTTCTCGCTAGGGAATGCCGCGGTATTTACCTGCATCAAAGCGGGGATGCGACGGAGACAGTTGCTCGCGAGGAGAGACAGCGCTCGCTCAACGATTGGTAGCAGTCTTGGGGGAATTGCACAAAGGGAAGGTGGACTACGTGGTTCATCATGGAGACCGTGGCTAAAGCGAAGGCAAGGTGAGACTGACTTTTATCCGACCCACCTTTTGAGCGGGCATGAGTGTTTTCAGTCTTACTGCATAAGATGGATAAGTCAAGGTCTCCTGACTAACGATTTGGTCCAGGAGAAGAAAACGATACCTGCCACACATTTTTTGCACACAGAAAATGGGACAGGTTGCGACGAGACCTTAACAGGGCAACGGGAGAGCTCACCCCAAATAGTACAGTCGAAGTGATACTGGGATCGGTTGGCAAAAGGGAAATTATGGCACATTATGTTCAGGCAGTCCTAAAAGTTTAAAAGGTACTTACAGCAGCCGGGAACGTTGGGGTTGGGGGATCGTTGTCCTTTTCTCCCTCCCCTACCTCAGCTTGAAGGCGCTTCACAGCATAGCCAAACGAGACCTCGCCCGAATTAATGTGTCCAACGGTTCCGGGCTGGGGTTTCAGGTTGACAGGTGAAGTGTTTAGTGGGTAGTCCAGCCCCAAACTCAGCGCGTAAATGGCATTCACCTCCCACAAAAAAGGGTTTTGCAATTGATGGCCTCTTGAAAGTTCGTGTATCAAAAAAGTCAAAAACAAAACGTTCAAATATTTTTAAGAGGTTTTCCACATATAGAGCTGAGCCTTACAAAACAATTCTTACCAGTTGTAGGTGTTAGGAAAAGCTTTTCAAATCAGGTCTCGAAACAGTGTTACCAGCAACGGGGGGTGTGTGAAGAGAGGGAATATTCCAAAAATATGTGTACGCCGCTTCTAATTTGACACCTTTAGACCAACAAATTTGCCATCCTTGCAATTTAAATTCACTCATATTATGTAATACTGCAACAAATAGGCGATCGTTTAAAATGTTGTAAAAGTGATCTTTCTTTCAACCGATTATTTAACATATATGTTATCAAAAATGTTTGTTGAGTTTATTCATTAGTTACGCAAGTGTCTGATTGTCGAAGGTCGCCTGTCTACTCATCTTGTGCTATATTTGATTAATCCTCGACAAATGTTTGTATTTTAAATTCAGAAGTTCGGATGAACTTCTCGGAAAAGATTGGTTTACTAAGTTATTCATTTAACACGCCAAATTAAATCAGAAGGTCAGGGTCCAGCGAAATTTTAACAAGCAAATAAATTCAATTCTTAGCATATTTTCTGGTTTTCTAAATAACGAAAAAATACCAAAATTCTAATACATTACATATTTTATTATATGTACATATTCAATCAAATTGTCACAAATAATTCATCATGCACATTACAATAAACTTTGAATTATTTTCTTTTTCTTTCACTAGGAAACAGAACAGGGTCGAAATAATGTGATAAGATCATTGGAAAAATGACTTTTCATCTACATCGTCGCGTCACACTGAAAAGTAAATTATATTACCCACCAACATTAGAATTACATATTAGACAACACGCAAGTTGTAGATTTATTCTCTGGCCGAAAATAAAATTAATATGAATTCGTATGTAGATATAGTGTAGTAGGCGCAGAATACTTTTATATTCATAGTAGTCTTGCTCAAATCACAGAGGACATTTGGAAAATGTACATATTGAACTGAAGTCCTATGACAGGAAAATTGTCAGCAAAAGCTTTAGGCTACGTAACTCATTAATCTGATGCCGACAAAATTATGCCAAGTAATGAAGTCACAGCCCAAGACGAAAGTTCGTAGCCTTTCGATTTGGTGTTGGAGGTTTTTTTTTGTTTCTTTTTCTTCCTCTCAAACTGCCGCAGTTTGTTTTGTGAATAATGACTCTATGATTTTCGAATGTATTATTCAGACAATGTGGAAATGTTCGTCGTCCACCCTTTACTCATGGCCTTAGTTTAGGGCACTGCTGGCTTTTTGAGGGAGACATTTGGCTATAAAAATCGAAAATAATGTGAGGAGCAGGTGTGGGGCTTGTTTTAATAGTAGGGGTAGCTTCAGGTTATACAATCACTGGAGGTTAAATACTCGTAGAAACGAAAAATATTTCTGTCAAAGCAGTATAAACTGCTTAACTAGGGTTATAACTGCTCCTAAAGGCCCTAACATAATTTACAGACCAAATAAAATGTTAATGTCATGATCACGCTCAACATAATTCCTGTTGTAGCGGTCAAAGTGTTTCCTTTTCCTTATTATATCCACATCCCACACCCTATAAATCCCCGAAAAAATTGAAAGAATAAATTTTCGCCAGACCCCCAACAAAAGCTATTTTCATGTCACTCACTCTCTAAGTGTGAAAATCTATTTTATAGATAACAGAAAAAAGTCATAAATCTATCTGTATTTATCTGAATTATTAATTATCACTACAAGACAATTTTAGCTATTCTGCCTATGTAAATCTTTCAACATGAATGAATGAATGAACACAAGACACGAACAATTAAAAACGTATCAATTACAATACTATTTACTTAGCTCTTCACTTTTCGTGTGCATTTAGATTATATTTTATTGGAGTCGTACCTGTGGAGCATTGTAAGGAAAATGTATAGGAACATATAAAAAAATAGACATTAGATGATGTTGTGTATCTAGTTGCGTGTTTTGCTTGAAGAAAAGTAAATAAAATAGAACTCGTGTGCATTTTATTATTGAAATAGTTATCTAAAGATTGAGACTTTGATCTATTGTTTATCACGAGAAAAATACATTGTTATACTCGTATTGAAGTTTTTCAGATAAAGTTCAAATGAAATTTATACAGTTGAAATTGCATTGTTATATTGAATAATCTTCTTCTTAGTACTACAGTCCCTCTCGGGGGTTCGCTTCCTGCAAACAACGCCTGCAACTGTCTCGGTCCATTGACCGCGTCCTCCAATTCCGAAATCCGAGCAGCGATGAACTATCTCGTCGACCGAGTCAGACTAGCGTTTCCTCGGTTTCCCCACTGGCCTTTGGCCTTCGGTTCTCCCAACGAAAACCTCTTTGGGTATCCGTTGTTCGTCCATACGATTCATGTGTCCAGCCCATTGCAGCTTCCGCAGTCTTACAATCGTTGAGACCTCCGGTTCGTCAAAAATTTCATACGGCTCATGGTTGTATCGAATTCGCCATTGGTCCCCGTCAAGCTTCGCTCCGATTATTCGCCTCAGGACCCGTCTGTATCTGTGCTAAACGTTTCCGGTATACCTCCTTACTGAGAGCGTCGCCCCGTATTACTGCTCCGTAGAGTAGCACTGACTCCACGGTACTTATCAAGAGGCGTCTTCTTGATGGGGTGGGTCACCCTGCGTTGGCCATAAGTCTACTCAGGGCCGATACGCCCGAAGCAGCCTTCTCAATCGTTATCCTGATGTGCTCAGAGAGACTCATCTTTGAGTCGATCAGTAGCCCTGCTGGCTTCAATTCGATTAGTATCTCTCCAATACTGATCTTCCTTATTCTAGGGATTCTCAGCCTGACCACTTTGGTTTTCTCCAACGCTAAGTTGAACCCACGAGCAGCCATCCAGTCTCTCACTCGGCGCATTAGTATACCAAGCCTAAGTTGCGCTTGTTTAGTGTTGCGTCCAGCGACTACAGCCGCAGCATAATCCGCATTGCCAATCAAACGCAACTCATCTGGCAACTCCAGTCTCAGTGGCTCGTCATAAGACACGTTTCACAGGTCTTGACCAAGGATTGATTGCTGGGCAACACTCGATGTAACTCTACCCATCGTTGGCCCTGTGTCGTGTCGTAAAGTAGATTTCGGCCCTTCAGGTAGTCCCTAAGGAGCCACATAAGATATTTTGGAACTTGAATAGGGTTTTCCAGCGTATCCAGAATATCCATCCATGTAGCGGAGTTGAAGGTGTTCCCAACGTCGAGTGTCGTCAACAGAACGACCCATCACTTAGCGCGGCCATATACCTCTGCCTTTTGGACCACACTCCCCACCTCTGCAATCGCTTCAATGGCAGAGCGTCGTGCTATAAGTCCGTACTGCCAAAGAGATAGGTCCCCAGTAGCACGAATCGCGTCAGTGAGTCTTCCCTTGATGAGTTTCTCTAACGCTTATCCAGCCGTATCTAGCATACATAACGGCTGGTATGCAGACGGCGATCCGGAATTTCCCTACCTTTGCTGATCTCGCCACCTTCCATCTTACGGGAAAAACCCCGTCCCGTAGGCAAGCGTTGAATGTGCTGAGCAGCAAGTCAGGACGACCTCAGCTAGAACACCATGTGGACCTGGAGCCTTCCTTGTTTTTATGATAGGACTGCTTCTTTCAGTCCAGCTGTGTGAAGAGTGGGCACTCAATGGCTATTTCACCGTGGACAGCGTCAACACGGACGGGATCACTCAATTACCCTTGCGCTGTTAAGGACGTCTTGCAACAGGCTAGTCAATATAAATTAAATATACTGACAATCCAGGAGCCGAACTGGACTGGAAATGATATTCAAGACATGTGATCACGCACAATATTCAAAAGTGGGAAGCTTACTGGAAAGAGTGGCCTTCATTGTGGATATGAAGTTCAAATCCACGTTATTGATTTTAAGGCAATGAACGAACGGTTGTGTGCGATCCGCATAAAAGTGAAATTCTTCAAAATCTGACTGATTAATATTCACGCCCCGACCGAAGAAAAGGACGAAGAAACGAAAGAAACGTTCTACAATCACCAACTTATTGCCTTCAAACTACACAAAAATAATTCTGGGTGATTTCAACGCTAAGGTTGGTAATGAGCTATCTTATCGGGGAACGATTGGAGGATATAGTCTCCACGATGAAACAAATGACAACGGCCAGCGCCTGATTGACTTTGCATGTAGCAGAAATCTAGTCATACGTTCGACTTGCTTCCCACATCAACGCATTCATAAAATGACCTGGATATCACCATATTCTGATACAACAACGTTGGGCCTCGAGCATACTTGACGGCCGTTCATACCGAGCTGCCATTACTTGATCAAATTAACCTATCGATGTCGTATGTCAAAGGCATACTCAGCGAAGACCAGCTTGCTACAAAAATTCGACATCGAAAGGCTCCAAACGGCATCTGTAGAAAAAAATTTCACGGCGACCATCAACAACCAGCTGGCTCCCATCTTATCAGACGCATAGCTAAAGACAAGCAACGAGCTCTGGATCGAAGTGAAAGCGGGAGTTAAGATCGTGGCAGAATAAACGATCGGACATCAAGACCGGCGCAAAAGAAATGCTTGGTTCGGTGATGAGTGCCAGAACGCGTTACACAAAAAGAATGAGGCGTATAAACAATATTTAGGTAGGAAAACCAGGACGAAGAGAGAACAATATGAAAATCTCAGAAGAGTTGCGAATAAGATAATTGAAATTAAGAAAAGAAAACATTATGACGACCAATTGAGAAGTATCGAGGTATCTAGCAAGAAAAAAGACAAGCATACAAAGTAGTGAAAAGCCTGAAACGAGGTTGTTAGCCCAAGACCACACTCTAGTCGTGATGGCATCGGCAATATCATGGCTGACGAAAGCAGGATTTAGGAAAGATGGGCATCATATCCGCACAGCTCCAGAGCATCGGAGCCTATAGATATTCCCGGAGAGCTTCCATTGGCCCCAGCAACTCTGGATGAAATTTTTTCCATCATCAAAGCCAAAAAGAATAATAAAGCGCCGGGCATTGATAAGATTTCAGTGGAGCTCATCAAATATGGTGGCAGCGGTGTTCGGAGGGCAATCCATAAAGTCATCTAACACATTTGGCGACAAGAATATCTGCCGAAATAGTAGAGCCAATCAATTATATTCCCTATCCACAAAAAAGGTGACAAACTACAGTGCGAAGGTTATGGAGGCATATCACTACTTTGTACGGCGTACAAAATATTTTCAAAGATCTAAGGAAATAAAATCAGATCATACGCCAACAGTATTGTTAGGGAGCATCATGTTAGTTTCAGAATAAGTAGATCGACAATAAACCAATTGTATACTGTCAAGCAGGTACTTGAGAAATGCTGGGAGTTCAACATAGACGTACACCAAATTCGCATTGACTTCAAGCAAGCATACGACAGTATTGATCGTAACATACTGTACCAAATAATGCTTTGCTTTGGTATCCCAGCCAAAATAGTCCGTCTTACCAAAATGACAATGACGTCGACAACCCCCGATTCCGCATTAATAACCAACTCACCGATGCCTTTGACCCAAATGTCCGACCAAAGTTGCGAGATGAGCTGGACCCATTGTTATTCAATTTGGCTCTGTAATATGTGATAAGAAAGCTACCTATCGATACAAGAAGTACGTTATGTTATTTTACAAGTCAAGGGTAGTGGTAGCCTATGTGTACGACATCAACCTTCCTGAAACTCGACAGCGAAGCAAAACTAGCAGGGCTCATAACGCAGTCGAGGAAAAATATCTCACACAAAATATCACACTACAGTATCGAAAATATGGATGAATTTGTGTATTTAGGCGCCAAAATAACAGGAACCAGTAAAATAAAGTCGAAATACGCCGAAGAATACAGCAAATAATTTTTTTTATTCAGTTTTGATGATCTTGAAGACCAGCTGCATACAGGAAAGCAAAGCTCCAAGTATAAAAATATGTGATAAGACCTGTGCTGTACTATGGGTGTGAAACATGGACCCTAACCCAAGCATCCGCAAACATAATTGTATTGAATTGTATTGGTCCTGAGGCGAATAATTTGGGCGAAACTAGACGGGGGCTTATAGCGAAGTAAATACAACCATGAGCTGTATGAAATTTTTGACGAGCCGAAGGTCTCAAGGATTGTAAGACTGCATAAGCTGGAATGGGCGTGCCGCGGATACCGAAAAAGGTATTTGTTGGGACAATTGAAGGGCGGAGACTAGTAGGGAAACCGAGGAAACACTGGTTTGACTGGGTCGACGAAGACAGTTCATCGCAGCTCGGATTTCGAAATTGAAGGACGCGGTCCATGGAGCAAAATAGTTGGAGGCACTTTTTGCAAGAAGCGAAGGCCCGAGAGGGGCTGCAGTGCTACGAAGAAGAAGAAGGTTACTTAGATGGGGACTGGTGTTCTATCTAGAGACCAAGTATAGGCTCTTGGTCTCTAGTTGGTAGTGAGACTGTGGCCTCTTGTTCTGCTTCGGGAATGGTCACAGCTTCAGCCATTGCTGGGCACGCTGCGAATGGCTTTTGCAAATATTGCAGCCATTTGTTTTAAATTTCGACTGGATTGCCTATGCTTGTTCCTTGTGCACTTTTGCAAAGACTTGTTTGTGGATTGAAACCTTATCTTAGTTGTTTAATAGAGGCATACGCCGATCAGACTTCATGTAGGGATTTTGGTGTTGATGGTCAGTCGTTTCTTTCTTGTACATATTTTTAGCTTTTCGTCGGACGGTTTTATATTGTTCTTCTTTGCCCCAAGTTGGTCGCCAGATGTATTATTTGTACGCCTGGTTCCTTTTTTAAACCGCATTGTTAGTTTTCTTGCATTCTTGGTCATACCAGTCGTTCCTATTTTGCATTGGTGGATGCCTCAAGACCACTTCTACAGCTTCTGTTACCGCATCTCTTACTATCTTCCACAAGGTTTTGATGTCATCATTATTTTCTTATACGTGCGTTGATATGTTAATGCGATCTTCCAGCGCTGATATGTATGCTATCATTTAGCTTGTATATCTGGTACCTTGGGGTAACTAATGTTCCTTGTTTACAGCTCTTGGAGATGAGGCATCGGAACTTGACCCTTATAAGGTAGTGGTCCGAATAACAGATAGCCCTGCAAAACGAGTGACCGCTCGTTTTTGTATGAGAACATGGTCGGTCTGGTTGGATATGCGACCGTCTCGGGATGCCCGCGTTCTCTTATGGATTTCTCGAAGCGGGAAGTGTGTGGAGATTATTGTGAAGCCTCCGCTGTAGCGAAGCCTATCAGACGTTTGTCTTCACTGGTCTCTGAATAAAGGGTGTGCCCTCCAGTTGTTCCTCTATGAGCTGTTTCGCGGCCAATTTTTGCGTTGAAGTCACACAGAACAAATTGTAAGGTCGTTTGACGGCAATGCATCGACAGTGCGTTCCAGGATACTGCAAATTTCGCCCTTGAATTTTAATGTCCTTTGACGACAATGTATCGACAGTGTGTTTTAGGGTATTGTAAAACTCGACCTTGTTTGAGAGTTTTCCTTAGCTTTTCCAGAGCGATAGGGTGAACCGCCAGTATGATACATATGGCAATGCTGGCAACAATGGATCCCGGAATATTAAAACATAAAAATTTTAAGAAACTTGTGACTTGGCAAATTTTGTTACTTACAAAAATTTTATCAATCAATATAATAAAGAACGCTTTGCTTGAAACATATTGCAGAGATTTCATGCCTTACCATGTAGAAAATCACTTAAATAAATTCAAAAATACCTATATTTTGTTGTAAGCTTATATACAATAAATATGACTCAAGCTTTCAGAAAACTTAAGATCCTCCGAATCGGAGTGCGCTTTAAACTTCTAGTTGATTGAAAAAGATGCTTCTGAAGTCCAATTTTGTCACCAAAATGTTTTCACATTAAAAAACATATAGAAGACTTGCAGCACACCTGCCTGTAATCAACAGATGTTTCAACAATAACATTCAAAACAATGTTGTACATTTATGTGTTTTTAAAATAATTTGATTTTAAATGCTTTAAAAAGAACAGCTGTGCTGGTTAAAAATTACATGATTAAGTCCAATCATTAAGTGGTTTCAATTATTCATACCTGTTTTCCTGAGCTGACATATCGTTTGCATTGAAAACTGTTTTTTTTTTGTTTTTTGTGGGGTTCGTAAAACAGATCAGTATAGAGTGTTATCGTCAATCTTTGAGAACTCGTCATACAGAACCCCGGTACCAAGAAAATAGTAAGTAGTTAGCACACAGATGGCCGATCACAAGTTGGGATAAGGTGGACAAATGGAATAAAATTTACTCAAACAATACCCCTATTATGCTGAGTTACTTAAAGCAAACACAGACGCTTGAAGGATGGGACAGAGTGAAATTCATTTACATCTACATCTTTCCGATCCTTCACAGCATAATTTCATGTAATTCATAAGTCGCTTTCTGTAGAGCTTTCAAATTAGCAGCCAGAGTAATAGATTCCTTGGACACAATACTAGACGAGCTTAAGCAGGGCCATTGACAAACCACCGAAAAGACTAATAAACTAGATCAGGTAAGAAAATTTGTATTTCCTGTATTGTGACGAGCTAGAGATGTTGATGATGCTAGACCAATCAAACAACGGCATTAAAATTTGTCTTATCTTGTAGGAATAGTTAATGACTTTTGAAAATTATATCGTGATATAATTTGAGACCATATACATAAAATAAGTGTGGTATATCAGATAACACTTCAGAAAAGTCCGATATAAATATGTTAAAAAGAAGAGGCCCGAGATGACTGCCTTGAGCTACACCAGAATATAGATGATTTCATTGAATACATATCCCTAAAATTTAACGGTTTGAGCTTGATTTTTGAGGTAGCAGTCTATCCAATGATTCTATATTTACGCAGTTTTATTGACAAAATCGTATGATTGGCACGGTCAAATACTTTACTAAATTTAGTTTAAATTACATCGAGTTACAGCCGTTTTCCATGGTGGTTGTGGATCCTTTTTTTCAAAACCATGTTCGTCATTGAGACGTTACTCTTTAATGAGGGATAGGTTAGCACATACTCTTTCTTTCAAATAATTTCGGGGTTGATGATAATATGGCAATTCTTCCATTATTTTCAACGGCCCGTTTACTTTTGTTTTTATAGATAGAAGTCAAATGAGAAAATTTCCAGTGGGCTGTAAACACACCGCTCGAGAGCCATTTATTAAGAAGCATCTGCAGAGGTGAAGCTAGATGATGTCTGCACTGAAATAGAATGGATGGTGGAAGGAAATCAGGACCAGAGCCATGGTTCAAGTCAAGTGTTTCAATTGCTATAAAAATATCGTTTTCTGAAACTTCTTGAAATTTGGATGAAACATAGGTCATTTAAATTGGCTAGAGTGCTTGGCGAACAATTAACACATTGAAAGTGATCTGCAAAATAATTGCAGATTTCTTCGGGGAGAGAGGAATTGCAGTCTTTATAAGTCATTTCATTGGGATAGCCGTGAACTTTGTGCAATTGATCAACTTTTAAATTAGTTTGTAGCTAGGCGATTCAGAACACTTTAAGTCATCATGTTCTCCAGATGAAATCTGTGGAATACAAAAACAACATAAAGTCCGGTAAGACCATTTTCTCTGTTCCAGTGCGAAAATTCGTTTATGATTATCTATTGAATTGAGAAAGTCTAACTTATCCTGGACAATTTAATTTCTTCTAATACACGATCTACTCATGCCACGGTCTCATCATTTTCTTGAAAAATAATCTCTGATTTTTTTTAATCCTCAATCAAAACTTTTCCCCTTTAATGATCTTGCTTAGATTAGAAAGTCTAAGATTCCTATCAGGCTCTTTTAATGATCTTTCTTAGATTCTCCTCATATCAGGCCCGAAACGACACTCTTTCTTCCTGTGTCTCCTTATTCGTTTCTCAAAACTCATCTAGCCCAGTGAACAAATATCAAAAGTACTCCTCTAAATGTTATCCATGGATGTAATAACGGAAAGCGATAGCACTTAAATACCCCTAGAGAGTCGATATGAAAACAAGTCGAAGCTAAACTTTGTTTGAATTAGCGCAGGGTGAATCATGTTACCAGCATTGATGCTTACCATCTTCCTCAGATCGATGGATTACTCAGCCAATCGCATAATACCACTACAGAACAGCTATTCATTTAGAAAACGCTTTCAAGCAAATTCCGTTAGAAGGAAAGTCGCATGCAAAAACGAAAAATGTGATTCCAGGGCGACCGCCATGTCTAAAGTAATGGTATTTGGTTGGTGCAGCGCCCTGCAATTCATGTGTCAACCGATGGACAAATTTATGAAGTCTCTTTCATCCCAGGATAGAGAAAGTGCTTCTGTTTACCTGTATGACATATCGTTACTAAGCGAGACTTAGAATCATACATAGTTTTGCTATCTAGATTTGTGGCATGTTTTAACAACAGACGACCTTACCATAAACGTCGGTGCAAGCCACTTTCGCACGAAAGAAATGGAACATCTAGGATTCTTTGACGAAGACAGTAAACTAAAGACTAATCAAGAGGTAAGATTGCATCTGTCAAGCAGTTTTCTGTTCCTACCTCCATTAAAGAACCCAGATAGTTTTTGGGTATGAGAAAATGGTAATTATGCAGCATTAGCAGCACCAATTTCTGACTGTTGAGATGGTAGACTGATGGGCCTGAAAACGCTCTCACCGAATTAAAAGGGCCATAGCTAATGTTATAGAACTGTATCACCCTGACTTTAATAAGCTTTTTAGTTTTCAGTGTGACACAAGTATGATGAGAACAGGTGATTTGTTGTTTCAGGTTGTCCATTATGGTGTTGATAGGTCCTTAGTACTTTTTTCTCAAAGACTGAACACGGCCAAGTGAAACTTTTCACTACTGAGTACAATACCTGTCTACGGTGATTTATGTTCGAAGATTCAATTTATTATTATAACAAAGTTGAGTGCACTTCTATTTCTAAGGCATTTGTTATAAGTGTTCTCATAAGAACCTACCAATATAATTTTGTCGCCTTTAAAATGTATGCTCGCATCAAGAGTTAATTCAATATTCTCATTTAAAATGACGCCGATTTTGTTTTACGATTACTGATGTCACTCATTAAAGGAATTCTCAAAGTTATTCATGGTATATATCTCCCGTAATGTATTCTTGGATGCTAGCACTCTTTGCGGAGTGCTGCCCTCACGCACCTGAGGAAGCGGAGGTTTTCCGTAAGTTTCCTTCGGGGATTACAGCCTGGCAACGATCTCGGACTTTGAACTCGATATGAATTGGATCAGGCGTTTTCGGCTGGCAGATATGATATCTTGGACCAAGCTGCATAGCACGGTACTGCCGAGGTGACACTCACGCATGAACAGCTCCTTTCTAAATATCATACCGTCTGCGTCCCGTAAAAACTTTGGCAGGTGTCAGAATACCTTCAACACCGTTGAGTTGGTATTGTAGGTTCGGATGAGACGAACTCCCGATTAACGCTGGTCTGGCACTGAGCACCTGTCCCCATAAGGGCTGTTGCCAACCCTCGCATGGCCTTCCTACTCTGCAAAGATAACCATGGGACCAAAAAAGTAACTACACATACAAACGGTATAGCGGCTCCGAGGGGGGACCCAATGGATATGACATCTCTGAAGTCACCAAAAACAACAACGACAAAGACATCCTCGATCTAGAGGATCTGCTAGACCGCAACGGACATTACCGACGGAGCTGGTTGATGGCTGAAGAAGAGCAGAAGGCCGAAGAAGAACAGAAGACTAAAAAATTACTGAGGGCTAAGTCTTCTGAAGAAGCGCAGATAGCTCCACCACCAAACACCATTGAAAGAATGGCCTCTAGTCCAATCGCAGGAGACCGGGATAAAAGGAGGCAAGGAGGACATTTAATGGGCATGAAATGTTAGATCAGGGGTTCCAGATCATGCTTACAAAAGCAGCCAAGAAAGCCACCAAAAAACGCCTACAAAATGTCACAGAAAATAAAATTCTCATGAATGCCCAACAAAGTACCTGATGCGAGGCAAAAGAGAAAAGGGCCACGACGAAGACCGAGGCGGCAGGCACTGCTCATGATACACAAGAATGGCCGATCCTACGCAGATGTACTACGAGAGATCAGAGGAGATGTAAAGCCATTAAAGCAGTGCGAACAACCCGGCACCATACTGGTCGAAATTGGAGAAGAGGCCGATAATAAAGAAGGATTCTGCGAAGCAGTCAAGAGGGTTCACGACAAAAAATCAAATGTAGCCTCGCTCGAGCTGAAGGCAACGGTCTAGCTCAGGAACATTGACTACATTACAGACCTGGCCGAAGTAGAGGAAGCCATCAAAATGGAGCTTCCTAGCGAAAGCAGGGTTAAAGTGAGGCTGACACTAAAAGACAATAGGGGACAACGTATGGCCATTATCGACCTGACTGAGAAGGAAGCCGAACCACTTCTGAGTAAGGGGAAAGTAAGAATAGGATAGGTTATCAGCAGGGTACAGCGAAAAGCAGTAACTACCCAGTGCTTTAAGTGCCTTGGTTATGGTCACACCCCACAGAGACGCAAGGGGCCCGATAGGTCTTTTCTATGCTACAAATGTGGCGACAAGTGGCATAAAAGAAAATAATGTAAGTGGCAGGCACACTGCATTCTTTGCAAGAATGCTGATCCAAGACCGGATTTTAAGCATGTCTTAGGATCAAGAAAGTGTCGAGTTTTCCAGGAAGCCCTGTGTAAGATAAAAGCAGAACTTCGATAACCTGGATCCTGCAGGTAAATCTACACCGTAGTACAACTGCCAAAAACCTGCTGAGAGTATGCGAGAGACATGAAAGCCAACCTGTTGCTGCTGAGTGAGCATCATCATGGCAATATTTCGTCATCATGGTACCCAGACGAAACTGGTGCTGCCACTATCTAGCCTCGGACCAATGCAGATTTTCTACTAGAGAGCTATGGAGGGAGGGATGGTTTCTGTGGATTCAGTATTCCGGGACGAGATTATTTAGTGGGTACCCAACGCGAAGGAGCCGATATCGTCTGTCCAAGCCAAGCTTAAGGCTTTGCAGGACATGCAACCGGTTAGCAGCAAGTATGTCGGCCAGGAAATGCCTTCACAAACTGATTAGCACTGCAAGGCTTGCTGCTGGCAAGATCTAGTGGACAATGTGAACAAGGATCCTAGGGGCTTTGGCTACAAGCTAGTTCTGTGGAAGCTTGGTACCTTAAGGACGCCTTGCATACATGAAGCAGAAAAGATGGACAATATAATGCGGGCACTTTCCCCGCCCAAATCGTCCATGTTGCCACTATCCATGCCAAAATAGCAATCAAATGCTCACTCTTCACACGCCTGGAACTGGAAGAGACAGTCCTATCACTGATAACAAAGAAGGCTCTAGGTCCAGACGACTTCCCAGGTCACGTATTGCAATTTGTCTATCACCATTGTTCTGACTTGGTGCTCCATAATTTCAACGCTTGCCTACGGGAAGGGATTTTCCCGGAGCCTTGGAAGCTAACGGGACTCGTACTGATCAACAATATAGCACGTCGCTCTACCGTTAATGCAATTGTAGAGGTGACAAGCTCGGTCCAAAAGGCGGAGGCATATAGTCGTACTAAGCAAAGGGCGGTTCTGTTAGTGACAACTGAGTTCAGAACGTCTTCAACTTTGCTAGATGGGTGAATGTTCTCGACACGCTAAAAACCGCTTGTCAAGTTCCCGATTATTTTATGTTACTTTTTAGGGACTACCTGACGGACCGAAGCCTACTTATAATATGACACAGGGCCGGCGAAGGATGGGAGTTACATCAGATGCTACTCAATCTTGGTCCAGACGTGTGGAACACATAGTACGATGGGCTACTGAGATTAGAGCTGCCGAATGAGTCGCGCCTGATCGGCTATGCGGATGATGTTGCGAAGCTAGTTGGTGGACGCAACGCCGAACAGGCTTAACTTAGACTAGGTATGCTATTGTATCGGGTGAGAGACTGGATGATTGCTCGCGAGTTCAGTCTAGTACTGGAGAAACCTGAAGTGGTCCTCCTGACATAGAACGGAATCCCCAGAGTAAGGACAAATAGTACTAGAAAAGTGCAGATTGAATCGAAACCACCAATAAAGTATCTGTTTCTGGTCGAACTGAAGATGAGTTTCTGTGAGCAAATCAGGGCAACGACTGATAAAGCTGCGTCAAGCGTATCAGCTTTGAGTCGACTGACCAACGTAGGGGGACCTAACACATCAAGAGACGACTTTTGATGTGGTCCGTTGAGTCGATGCTACTGTATGAAGCAGAAATATGGGGTGAAACCCTCAACAAGGAGCTACACCGAAAACGCTTAGCACAGGTACAGAGAAGAGAAGCACTGAGGATTGCATTTTCATACCCAACAGTCTTTGATTCGATGGTGCTAGTCATGACAGGCGTCATACCTATCGAGAGAGGCCGTACTATCTATCTACTTCAAAACAAAGACATGTCACTCACTCAATGATTATTAGCAGCCTTGGGTGAAGAACACGAAGATGGACTGCGTGCCTCATCCCTGATTTGAGACCGTGGCTTAATCCAACGTACGGTGAGACTGACTTCTACCTGACACAGCTCTTGAGCGGGCATGGGTACTTTCAGTCTTCTTCGCACATGATTGATAAGCTGCGGTCCCCAATCTGTAAATTTATGCGGAAGAGGGAGACGATGCCTATCACACATTTTTTATGTGGAGAATATAGGATATGCTGCACCGAAATCTCTACAAAGTAACAGGAGACCTCTCCCCGGATAGTCTAATCGGGGAGATGCTTGGATCGGTTGACAAATGCGTCACATTTTGTTCGGGTAGCTCTAAAAGATATAAAAATCTCATTGCAGCCGTGAATATCGGTGTTGAGAGATTACTTTTCTAGCCATCCCTCTTCCTCCTTCGCCTCTTGCTAGAGGAGGGATCCCTCAACTTGAAGGCACCCCACGGCGTCGCGAAACGAGGCTTAGCCAAGAATAACGTGTCAAACGGTTGATAAGGGAGTGTTTAGTGGGTATTCCAGACGACTTTCACGCCTTGGAACCCTATACTTAGGGTGTAAATAGCCTTTACCTTCCAACAAAAAAACCACGCATTGTTGTTGTTGTAATACAAGAAAATCTAAAACACCATGACTTCGTTAAGTAGTATTTGATCCTTTTGAAATTTTAATGTTTTATCAGCCTTGCAAGTAGCCATCTGGGCATTAAATTTCATTGAATATAAGGGCACGTTACGATTTAATTCAAGAAAATGTAGCATGATAAATCATACTATTACTAACAATGTTTAGCGAATTCCGACTTCTGAGATAGTTGTCATTCTTATACTCATAGAGAACTACCTCCATGATTTTTTTCAGATTTTTCGGTCCGCAGGTCCCCATGCTTCTCCTGCCTACTCTGCTATAGATACTGCCTTTATCACGACCTTTCATTTGATACCTTACTCGACTATCTTCGGTGAAAGAAAAATGCCAAGAAGTCACATCCTTACATATGGGGAAGCCCCCTTTCAATCAAATCCTTTCGATTTTTCTCCATTATGAATCTTTCATAAACCGGAAACATTTGGGCTATTCACAAGATTTGATGACTGTAGCTTCTCTAGTTCCTGTGAAAACTTACTGGACAAACTGAGGGACGAACTCACAGGTTCCGATTTTAATAGGGGTTTGTAAATATTTTTCTTTTATAAAATCCTAAAAAGGAGACCAGGTAAGAATTTACGTATTTCAATATTTTTTGAAAGTGGACAGGGGTAATATTTTCAGGAAAGAACCAATTATTTGACAGTAGTTAGTTTTATTCCGTGAAACCCATTTGAAACAGATAACACATTGGGATTCCCGACCAAAATATTACATGAAACTGCAGAGGCCCGAGCTCAGCCCAACAGAATATTCAATGCTTTTTTGAGTATTCTAATTTTTAAAAACACACTGTTGTTTGGGAGTCCGTATTATTTTGTAATGATTTTTTTTCATCATTCTAAATAGAAAGGCCTCGAGAATTCAGTTCAGTATATTAGTTTTGTTTGTTTGTTTGTTTTAGCACTGCAGCCCCTTTCGGGCCTTCACGTAGAGATAGAATATATCATTATCTTGGTTGAATGTACCAGCACTCGAGAAGGTGATATGGTCAGTACCCCACCCAGTTGCGATACGTTCGGATTTTAAACCAGAACGTATTATAACAGAACGGGCGTATAGTCCGTCTGAAGAATCACTCGAAACAAATCTCAACAGGATTGAACTCGGGACCTTCGGCTTACAGGTTGAACAATCTAACCACTACATCACGCGGTCTACGTGTATAAGTTTTATTGCTTCCTTTTTTAGAATTTACCACTCTACTAGATTGCTTTGATGAATTTTATCGAAACGAATATATGAAGTGATGTTCAACGAAAACTACGATGGTTCATTCCACTCTCCCTTAGCGTATGTAGGTGGCCTGGCACGGACAGAATATTCTCCCAAAGGGATCCTATCAACTGAGGGCTAGACGATAGCTCGGAACATTTTGCCGCATCGTAAATTGCCTACAACTACCGTGATAGCGTACAAGATCCTACTTCAGTGAGTCCCATAGCACAAACCAAAAAACATTTTTTGTACATTTACCTCCCGCTACACACTCTGATGCATATTCTAAAGATATTTTTGTGAGTTTTCTTTCCTTAAGGGGCGCCATTATATTTGGGAAGATCCTCCAATATTTTTGAAAAAAAATTTCGTCAAAACTTCTTTCTTATAAAGAACTGCAAGCAATTTAAAAACTAACCAAATTTCGAAATACGTATATTTTTCGAAAACAAAAAATAGCATAATTTTAACGCATTACCTTTACAGGAGTCGGTTCGTAGCTATCCAAAGTAGTACAACATTCAAAAGTACTACGAGTGTATAACAATTGCAAAATACGTATCAAAACTCATAATCCTTGTTTGAAAGTTGACAGTCACATTTTTTGTTTTGTTTACATTTAGCTTTTTATTCTAAACCACTTTTCCGGTTCACTTTCACTTGTTTCAAAAAATCAACGACTTTTTCACAACAAATTACTCATTGAAGATTTCTCAATCTTCAAGATACATTTAAAGCCCCGAAAAAACGTTTCTTCACAGCACTCAACCATTCTTCAATTCTACCGAAGGTGGAACTTTTTCTGACCACTTTAACAACTTTTAACGAAAACAACAGCACAGCAAAAATAGTTCAATGCACAAATAAAAAATACATATTTTCCCGAACTAGTTGAATATTTCCCAGAAAACATTAATCTGCTGTACAACGATCGGCAAAAACAGAAGCTTTATGTATCTCCGATGATGATGAAAAAAAATATAGCGAGACTTGTGTTTCATCTACGTACTGATGAATGGAACGCGCGAATCTACTCAAGATAAAATAGCACAATCATCTCTTTTTCCGTCTTTCTCGCCAATGTAAATATGTGGATATTAAAATGGCTTACACGCGTACCAGATACCGAAATAAGCAACTCAAGACGCTTTTGGAGAACCTTCAAAATTTTGATTTTTATCTATGCGCCGTTTACTACCCGAGTGCTGGAGCACTTGCGATTCCAGCTGAACTGTGTAGTCACCGATAGTGGTAGAGTATCTTTGAAATCACAGAATGCAGCAGTTCAACACTAAGATACGGGAACGCAATAAACTTATCCCGGGGGGAATGCTGATGTAGAATTAAACACGCTGGACGAGGATTACAAAATCATAATGCACAAAAGCGCAACTAGCTGGTTTTCTTCTTTGGACACAAAAGCCATCACAACGACGACCGCGACGACGACGTTCCGGTTCAGGTGAACTAAATTAACTCGCGACGCGAAGAAATAAGCGAAAAGTATCTTTGCTAGCAGCTACCGCACGAAGACGTTACTCGACTCGATAAAAACCCGCCGTCGACTAACTACTCAAAGCTAACCTCTTGCTAAACAACTGTAAACTCGCGGGTCTGATTCTGATGTCATAAGTTTTTCGCCGCGTTCTTTGCCCGTTGTTATGGTCGCCGTCGTTGAAATTGCTCCCCAAAGCGCCAACAACACAAAACGTATAGCGTGTGCATCAAACATATGAAACCACCAACACCAGCTCCGCGGTATTCGCTAGATACTAAGTACGCTCGCTAGATACATAGCCAGCTGGCAAGCTGGAAAAGCTAGCAGGCTGGTTGAGGCAAACCGGTTGGCTACAAATGCCACTCACTGACGACTCGGGCCCAGAAGCTAAGCAAAGGAAGCTTTACTGGCTAACTGACCCGGAGAATGGTCTAGCTTCGCTGCCGGAGACACCAGAGAGCCTTCGTGTCTGCCGTATGCAGTGCTGAGTATCTTTCGCGAGTATCTGAAATATTGGAGATATATCAAGTTTGGACTCAATGCCTTGGGCGTTGGGTTGAGAATCGAAATGGTGATGGCGTGTGACTGACTGACTGACTGCCTTACTGATTTCTGTGTTGACCGACTGATAGCTGGTTGCCTTTCAGTTGTTACCTTGTCCTCGTGAAAATGTGTTCACATGTGTTGCAATCATTCATACTCAATTCAAATAGGCATTTACGAGTATAGCATTAGGGAAAGATACGCATTGTAACATAGTGGTTAGCCTCGAGAGCGATGGAACGACTTCATTAATTTGTCTATTCAAACATTGTTTTCCTGATTTAAATTAACGCTTCATCTCCATAAATATAATTTTTTCGGAAACGATTATCGCATATCATTTTTAAGGCAATTTCCATAGATTAAGCATCGCCTCAGGTGAAATTCTCTTCCTTCCTGAGGCAATATTCCAACTACAGGGTAGCGCAAACGTTTCTGGCGTTAGTATTTCACGAATCACATTTTTATGAGAAGAGATTGGTTTAATATTATAATTTTATTCTAAAGTAGACCGATTGTTTATTTCTGACAATTTGTCCAATTACAAAATGGTGATAAATAATATATAAAAGCAAAAGCGAGTAGAATATAGTAATAAAGTAAAACCTATTCAATTTGGCCCTGGAGTACGTCATGAGAACGATACACGAGGTACATTACGAGAGCATATATACTAACTATCACCTGCAATCGAGGACTTGTCAAAATGAAAAGAGAGGCAAATAAACGTGTAAAAGATGGATTAAAGTTTACTATGTGTTGGTTCAATTGCTTGCAAATTTAAATTTTTGTTTACCATACATGTGCACTTTCAGTCCGATTCTCTCTACTCTATAAGTACCGTAAGAAATAAAATTTATTCTAATTGCAGCTGCTATTTTGTAGCTATGCTCTGACATAAGTATACGAGTTGAGCCAAGTGGTAGCCTTTGCGGGCCACATGGACATTTTGTCATAGTCATTAACAACTGCCAAAGAAGACATCATCGCTCATGTAAAGTATAAACTGAATGCTAGTCCTGAGTTGCTCCAGTGCACCAAACTTACGCCTGATGGAAAGACGAACACATTGATTGCGTCTTTCAAAATTACTCATCCAGGTAACCTAGGTATCTTGCTTGATAAAGAATATTGGCCCCCTGGTGTATTCGTCAAAAAGTTCTCTCCGATTCGTAAGCGGAACCATCCTGTGTCCCTTCGCCCCAGAAGAAACATCTCTTAAGCCTCTTAATTCATTCTTAACTTGCTATTACCAAAATATTCCTGGCCTGAGGAGTAAGACTTCTGAACTTCACATTTCTTCCATCCTTTTCCCGTATAATATTGGATAGTCTAAAAAATATTGAGCCTTTTTGTCGTTAGGTGATGTTTGTTGCCATATATATACTTATCAGATTGAGTCAAACTGACATGCATTTGAAAGGTGACATTTCAGTTTACAATTTTTATATTGACAGTTTTGTATTTCGTCATTCGTGTCAAAAGTTGTATTTATTTAAAAATGAGTGAAATTTCTGAAAAAAATTCGTTATATTTTACAATATCACTACGATCAAGGTGAGAATGCATCGCAGGCTCGTGAAAAAATGTGTGGTGTCTACGGTCAAGATACCTTATCAAAAGCCACAGCCAAGAGATGGTTCGCTCGCTTTCGTTCTGGAAATTTTCAGATCAAAGATGCACCTCGCTCAGGTCGACCAATCACTGAAAAAGTCGATGAAATCTTACAAAAAATTGAAGAAGACCGACACATAAGCAGCCATGACATTGCTAAGGATTTGCATATCCATCACCAAACAGTTTTGAATCATTTGCATAAGGCTGGATACACAAAGAAGCTCGACGTTTGAGTGCCGCATGAATTAACACAAAAAAAAATTGGACCGATCGAATTTCCATTTGCGAAATGATAATAAAGCGCAACGAAATCGAGCCATTTTTGAAGCAAATTATTAAGGGTGATGGTAAATGGGTAAAATACGAGAATGCCGTTCGAAAAAGATCACGGTGAAAAAAGGTGAATCATCACAGACGACTTCAAAGCCAGGATTGACACCAAATAAGGTTATGCTGTGTGTATGGTGGGATTGGAAGGGAATTGTTTATCATAAGGTGATAGAACCTGGCCAAACACTCGGTTCGGCTATGTACTGTCAGCAATTAACCAGATTGCAATAAGCAATTCCAAAAAAATCGGCCAGAATTGATCAATAGAAAGGGCGTTGTCTTCCATCATGACATTGCCGGACCACACACATCTTTGATGACTCGGCGAAAATTGACAGAGCTTGGCTGGGAAGTTTTGATGCATCCACCGTATAGTCCAGACCTTGCACCATTAGACTACTATTTGTTTCGGTCTCTGCACAACTTCCTTAATGAAAAGAAATTCACTTCAAAAAGGGACTGTGAAAATCCCTTGGCCAAGCTTTTCGCCGACAAACCACAAAAGTTCTACACAGATGGAATAATGGCTCTACACAAAAAATGGCAAAAACTCATAGATAATAATGGGCAATATGTACTTGAATAAAATCCATTTTAAATAAAAGAAATATTCATTCGAAAAATGACAAAAAAAGTTCAATACTTTAAGACTTACCAATATCATTTGTCTCACGGAAACATGGCTGACAGATTACATTAGTAACAGTGATCTACTCCCAAACCATTTAATCTTCCGCAGAGATAGATACCGTGATGCTACTGGTAAGTTTGACGGTGGAGGCGTCCTAGTGGGTATACAGGTTCCCCTTACTAGCAAAGCCTGTGATGATTTCACTCCGTCTTCACCTGTTGAGTGTATAATTGTGCTAGTCTCTCTATCCGACTCTCTTTCCTTCCTCGTATCATCTGTGTATATCCCTTGTAACAGTCCTGCTATTGTTTACGAACGTTTCTTTGCAGAATTCTCGAGCTACATTACTGCTCGTTTTCCTTCTACCCCTAAATTGATCTGTGGCGCCTTCAATTTGTTGGATTGTTTGGAATGATATGTATGTCTCCATAGTTTCTCAAGGTAGTGTGTCTTTTGCTCTTTGTTCTTTTATTCCCCTCTGTTCTTTCACCTTATTCAACATTATTCCTAATGCCAATATCAAATTGTTTGATCTTGTTCTTTCTCCTCTGTTCGCATCGGCGTCATTCTCATCCTTTGTCAAACCTGATCCCCACAAAGCACCGCTCTCGATTTTGCTTGCTATCACATCTTCTAGTTCTTTGAGGAATTCCTCACTTTCCCGCTTTAATTTTTTAAAAGCCGATTTATCGAGCATGGTAGCTAGCCTTAATGCCGTGAATTGGTATTCCTTCTTCAGCAATCTCCGCATTGAAGATTGTGTTGATAAGCTCTACATGTTTCTTTCGTCCTTAATCTTACAATTTCCTTCTGTGTTTCCAGCAAGACGACCTAAAAAGCTCCTTGGTTTAATTCAGATGTTGCCATTGCAATTAAAACTGAATATGCTGCCCACAGAAAATTCTTATCCAGTGGTCTTCTTCTATGGCTAATCACGTCAGGAATCGATGCGCCACACAAAGCCTCAAAAAGGTACCCCATTCGAAAATTGAACAGGAATAAAACCGAACATCAAATACATCAGAAAATTCGGAACCAAAGTTGATGTGCTCGATAAATCTCCAGGAAAAGGAAAAGGAAAGGATGCCAGAGGTGTCGAATGAACATTCGTGGGATATTCGAATACATCAAAAGCATATCGCGTTTGGATTTCCAGCGGAAGAAAAATCCGGATTACCAGAGAGGTAAAATTTTTTGACGAATTTGAAACCAAAAATATATTCGAAGATTTTATTTCCGACGACATACTCACCCAGGAATCAATACTTCCACTTGGTGTTCAAATTGACGATGCTCAAAACGAAATAGTTTAAAATACGAATCTCATCGAGCACATCATCGCCGGAAATTCCACAAAGCGAAACCAGTTTAAGTTCCGAACCTCACTATGACGATGAGACGACAGTAAACATACTAATGAAACGTGGTTTGACGGTGGAGGCGTTCTAGTGGGTATACAGGTTCCCCTTACTAGCAAAGCCTGTGATGATTTCACTCCGTCTTCACCTGTTGAGTGTATAATTGTGCTAGTCTCTCTATCCGACTCTCTTTCCTTCCTCGTATCATCTGTGTATATCCCTTGTAACAGTCCTGCTATTGTTTACGAACGTTTCTTTGCAGAATTCTCGAGCTACATTACTGCTCGTTTTCCTTCTACCCCTGTATTGATCTGTGGCGACTTCAATATGTTGGATTGTTTGGAATGATATGTATGTCTCCATAGTTTCTCAAGGTAGTGTGTCTTTTGCTCTTTGTTCTTTTATTCCCCTCTGTTCTTTCACCTTATTCAACATTATTCCTAATGCCAATATCAAATTGTTTGATCTTGTTCTTTCTCCTCTGTTCGCATCGGCGGCATTCTCATCCTTTGTCAAACCTGATCCCCACAAACCACCGCTCTCGATTTTGCTTGCTATCACATCTTCTAGTTCTTTGAGGAATTCCTCACTTTCCCGCTTTAATTTTTTAAAAGCCGATTTATCGAGCATGGTAGCTAGCCTTAATGCCGTGAATTGGTATTCCTTCTTCAGCAATCTCCGCATTGAAGATTGTGTTGATAAGCTCTACATGTTTCTTTCGTCCTTAATCTTACAATTTCCTTCTGTGTTTCCAGCAAGACGACCTAAAAAGCTCCTTGGTTTAATTCAGATGTTGCCATTGCAATTAAAACTGAATATGCTGCCCACAGAAAATTCTTATCCAGTGGTCTTCTTCTATGGCTAATCACGTCAGGAATCGATGCGCCACACAAAGCCTCAAAAAGGTACCCCATTCGAAAATTGAACAGGAATAAAACCGAACATCAAATACATCAGAAAATTCGGAACCAAAGTTTATGTGCTCGATAAATCTGCAGGAAAAGGAAAAGGAAAGGATGCCAGAGGTGTCGAATGAACATTCGTGGGATATTCGAATACATCAAAAGCATATCGCGTTTGGATTTCCAGCGGAAGAAAAATCCGGATTACCAGAGAGGTAAAATTTTTTGACGAATTTGAAACCAAAAATATATTCGAAGATTTTATTTCCGACGACATACTCAGCCAGGAATCAACACTTCCACTTGGTGTTCAAATTGACGATGCTCAAAACGAAATAGTTTCCAATACGAATCTCATCGAGCACATCATCGCCGGAAATTCCACAAAGCGAAACCAGTTTAAGTTCCGAGCCTCACTATGACGATGAGACGACAGTAAACATACTAATGAAACGTGGTCCAGGAAGGCCAAGAATAATCAAAACCAAATGTCATGGCCGTCCCACCCAAACTTACAACATGGTTCCGGACGACAACCAGAATGCGGAAGTTTCTAGGTAACTCTACGGAAACCACTGACATGGAAGACAATCGAGAAGACCATATCAACAAAAAATGGCACGACACGCAAATAGCAATGTTTGCATCCAAAATACCAGTACGCTATGCCATTACAGGACCAGATAGGCAGGAATGGGAGGACGTCATACTCACTGAGATAAAACAACTTATCATCAACGATACATGGGAAATTGTCGATCGTCCCGAAATCGGAAAAATTATCGGATGTCGAACCGTTCTAAGGAACAAATTGAACGCTGATGATACACTAGAACGGAGAAAGGCCCGGGTAGCCGCAAGAGGATTCTCTCAACGTCTGGGTATCGACTTTCACGATACATTTGCACCAGTTGCGAGACTCAGCCCCCTTCGATTATTTACCGCACTGGCAACAGAATTCGACATGAAGAATATTACCTAAGTAGTAGTAGAAGATATTACCTAAACAGTAGCATCGACACCGAAACATACATGGATCCACCAGAACTCTTGGAAAAGATGCTCGAATCGATAGTCTTCAGGGAAAAGGACCAAGACCTCGTTGAGAAGTCTAATTTAATGTTAGATCAATTAAAAACTGGCGGCAATGTCTGCAAACTTAAGAGGCTCTTTACGGCTTGCGCCAGTGTGGCAGACAATGGCACGCAAGACTCAGTGAAACTTTCCAAGACCTCGACTTCGCGCCCATAAATGCAGACCCATGTATATACGTCGACAAACAAAAAAATATGTTCATTCAGTTCAGTTCAGTTCAGCAGTGCGATGTCAAAATGGCATTCCTCCATGGTGACCTTGAGGACGGCCTGTTCATAAGGAAACCAGAAGGTTTTATCAGCAAAAATCTGGAGTATGTATGGAAACTAAATAAAAGTTTCTATGGTTTAAAACAGGCACCTCGACTGCAACATTATGTTGCCTTAGATTGACACGAGGCTCTTGAAAATTTAAGTTTTCAGTCTCCTTGAGACGCCGATAAGTCGTTGAAAATGTGTTGTGATGGGTTAATCTTCGATTAGGGTATTATGCACTATAAATACGTCTTACTTCACGAGCAATACAATTAGCGCAGCTATATGCCATCACCATATCAGCGTACTCTATGTTAGTGTAACTAGGCATATTAAAAACAAAAAACGGGAAATCCAACAATAATGGACATAAAATTTAACCACAACCTAACAGTAACAAACCAAATAACTTAAAATGAAGAGCAGAACAACGCTTCACGAACACTTACAACAGTAGAGATAGATGAACCGCAAATGAAATATGACATGAATGAGGTTTATCTGCTCGCGTCAATTGAGTTGTTGGGTATGTATGACTTTCACCGTTCTGACAAATACCCCCAATTTTTTAAAGCACAAATAATTTATTTTTATTCAAGTGCAGCATACCTTTAGAAAGGTCACAAGCTACAGAACTTTTTAAGATGAAATAAAACTCTCAAAAGCTGTTACTTTTCTAAAATTTAAATTTAGAAGACCAATTTTATTGATGTATTTACTAATTTTGCGAGATGAAAAAGCTAATGTGCCCTTACAGTGATGGTACTTAAAACAAAAACTGTTATTATTTATACATGCATACATTACAGAACACCAAGAACAAAAAATAATGCTTTTACAAACATAACAAAAATAGTCACGAGGGTATAAATGACAGGTTTATCATATTTTAAGAAAAAACATTTGAAAAAATCATATCTCTGTATCCGTGACTCTAACGACCCAGGCTCCAAGGAGGAAAAGGACGCAAATGATTCCACTCATATCCCTAAAATTTTTGTCGGTTCATGCGCCGATCACCCTGTATATGACCATATCATGATCGGCCCACAATAAATATTTAAGGTATGTGTTAATCCAGCCGTAGAATATTTGTCAACTTCGTACTTTGCTTCGGCTCCATACGCTTTTTATACAGAATTGCATACAGATCTAACCGAACCTCTGATTCATGGAACTTCTTGCATGTTTTTAATTATGTATTTACATACCGACTTATGCGAGGTGAGTAATTAACCGAAAGAAGTTCACTTGATCATTATGGGAATATCAGATGTTCACTATTTCACGGTTCGTTTCTCTCGGCTGTAGCACAATCACGGTACTCATCACTATGATGGCCAAGATAACGGAGATGGACCAATTACGATATCGAGGAGCTTCGGAATCTCAAAACGAAAGAAACGGGGCGACTGTATAATAGAATATTTCCTTAACAAGAGATTTATTTTTCCGGAGTATTCGAGGCACCGCGGAGTTTCACTAAATATGGTTATACGGTTTTGACCACAATCCGCTTTTTTTTACAGTGTCGATTTCAATATATGAATCGATCGTTCGGCGACTGAGGGTTGCCTCAGAAATTTCAAAAACTTAGAAACTTTTCTTTGAAACTTTAAAAATTCCAATTTGCCATGCCCGCGATGAAAAATGGCCCTGATTATCGTGCGCGTGTGTCGTTCGCCGAGCCAGAACCACCGCTCAGCCACATTCGACGTCGCCTCTCGGTTCACTGACAATGATCTGTCAGCTGCCGCTTGTCAGCTGGTTAGCAAATTGTGGAAGGATGACAGGTCTCTGTCAGGTATCGCTCCGAAATATCGAAATATCAGACGATGCGAAATAATACTACACTTTTCATAAAATTGCTATTTAGTACCCGAAAAAATTTCTGGGTGGTATAGAAAAGATAGCACATATATGTTGCTATACATATGATATATGTTACGACTTTCATACGTATTTGGAGTACCTAATTTTAAATTTGTATTTTTCTCTGTAAATTTTCAAAAAAAAAATGTTAAGCACTTTTTACAAAGCCCTGAAGAGTTCATTATCTTTTATCAATGCTACACAAAAAACTTATCATGTGGTCGGAATAATAATTAGCACCACAAACTAGAGACGTACTCGAAATTTTTTATCATTCCTAAAAGGAATTTGTTTAAATTAATGATTAATTTAGCAAAAAGCTCATAGTTTTTATTTATAAATCTCTTGTGTCTTTTTAGTTCCGTCCTTCTCACCTATTGAAGGCCTTATACGGATATTTTTTTACCGTCGATCGTTTTACTTTTTCAACAACAATTATACACACGCAAAAGAATAAAATTCAGAAATCAAAGCACGCTTAAAGCACCATTGGAGTTTTCCATTACTAAGAAACATCATTGAGGAAGTTAACACGAACAATATATTCGCTATCTATGATGCATCTCACGACCATTACGCGTGCCAAGAAAAAGAAGACCATTGCTTCATTCATCCTGGACCACAGAAAAAAATCTGCAAGGTCTTTCTTGGTTTAACTCCAAAATAACAAGCCGTGGTATGAATACATATCAAGTCGCGATTTAAGCTCAAATATTGTTTTCGGTGCAAACGTACTGTGTAATAATTATTTATAGAGGGAACAACGCTTTAAAGTCGATGATTCAGCGGTGACGAAGACATCGGATAAGAAATGTGTAAAGATATGATTAATGGTGAGTACTGGAGAGTTGCTAATTGATTTAGGTTGATTCTTTGAATTTATAGTTATTACGAGTATTAACTTGTAACCGCAGAAAATATTTGCTCACTTGGGATGGTAATTGATAAAATAGAAAATCTTTAGAATCAGAAGACATTCCACTTTCAGTTTCATACAAAATGGTACTATACAATCTTTATGCTTATTCATTCCACTTAAATATACTATACATGCGCCTAACACAATTTTTTCTGAACAACCTTCAAATTCCTCATAGACAGCAACCTAACCATCATCAATGCACGTCTTCTTTTATGTAACCGCTTTTTCGTCACCAAGTTACATTGTGTGGCTATGTAAAGCTCTCGTTTACATTCCTCCTCTAAGCAAACTATAAATCGGTAATAGTTGAATAATTGGTGTGGACATACTATAAAAGATAGTAAAATGTGGTTTGCCTTACAGCAAATTTATGTTTCCAGCCCCCGAGCAATAGTACATATGCGCTGACATTATACACAAGCTCGTATCCAGAATTGTGCGTTTGATTCACTTCGATGAATATTGGCAAGAAATTAAGTTTTGTTTAATGTTATATTTTGGATTGTTTTATAGAAAAACGTAATGAAAGCATATACAAATTAAAACATTTAAGTAAGTACCACTGTCATATGAATTCTGATTCTGGATTGGTTTTACATACTGAATACTGAATTCTTAAAAAGTGTCAGTACAATATAAAGCTTCCAACAATCCGAAGTAGCAGGAAAATGCTCCTGCCGAGAGGATTTTGTAAACCAATTAGTTACTGACACAACATCCTCTGAATATCAAAATGTGACTCATACATACATAGCCTCCATAAACTGAATTCGAAAAACTAAAACATTGTTATTATGTATTTCGATTCGCCGCCATTTTGCTTTCAATGTGCTGGCCTCATTGATGGAGGAGTCATGATAACATATCAAATGTTAGAAACTATTTCTAAAATGTTGATCAAAATTCCTACATATATCAGTAGTGTCTAGGTCGTCCACAAACGTGTATCTCTACACACGTGTACTTGGCACAGTTGCAGCATAGTGTCAAGTGGAGACAGTCCTACCCCAATGCGATCCCGGGAACAGTGGTTATCATAAGCGAAGATAACATCCCATCGATGAAGTGGCCACTGGGGCGAATTATCAAAACGTACGAAGGCGCCGATGGTTTCGTACGAGTCGCTGATGTCAAATACGCCTCCGGAACTTTGAAAAGGCCAATATACAAACTGGCCCCATTACCAGTACTCGACGACGCACAGTCTAACGAAGAACCATCACAAGCAAGTTCCCCCCACTTGACGAAGGAAGTGTCCCAGATCAGCGGCAAGGACATCCCGCGGACAAGGTGGCGATCGATGCGAACCGGCAAGTCAATTGTGGCGCTCTTCTAGATGTGCCTGCTAGCTCCCATAGCGCACGCCTCTCCAACACAAGGCTCAACAACCAGACCCTATACGGGTCTGTATTTTCAACCATTAGGTTGAGTCTACTTATCTTCCAGCGAGTGGAAGTTGCTCATTTATTACGATTTGGGACCGTATTGGCGGGAATTGGCTGTTCTACAGAACGGGCAGAACCTTGTGGACTCTTTCAACGACTCCACTCATTTCACTGAGTCTCCATCTGAAATCGAGGAACTGCGACGACAACTACAAGCACAAGATATTTCATGGACCGATCAAGTGACCGACCACGACGTCCACCACTACACCATTGGCTACCTGGGCATTCTCGGACTAGTCATACCGGTGATCTACCTCCGCTGGCGTACCTGCAAACAACAATCCAACCTGCATGTCCAACCACCAGTGCTGTTACCTAGACGCTACAGCCTACCGCACACCTTGGAGGAGGTTGCACGGACCGTTCAACGGGGGGGGGGTCGGATGTTGAGTTCCTGACACCCCTGAGCGCCTATCACGGCCTGATCCGGCAACATCAACGCTTCAATCAACTTACATAGTTATTTAAGGTTAATTAGCATAGTAATAATAATTACCATTCGTTATCAATTCGATTTATTTGATTGATTTATCAATTGATCGATCATTTTAATTCAATTCGCCACAAAGCGAAAATATTTTGTTTCGAATACCACATTTTTATTTTAATCAATCGAGTAACCCATTTTTCATTCATTTTTTAATTTGGCAAAACTTTATTCATTCTTCATCATTCATTTTTTAATTTGGCAAAACTTTATTCATTCTTCAATTGTTTGTTGGGTCGTTATGTATTCTGCGAATTCTTGTCCTAATGTGTCTTGTTTCAATTGTTGGTTATTCAGTATCTCTGTATGGTTAGAAAAAAGTGAAATAAAGTTAATTTTTTAAAGTCTATAAAAAATAATAGAATCAAAGTTCGGAACAAAAGAGTCCCAGCGCAAACATCTCTATAACACGATTATTATTTAAACGAAAACCTCGATAACAAGCATTTTCATAAATTTAGGTTCCAGCTACAACAACCTTTATAACATGCGATTATAAATTAATTACACGAGTCCATCCTTAGTAACACGCGAGGTTTGCACTGAGTGGAAAAGTCAGATTAAAAATCAAGTCACCGGAACCAATCCAGAAAATGGATACAACGCAGATGAAACTGGACTGCTTTAAAAATCTTTACCGGACTGTTTGATAAATGTTTTAAGCTTTAAGGGTGATCCCTATCACGGTGGTAAACATAGCAAAGAACGCATAACCGTGTTGCTTTGCGCAACCATTAAGGGCACAGACAAACTGAAACCCCTTGTTATCGGCAAAGCTAAAAAGCCTAGGTGCTTTAAAAACGTAACCAGATAGATGGAGACATCTTTGGAGTTTGGTTAGAAAAGTGGGATAGACAACTTAAAAAGGAAAAGAGGATGATTCTCGTTTTCATTGATAACTGCACGGCTCACGGTGACATACCCAAACTTACGAATATAAACGTGAAGTTCCTTCCTCCTAACACCACTTCCAAACTACAACACTCGATCAAGGTATCATCAAGAATTGTAAAGTAAATTACCGGAAAGAGGGTGTTCGAGTTTACCCAAAAAACGTAGAAGAAAACACTCCATTGAAAATCAATTTACTCGATGCTAAGTGCTAGAGCCTGGAACAACGTGACAGAAAAAACTATTGAAAATGGCTTTAAAACAAGAGGATTTCAAATATCTAAGGAAATCGAATTAGAAGCCAACAATAGCCAACCCGCCGAGGAAACAGTCATTACACCGTCAGAATGGAGTAGTAGTAGAGTAGAGTTTGTAATCTTCGATGATGACATTGCTGTATGTGGAGAACTGTCAGATGCAGATACAGTTGAATTCGTATCAGCAGACCCAGTTAAACAGGAAAAAGAGTACAAGAAGCCCGATGAAGAATCGAACCCAACAATAAAGGACGGTCGAAATGCTGTTAAAGTGCTAAAGTGCTTTTTTGAAAAAAAAGTGTAATGAGTGATATTATCATAAAATCAATTAAAGAAATTAAAAGCGCTTTGGAGAAAATCTCTGTAAAAACCTCTAAGCAAACAAAAATCATTAACTTTTTTACAAGCGTTTCCTTGTTACGTATTGAACCGCAGAAAAACTAAAGTAGATGTGAGTTTCAAACCAGTTATTTTTTAGTCGTGCTATTGAAAAATCATACTTCATAATAAAAATGGTTACAATTCTATTTAAGAATTAACTTGTTCATTTAAAGTTCTGTTATTGAATTTTTGTGTAATGAAATAAAACAAGTTTATTTGAAGATGTGTTTTTAGTCTATTACCGCTTCACGTAGATTATCTGTTACCGATTTCACGCAATTTAGTAACTGTCAAAACAAATCATATCAAAGCTTTTAAATCGTTCATCAAAAAGGTCATTTAAAACCAGGGTTTCAAAAAATGAGCCACTTTGATAACACGATTGTCAAAACAACCTTAATAACACAAACCTCAAAGTATGTCTCAAAGATTGTAGTAATCGAGCAGCCCGCCTAGGCAAACTGCTCGAGGGACCCTCACAAAAAGAACAATTTCATAATACTAATAACGCTATTAGTGCGGAACAATTTGATACGCAACTTATCAACATTATTATTACTAACCCCAAATAAACCCCGCCACTATCACCGCTACCATTATCGATAAAAAGTTTTTGCGAAAAATAACTAACAAATAAAATCGATAATGACAACAACCATTGCTATACAATTTAACGAAGCAATTGCGAGATTCGTTGAGACGAGAACCTGCCTTTACCGCCATGAAGCGGCTCGTCTTGCGAAACGGGGAATTAATGAATCTTATCCCCTTAGGGTAGTATAAATATCGAATAATTTCCTAATAATTTGTTGCCATCCCGAATCCATGATTGTAGTAAGTATGAAAATTAAATTTCTAATAGGTCGAATTTTTGATGATAGATTTTATTTGAAATAACAAAAGATATGGCAAAATAGTGATGATATAATTGTAGGTTCGTTGTTGTTGTCGTTTTTTCCTCTAGAGGTTTAATTGAGAAAAGGATGAATAGATAAATAGAATAAAAACTCGGTTCTCACATTTCACTCGAACCTTAACCGAGTATGAGACCCGCCACGTTGGCTGGCCCGTCCACTCATGAGCTAGCCATCGGATGAGCTGATCCCTTTTCTTTTGTTCTTACAGGTGCTCTTGCACGGTAGAGTGGCTTTCCGCTCAGGTTTCTTATTTATGGTAAAGTTTTATATGATGCAGTCATATAACAGTTTGACATAAATCTGAAACATTTTTATTTTTCATTTAAGGGAAAAGTTCATATATGGCCACGTCTACAATGGGATACAATACAGTGAAGACGGACGAAAAACGGAGATTAACAAACAGTCTTGTCCAGACTGAAATTTCTACTGAAGCGACCGAAGCAAGGGTCGTAAATCCCGAAATAACCGTACTGAAGTCCACAAAGAGATTAAGGTAGGAAAAGACAGGAGTGACCAGACAAATAAAACGCCGTTGTTTGATTTCATCGACACCGTCGGAAATGTGACGGAAGTGCTTCTGCTCGGAAACCGAAGCCGATGGCCTCTCCTAAGAAGGATGGTCCCAAAGTACAATTGCCGTCCAGCGACTTGAAGAAGAAAGGCTAACCCGAAAAGCGCGAGATGTTCTAAAAAGAATACAGTCTGCATGCAATTCACCAAAAATCAACGAAGTAGTAAAAAGGAGCTCCTAGACCGCATAGGTCATTATTAGAGGAGCTGGTTCAAGGTCGAAGAAGACCAAGCCGAAGAAGAGCAGAAGAATTAAGAAGCGCTGAGGGCTATGTCTAAGCGGCACGCGCAGGTACCTCCACCAACAAACATCAATAAAAGAATGGTGTCTATAAAAGAAGGAAGGAAGAAGCAGTTGATGGGCGCGGAACGCCCGATCACGGGTTCCAGATAGTGCGACAAAAAAAGCGAACAAAGCCGCAGACACTCCTTCAAAAAGTGCCAGAAAATAATGTTCGCACAGACGTCCAACAAGAAAAAAAAGGTGATGCGAAACGGAAGAGAAAGATCCCGGCAGCCGGCACCGCTCGTAAAACCCCGAGATAGCCGATCCTACGTGAAGGTGTGGCGGGATATCAGGGGAAATGTAAGGCCCAAAGAGACCACCAATGCCATTAAAGCAGTAAGACCAACGTTGTTGGGCCACATAATGGTCGAATTCGGAGCAGAGACCGACAATAGGGAAGCCGGCAATAAAGAAACTCCTCGGTAAAAGCGCAGCTATAGCCTTGCTCGAGTTGATAGCAACGATCGAAATAAGAGAAATTCACTGCGTCACAGATCTGGCTGAGGTAGAAGAAGCCGTCAGAATGGAGTTCCCTAGCGTGGGCAGGATCAAAGCGAGGCTGACACTAGAAAACCATAGGGGACAACGCATGGTCACGATTGACTTGACCGAAAAGGACGCCGAACAATTTCTAAATAAGGGCAAAGTAAGAATAGGGTGGGTTGTCTGCAGAGTACGGCGAAGAGTAGCGCCTCTTCAATGTTTCAAATGCCTTGGATATGGTCACAGTGCACAAGTATGCAAAGGACCCGATAGGAGTTCCTTATGTGACAAATGTGGTGAATTGTGACATACTATAAAAGAAAAGAGTGTACGAAGGAGGCACACTATATTCTGAAGCTGATGTTGATCCAAGACCGGATTTTGGACACGTTTTGGGGGTCAGAAAAATGCCGGGTTTTCAGGAGGCCCTAGCCAAGGGAAAATCAGAACTTTGATGGCTTGTATGCTGCAGCTAAATCTACACCGGAATTCAACCGCCCAAAATCTACTTGAGCAGTTTGTGAGGGACAAGAAAGCCGACTTTTTGCTACTGAGTGAGTAACACCATGATAAAAGTCCGGCATCATGGTATCCTAATGAAACTGGTACTGCCGCCATGTGGGTTCGGAACAATAATTTCCAGGTGGATAGCTGTGGACGGGGGACGGTTTCGTGTGGGTTCAGTGCTTCTTTAGTGTGTACCTAACGCCGAACGAATCGATATCATCTTTCCAAGCCAAGCTTAATCCTTTGGAGGGCGCTGTCTCGAACGCAGATGGCAACATGCTCGTTGGGGGAAACTTCAACGCTAAAGCAATAGAATGGAGCAGATCCGCGGGGAAAACGAATCCTATAAATGGCGGCCGGAACGTCGTACAAAACACCGGAAGTACGCCGACTTTCCGCCGTATTAGGTGTGAAGGAACCATACCGGACGTGACATTCGCCTCAGAGTCCTTAGTACGGGGGATACACTATTGGAGAGTATTGAAGGACAACTCAGCTAGTGATGATCAGTGCATTCTCCTGGAGATCAGTGATGTTGTCTCCCGAAGTCCGTGCTCTCGGCTTTCTACCATTGGGTGGAACATCGGAAGGATGGACGTCGAGAGGTTCGTCGAGGTGCTCACAGCAGCTGCGGGGAGATTCGCAGGGAACGGAAGAACTTGCAACTCAAGACGTGGTGAACTCAACTATGAGCATCATCACGACTGCTTGCAATGCTTCTATGTCCCGTCGAAAACCCCGCCACGGCAAGCCTCCAGTGTACTAGTGGTCGGCTGAAATCGCTGAAAAACGAAGCGAGTGCCACAAGCTTCGGCGTGAAGCTCAACGGGCACAGAACCCTGCCGAGGTATGCAACTGGGTAGCAGCATATAATTCGGCCAGAAAATGCCTTCGCAAATTGATCAACAACAGCAAGGCTCGCTGCTAGAAAGATCTAGTGGACAATGTGAACAGGGATCCGTGGGACCTTGGCTACAAGCTAGTTATGCGGAAGCTTGGTGCCCTACGGAAACCTTGCATACATGATGCGGGAAAGATGGACGAGATAGTACGGGAACTTTTCCCCGCCCATCCCGGCCGTGTTGATGCTATCCATAGTGAAACAGCAAGTGTCCACTCTTCGCACAGCCGGAACTGGAAGAGGTAGTCCTTTCACTAAAAATGAGCAAGGCTCCAGGTCCAGATTGCTTATCACCATTGTCCTGACTTGCAGCTCAGCATATTCAATATTGGCACAAAAAGAGTCCCTGGAGTAAGAATCAGTGTCGGAGACGTACCAATCGAATCGAAGCCAGCGGTGAAGTACCTGGGGCTACTGATTGACTCGAAGATGAGTTTCTCTGAGCAAATCAGGGCAACGGCTGAGAAGGCTGCTTCGGGGGGACCCAGCCCATCAAGAAGACGCCTCTTGATGAGCGCTGTAAGGTCAGTGCTACTGTACGGTGCAGAAATACGGGGCTAAGCTCTTAGTAAGGAGGTATACCGAAAACGTTTGGCAGAGATACAGAGAAGCACAGCGCTGAGGATTGCATCTTCGTACCCGACAGTCTCTATTCGGCGGTGAGAGTTATTACAGGCGTGAAACCTGTCGCCCTGCTTGCTAGTGAGCGTCGCGCTATTTACCTGCGCCGAAACGAGGACGGGAGGGAGATGGTTGTCTGTGAGGAGAGACAGCGCTCGCTCAACGCTTGGGAGCAGTCTTGGGTGAATTTCACGAAAGGAAGGTGGACTGCGCGCCTCATCCCGGATGTGAGACCGTGGCTAAATCGAAGCCATGGTGAGACTGACTTCTATCTGACCCAGCTTTTTAGCGGGCATGGGTATTTTCAGTCTTACCTGCACAAGATTGGTAAATCAGGGTCCCCCGATTGCCGATTTTGCTGCGATGGTACCTCTACAGGGAGACGGGAAAGCTCACCCCGGATAATATAGTCGCGGTGATGCTCGAATCGGTTGACAAATGGAACCAGGAGGCACATTATGTTCGGGCAGTCCTAAAAGACAAAAGAGACTCTCAGCAGCCAGGGGAGTTGGGGCTGGGGCATCGCTTGTCTGGCACTTCCCCTTTCCCTCTCGCTAGAAGAGGGATCCCCCCGCTTGAAGGCGCCTCACGGCGTAACAAAACGAGACCTGGCCCGAAGTAATGTGTCAAATGGTTCCAGACTGGGTTCTTGGGTTGACACGGGAGGTATTTAGTGAGTAGTCCAGTCGCCTTCTTGGGAGCATGGGAGTCCCACACTCTGTGCGTAAATGACATTCTCCTTCCAACCACAAAAAAAGGTTTAGTGTTCGTTTAAAACAACTTTTATACGGAAATTGGTTCGAACCTTTCGTTGTGTAAATTTCTATTTTGTGTGTTAGGGTGGGAAAATATGGATGGAAATCGAATGGGGTTGCTTCTTCTTGAATTAATATTTTTTGGTTAGAATTTCTACTGAAGGTATGGAGAAAAATGGCGCACAGTAATTTCCAACTTAGAATATTAATTTGAAAGGACTAACTCAGTTTACTGAACTTCGACGCTGAAATTTTTACCGTGTCCGTTTCTTACCAACAGCTTCAAATTCTATATAGCAGTTAACTACTGGTTAAATTTAACTCTGCCAACTGTTATAAATTTGATTAATAACTGAAAGATGCAGATCATTTTAAAAAGCGTACAATATATTGAACGCAACGAACTTTGAAGCAAACTTGCAATTCTGTATTTTCCTTGATACATTTCGTGGTAAGCAAGTACAATCAATTGAATTTAAATTTACGAAATTTTAGACTAAAAGACACATATTATAAATCAAAGTAATTGTTAATAGTCTGTTTAAATTAAAATAAATCAAATTAAGAATACACTTCCAATTCCCTTAAATTGCCGAAATAACCTTGCACAGAAACTTGTTCACACATTCCCAATTGACTCATTACTCTTTACCAAAAAAATTAAAGCTCACGAAAGCTCACATTCGTTCGAAAACAATTTTTCGTGGTTATCTTTCGTACTTTTAGTCTATTTATGTCATTTATACAAACAAGTATTATTCTGTGTAGTACGTTGCGTTAATTTTGATAGTAGATATAAGTCCAGTAGAAAGAATATTTACAAAACACCTTCGAAAAACCTTTGCATGTCCAGCTTTACGGCAAGAGGGCTGCGATACGCAAATAACGTTTACTATGTGAAGCTTTTCACATATCTCATCTAAAAGATCGATAATGCCTTTATCTACATTACTCTGCTAAAGATAAACATTAAAAGTACTTTCAGTCAATTTAATGTGAAGTATTCGTGGAAAGCTGACGATTTTGTGGTTTTAGTGAATTGTGTCCATTTCTTCTTCGCGATTTAAGTATTGAATGCAAATTGCTTGCAAAGTACCAACTTTCGCGTCTTCTCCGTTGTTTACATCTTTCTGTCGCCGGGTATTAGCCGGCTGGAAAGCTTTAGATTCTTTTCTGTATCTTTGCTAGAAGTTCAATGTGAGAAGTTTCCATTCCGTGCACAGTGCCTAGTTCTAGTTGTTTGACAATGAAAACGAAACAAGAAATAGTGAATAGTGTGGAAGTTACAATAGATCGCATGTCGGAAAAGCTAACAAAGGAAGTGCCACAACTTAATGACTACTGTTTGGATCACATCGCCAAATTTTTGGAAGCCGGTGACGTAATCAACTTTTGGCTAACCAACGTGCGGTTTAGCTTCGCCGTAACGACACGCATTCGCAACAAACTCTTTGATTTGGCAGAGCTTAATCGTGGCGGATTCCAAAGTGACGCAGTCAAAGAATTCATATCCGTGAATCAACATGAGATAAGACGATTGGGATTCTCCGATCTCCAAGATAGCGAAAAACTCGTTGACTTTGAATTCTTGCTCGTTAATTGTCATGATTTGGAAGAGATAAATATAAATATTTACACCAGAGACAATGTCGACCGGGAGACATTTGCTCGTTTTCTTGCTTCACAGAAAAAGTTGAGAAAATTTAAAATTGCCGGTGACTATCAAGATGTTATGGACATCTTAGAAACTGTCGCTACGCACTGTCCCAACTTGGAGGAAGTCGAAGTTGGAATACAACCAAGTGAAAATCCTGTTGAGGAGACATCGTCGTACACTTTCATAAACCAAATGCAAAAAATACGAGTGTTCAAAATTGACTCTTTCGTGGGAGATAAGATTGCCAGAGAGATTGCGAAAATAAAGGATTTAAAAGTTCTACACATGACCAGCTGCCAAGTCACAGGACGTCATCTAACTACCCTAAAAAAGTTGAAAGAACTCAATTTAAACGGTTGCTATAAGTTGCAGGTACACCATTTAAATGAAATACTCAGAGTGAACATAGATTTGAAAAAACTAAACATTGCCTATTGTTGCATCCAATTTCGAGCATTTACTGGCTCAGCCGCGACACAAAATAATTTAGAATGGATCGAGCTAAACAGTTGCTTCTATACTAGTTTTGATGTACCGCGCCTGAAAAGCTTAAGGCATGTGCGCATCTATGAGATCGCTCGGTTCATACCACGTCTGGAACGCTTCCTCAAACACTTGTCTTACCATCATCGCGATCGTATTGAGACCTTAGAAATTTATAATAGAAGTTTGGCATTAGAAACAAATGACTGTGAAGTCGTTCCGGCCTTTCGAAATTTAAGAAGGTTAGCGTTGCGAGGAGTCAAAGGTGTAGATGACGCGTTCTTGAGGGAAGTTTCCAAGGCATGCAATCAATTAGAAGCGGTTGATCTTTGGGAATCTGGAGCATCTATTACAGCTGATGGTCTAGTAGATTTTATTTGGAGCTTGAAACGGCTAAAGTGCCTTAAAATATCAAACTATTCCTGCTTTAGTGAAGCTTTATACAACAAACTAGTTGACACACAAAGAACGGATGTATGGCCTAAATATCCACTTAAAATCTACCTAAGCAGTGCTGATTTTACTGCAGAGTTCTTACAGGTAAATCAATTATAATCACAAATTTTAGGATCGTGAACTATACTATTTTCAATTGTTTTCTAGACTAAAGAGTATTTGGAATCGAAAATGTTTGTCGAGATCATTTTTGACCGTGATAGTTTGGTAGATTTCTTTTAATATTTTATGAAAAATTGCCAGTATCTCAGGGATGGTGGTGCCTTGTGAAAAAAATTTTTGTAATATTGTGTACTTAATACGCTTTGTTATAACATGTTCCTGTAAATTCCAGTAATTAAATAAAATGGTTAAGTCGTTAATACAATGTATTTTTCATTTCATTTCAACTTCGATACTTTACAATGAGAGAAAAACTATTGTAAACGACCGAAGTTCACTAGGTAATTTTTTCCATATGAATGAATAATATTAAAAATAACTTCAGGAAAATTACACTAGAGGACACTAGGTCAAATGTATTCGAAATCTGTGTAAATTGTAAAGCTAAACTAGTAATGCATAATAATTACCACGAAAATCTCGTATTCAAATGCTTCTCATGTAAATAATATAGTTTAGGGTTCGAAAGGATGTCTCAATGTGAGTGCTTCTGGTTTGTGATCCGTAATATGCGAGTTCGATCCCAGCCCAAATCTATGATTTGATATGAATTTAAATAAAAAATTGCCTAATTAAATTGAAATGAATTCATATTTGTACAACAACAGTGCCGATGAAAGAAATAACGGGCCATTAACGACAAGACAAAGCACATATAATGAAGAAATTACGCTAAAAGAGCCTAGATCAGCGTATACCTCAATCAAACAGCTTCGAAAAGGACACACACCACGTGCGAGCCTCTGAAAGGACAAAGATGCAATATTAGGCAGCCATTTTGAAGGCGATATTTCTAAAATCTTCTCACAGCATCCAAAACAACCATCGAAATTGTAAGCATTCAATGGGCTGAAGAATATCTCCTCGTCGCACCATCAACAATAAACGAGGTACGGACACCCATTCGCGACTTTAAGAACAAGGCCCCTGAAATTGACGGAATACCGACAGAGCTGCTCCAAGCCAGGAGCATACGTCTACGCAAACTTCTTCATCCGTTGTCAGAGGAACAGCTACCGGGCGACTGTCGGAAGAGCTTCATATATACCATTCATAAAAAGGGAGATAGACTACTCTGTGAAAATTATGGAGGAGTTTCTCTATTGTGCACATTCTACAATGTGCTGTCCGACGTTATTGAACGTTAACTGAAGCCTTTCTACAAAAATATAGTCGGAGAATACTAAGGAGGTTTCCGAAGTGGAAGGTCTAAGATTGATCAAATATTCTCAGTAAAACTGATACTCGAACAAGTCTGGGAATATAAAATCGATGTGCCCAGCTCCACGTAGACTTCAAGCAAGCATACTTTGGCGTGCCGGCTAAATCCGTCCGCATTATCAAGTTTGCAATATTAAATACTGAGTGTCAAGTCAAAGTTAACGAAGATTTAGCCGAAAGCTTCCTCGCTGATTCCAGCTTTAAACAGTGGGATGGACTCGCTCCTATGCTACTCAACACAGCTTTGGAACATGTGGCCTGAAAAATGCCAGCTCACACACTCTGTTTCTTGTTACACTGGGCCGTAGATTTTCCGGAGCACTTCGCGTTCAAATATGTCTACTGCCTTTCCGTATTCGCTCGTCAGCTGTTTTTTTTTTTTGAGAAAAATGTGAAATTTACAAATCAGTCTATTGTAGTTGGATTTGGAAGGTATTTGCTGTTTTTGTGCTCAACTAAACGTTCATGCTTTTTTTTTAATTTTTTGGATCAAAGGGGTCCAATCAGAAGGCTGAAAAAGATTTTTCACACACTTTCTCTCACATCCCTTGATGCAAAATGCAAGTTTAAGGGCGATTTGGAAAAGTTTTTACAAAGGCCTTTTATTTGATATCCCACATAATTATCAGTGGTAATAAATGCTTAAGAGTCCCCCCTATGATTGGAACCTTAAGACGCTTTGAAAAATGTATTCAATACCTGAACTTTTAAGAGGTAGTTAGTTTTTGCATACTTGCCAAGTTTGTAGCTGCTATAGTTTCGGAGAAAAGCTCGTGTGACACCCAGATAGATGGACAAATAGGGCGCGATTTCAATAGGGTTTGTACAAAAGTACAAAATCCTAAAAAAATACTTTTGCCGTGCGATGCCCTGTGCTCGATGATTTTGATGAGATGATACATGTGTTGCAACTATTCCCATTATGGACATAACAATTTCGGATTTCTATATGAACGCACCCTCAAACTTTTATAATAAACTGTCAATGTCATAACATTAGTTAAAATCAACATTTTCATCATGGTAAAGTTCACGGACCAGCAACGTTTGGAAATTATTAAAAAGTACTACCGAAATTCGGAGTCGGTGGTCGCAACTTTAAGAGCGCTTCTTCAATTTTCGGCCGTAATAATCGTCCCACCTGACAGGCTGTGCATGCTATAGTGGATAAGTTCGGGTCCAAATTTTGACTATTGGACGATCCGATGCCAAAAAGACGTCGTAGCGCGCGAAGCGAAGGAAATATAGCAACCGTAAGTGCATCGATTCAAAATGAACCAAATCAGTCGATTCCACGTCGTTCTTAAGAATTGGGTATCGCTCAAACGACACTGTGGCGTATTTTGCGAAAAGATCTTGGCCTACATGGTTACAAGGTCAAATTGACTCAAGAACTAAAGTCGCTTTATCATTCGAAACGCCGAAATTTATCCTATTGGCCTCTGGCAAAGCTTGAAGGAAATGAAGAATTTCATCTTCAGCTATAAAGCTCATTTCTTGCCCAATTGTTTTGTTGATAAGCAAAATATGCGTTATTGGTCAGCAACAAACCCACATGTGCTTCTTGAGACATTGTTGCATCCGCAAAAAATGACTGTTTGGTGGGGGGTTTTCATGCTGGAGGTGTGATTGGGCCCTTTTTTTTCATGGATGAAAACGACCATCATGTTACCGTCAATGGAGAGCGTTACCGTGGTTTTATGTTGGAATGTGACCAGAATTGGATGAAATTGACATCAACGATATGTGGTTTCAACAAGACAATGCCACTAGCCACACAGATAAAATTGTTATGTCTTTAATGGAAAACCCTATAAATATGAACACTTAACGATAAAAATTTTCAATTACATATCATTATTCACTTGAATCCGCTATTGAGGAAGTAAATTGATTTTCTGCGGTTATAAAATCATTGAAAATTTTAATACTTGATTTAGCTACGTTATAGTCGTGTTGATGTGGCCTAGGCTCGACAATTCCTAGCATTGCAGTTATATTGTTGATTTTCCAAATCATGGTAGTTGTTAGGCTGACGCCTGGGACCGAGGATTGACAATCTCTTGGAGTTCAGGCGCTGATCATCGGCGCTCGGCCTTAGTGTTCCGCGAGCGATAATATGCACCAAATGCATCCGCGAAGCCGACCCCAACTATTATTGACCAAAGTTAAAGTTTAAGAATTGAAAAAGTATTTGATTTGCAATTGAAATACACATACCTGGAATTGGAATTATTTCATTTGGCAAAAGTTGAAAGATGAACGGAGGGAACGGGATTGAAGTGTAATGAACTTCAATTGCGTTCACTCTGGATAGTTGGAATGGAAAAGGGGTTGCGGGATTGTGGCAGTCAGGTGATAGCTAGCGTTGGGAGTGTTAGAAAAAGTCTGGTCAGGATGTTAGCCTGCGGTGGACTTCGAGTTTTGGCGGGAAAGGGAGAAAGGATAGAGTCATTGTCGGGAAATTAGTGATAATTACTTCAGAAAGTTAAATTATTAATTTGTCATTTAAACACATTTCTTTGTATTTTTTTTCTGCTGCTTTAGTTACTCAATACTGGATTAACCAAAAACGAACGGTTTGATTCAAGTGAGACCGAATATCATCATTAGAAATTTTTTGATAAATATGGCCTTCGGGATCAAGATATACGACAGTGTATAGCAAGTGTTTTAAAATGTTAACTATCGGAAACCCAAGCGAGTAAAAATTTGCATAAAATGCACGGGAAAAATTATTTATTGGTGACTTATTTTAGTAACTAGGCATAGTTGTGGCGACGGTGAAATAGAAAATTAATTTGAGCGTTGTATAAAACTGGAGATCTCAATTGAATATACTTTTACGGTTTAATAAAGCCCACATTTGCTTCTTGAGACACCGTTGCATCCGCAAAAAATTATTGTTTGGTACGGTTTTCATGCCGGAGGTGTGATTGGGCCGTATTTTTCGTTGATGAAAACGACAGAGCTCAAAGAAAACATCGGTTGAAATGTGGGCCAGAGTGATGGAAAATTGGGTCCAAAGAATCGACCGCTCTAAACGGGCTCGAGGTGGTCAGATGACCGAAATTTCATTCATAAAATGTAATGCTTGCAGTATACCCACAATTAGTTTGAACTCAATATCTCAAATATTTTTGTGTTTTATTAATAGATAAAATTGTTATGTCCATAATGGAAAACTCTTTATATATATCGTTGGATGGAAACTTTGTCTGGTGGATATCAGAATAATGTCTTGGAAAATGCTGGCAGTTCAACATAGATGTACAACAAATTTTCGTTGACTTTAAGCAAGCATACGACAGTATTAATCGTAATGTACTGTACCAAATTGTCCTTGTTTAGGTATCCCAGCCAAATTAGTCCGTCTTCCCAAAATGACAATGAAAACTCTTTATATATATCGTTGGATGGAACCTTTGTCTGGTGGATATCAGAATAATGACTTGGAAAATGCTTGCAGTTCAACATAGATGTACACCAAATTTTCGTTGACTTTAAGCAAGCATACGACAGTATTAATCGTAATGTACTGTACCAAATTGTCCTTGTTTAGGTATCCCAGCCAAATTAGTCCGTCTTCCCAAAATGACAATGACCCAAGTCTGCATCAACAACCAACTCACCGACGTCTTTGAACAAATATCGGTCTAAAGCAGGGAGATGGGCTGGCCCCATTGCTATTCAATTCGGCTCTGGAATATGTCATATGAAAGCTACCTGTCGATACAAGAGGTACATTTTTATACAAGTCGATCCAAGTTTAGCCTATGCGGACGACACCAACATTTTGTCACGGTCGTTAACATACGCCAAAGAACTTCTCCTGAAACTCGACAGCGAAGCAAAACTCGATAGGAATAAAACAAAGCCCATGACACAGTCTAGAAAAAATACCTCAAACATACAAAATATCACACTTGGCGAAAACAGTAGCAAAAATGTGGGCAAATTTGTGTAGTAGGCGTCAAAAATAACGAGAACCAGCAATGAAAGAGACGAAATACGGCGAAGAATGCAGCTTGCAAATAAAATATTTTATTCAGTTTAGACGATATTGCATATACAGGAAAACAAAGCTCTAAGTATACAAATCTGTGATAAAATCTGTGCTATGTTATGGGTTCCAAACATGGACCCTAAACCAATGAATTTCATTTACGCTCTGAGTGTGGGGCTCCCATGCTCACAAACGACTGGACTATCCGCTATACACCCTCCCTGTCACCCGAGAACCCAGCCTGGAACCGTTTGACACACTACTTCGGGCCAGGTCTCGTTGTGTTATGTCGTGAAGCGCTTTCAAGCTGAGGGATACCTACTCTAGTGAGAGGGGAGAGAGTAATTGCTAAACAAGCGATCCCCCGGCTTCGACGTCTCCTGCTGCTGTGAGTTTCTTTTATCTTTAAGGACTGCCCGAACATAATATGCCACCTTGTTCCATTTGTCAACCGTTCGTCATCAGCATCACCGCGGCTATACTATCCGTTGTGAGCTCTGTTTCCCTGTGGAGGTCTCGTCAAAGCCTGTCCCATTTTTTACACGCAAAAAATGTGTGGCAGGCATCGTCTTCTTCTCCTGGGCAAAACCGACAATCGGGGGACCGTGAATTACCAATCTTGTGCAGGTAAGACAAAACACTCATGCCCGCTCAAAAGATGGGTCAGATAGATATCAGTCTCACAATGCCTTCGATTTACCCATGGTCTCAGATCCAAGATGAAACACACAGTTCACATTGCCTTTGTGCAATTTTCAAGAGGCATCTTCATGATGCGTTGGGTCCGATTGGTATTGAGTTAAAAAATCGAAAAGAAGTCAGCAAGTCTTGAGAAAGGCTTAATCTAAGTTATATTTCAATTATCAGTATCCTTATTTTTTAATTCATAGAATTTCACCAATATTTTGAATTTACAGGGGAAATAAAATCGCAAAAGTGAGTAGTCCGTGAGAGAATAATAGTGTCTTTTCACAGAATTACAGTAGAATTTCTTTTTTTACAGATTAAAGGTGCGCACCATCTAAAGCGGACCATTTCAGCAACAGAATATTGTTACATGTACAAATAATTCTGCGAGCTACTGTCGCAATTGTTTTCACAACAATTAAGAACATCAACAAAACGAATTTACTCGAAACCACGAGAACCTAACAAGCATGAACAACATCTGAAAGTGAGTCACTGCTCCATTCATTCATGCAGGAATGTTCCCGCTAATTCACCAATGTACGAGAACTGAGTTGAATGATTAGACACCCGATATAAAGGCGAGCTGAATGAATGGGGGGATCATTCATTACAACCGCGATAGAAAACTGCGATACGCGAAGTACAGGCGATATTGATTGTTTGAGTGTAAGTGATTTTAAGTAGACAATTGCGATAGAAATTCATGGACAAGTGGAAGTTAGAATTTTAATAGTGAAAATTAAAGTTGTGAAATTGTTAGTGAAGTGATTGTGCATTTTTGACGAATCAAATAAACACTTTTAATTTAATTTAAAAGACATTGCTTTTTCACTTTCCCGAAACATTAAAATTATTGGCCGCGAACCAAAAACACGCGACAATATATTAAAACTTAAATTTATTTTACGTTTAAAAAAAAATGTATGAATCGTTGCGTTATACAGATACATACTATACAGACATTTGAGTCAGTTGCGCCTCGTCCTACAACGCCTGGGGAGGTCCAGAGGAATCGAACGAGTGGCGCTGTTTCGAAACTACTCATCTCCGACGCCGATATGGCCCTCACAAGCCCCCCTGCGGTTAACAAAAGCTTCGGGTGTGACAAGTGCTACAAAGAAGAAGAATTAATTTCAATTTTTATTTTGCACAGATTTTTTATGATTGCTCTGAATTTATTTTCTTGTTAACGATTTACTTTTGAATTTATTTTAATTAAAAAGGGGGTGTAGTTTGATCCTTAATTTTTTTATTGATTTTCATATTTTATTGTTTCATCATATTTTATTGAACTATCCATTTATCAAAATTGAATTAACAAAGTTGAATAAAACTGACATTTTGTTTTGAGGAGGTTTGTTTGTGTAAGGCGGCCCAGCATGGGCTGAGGGTTTCCCGAAAGTCCCAAAACACTACCTCAGTACTCCACCTCAGCATAGGTAGTCCGCTGCCAAACTCTAATGTCCGCGACTGCGAATTTTACGTTTTGCTCCATCAAATTGGAATATCCTTAAACTTTTTGAAAGTAAACAATTACGTAGATTAACATAAGATCCCTGTGTCCACAAAATTTCATTACAATCGAATCATAATCAAGTGAGATTTTTTTTACTTTAACACTACAGCCCCTTTCGGGCCTTCACTTAGAGATAGTTAAAGTAAATATATTATTATCTTGATCTCATATGTCGGCACTCGAGAAGGTGATATAGTCAGTACCATGGATAGGCCATGTGTTCGTCCACGTAGCTACGATACATTCTAATTACGTATCATAACTGAATGAGCTTATAGTCCGTCCGGAGAATCACTCCAAACAAATCTCATTATCATCAACGGGACTGAACCAGGGGCCTTCGGCTTACGGAGTGAGTGCTCTAACTACTACACCACGCGGACTACTATCAAGTGAGATATAGCCTTTCAATTATATGACAATACAACACGTGGTGGTGGATAGTAAATATATTCCAAATTGACGTATACACTACAATTTCCTCCGGATTTTCATACATAATTTCAAGAGCGTTTTATTTGAATATGTTCGATTGGCCGAGTATTCAGAAAATTTATTTGAGATGGAACAAAATGTGCAATTTTGTTGTTATGAAAGAAACCCTTGATCTTTCGTATATAATTGAACGATTTCTTGTATGTTCAACGGATTCATAATTCAAACCATTGATTCATGTCATCAGAAAAGTTGTTTTGAACCCTAGGACGGTTACAAAGCCGTTCTGGTAGCAGATCTCTTGTGCCTACACGACTTGTTTATATATTGCAAATAGGCTTGCCCGTCGTTAAAAAGTTGGCTGGACACTACAGTCACTTCATCATCATCTGTGACGCGGCAGCCCAAGCCGGGCCTTGACCTCCAGGATTAATCTCCGCCAATAGTCACGGTTCTGCGACCTCGTTCACAAGACGATCTTCTATCGTGTCTTCCCATCAAGTCCTCGGTTTTTCCGCTGAACGTCTATCATGTGCTCTACCCTTTAATGTTCTTTTGGGTAGCCGGTTTTCTTCCATTCTTTCTACATGGCCCGCCCATTGCAGTTTGCGTAACTTGGCGCAAGTAGATACAGGGGGTTCGTCAAATAGTTCATACAACTCATCGTTATAAACTAGTCGAAGTAATGTGTCAAATAGTTTCAGGCTAGGTTCTCAGGTTGACAGGGGGGGTGTTTAGTGGGTTGTCCATTCGTTCTGAGCATGGGAGCACTACACTCAGTGCGTAAATGGATTCACCACCCAACTACGAAAAAAAATCGTCCTTTTCGGCGCCTCTTCTATTCAGTCACTTAATTTATCGTTACAGTTTACGCTCACCCTTTCACCTCTAGCCTCGTACTTAGCTTCTGTACTAATAATATAAAAATACTGTAAGTGCCTTCCTATTTCCTGTATTTCTTTTTTGTTAGTGTTTTTGTCTTAGAATATAGCAGCGATCACATCCCTTGGAATCTTTCAACATTCTACCTCTTATTAGTTTTTTTCAATACAAATGATTTTCTAGCAAATTTTTCAAACAATTCTTATTGAAAGCTATTTCCTTAATGGAACAGCTTATCCAATGACCTTTCTTATGATCCATAAAAAAAACTTCAATAGACCATCAGCTTGTTTGTCATTTAACAAAATTTTATTATCATCGACACGCAAAGTGACTTGCAATAAATGTCTGATAACCGACCAAAATTTAATTGAAGTCAGTTCCACACCCTTTTTGGGTTGAATCCTCTTCAATTGATTTTATTTCTTTTATATTTCCTACACGGGAGAACGTGTTTGGTAATTAAGTACTTATTTAGTAGAGTGTGTGGATATTTTGGGTATATTGTCTTTTGGTACTGTGGGTATATTCTATTTTCAACTTCATACAAGCAAATTAGTGAGAGACTCGGTTGTATATAATTATAGAAAATGGGTTAGATCTTGATTAGTAATATTATCAATTTCCATAATTTCCTTAACTTAGTATGCATTTCATGAAAATCATATCAGCTGCACTATTTGCAGTCTCCTTTCGTAAATGTCAAAATGACGTTATATGTCACTTTGACATTTATTTACACTTTAAGATGAATGTCAGCTGCAATATAGTATTGTACTGAAAATTAATGTCAGGACATTTGAATGTAATTTATTTTTTACATTGTCTAATAAGTTCAGAATTTTGATTTAAAAAAAAAAGTTCATGTAAATATTATCAAATGCATCAATACGTTATTTAGCACGACATTGTACTACTTAAAATACTATTCATTATGCTTTAAATAAGTTGATTTACGGCTGTAAATTTACTTTGTTGCACAATTTTAATTCCAAGCAAATGTGTATCCTTTTCCTACTAAATTGACTGAAATTAATTTGGTCGACCCAATTTCACCCAATGTCCAGCTTCAATTCTAAAAGCTTAAAGGACAGTTCATTTAAGACGCCTAACTATCTACATTCATAGTAGACAATAAATGTGTAGAGGAAAAATGTGTTTTTTTTTTCTCGATTTAATGGGTTACACGAATGGCAAGGATACGCTCAAATGTATGTTCTGGGGAAGTTTATGTTGAACTTTGGAAGTATTTATAGTATCAAAGGAAGATAGAAGTTAATCAGTAGATCATTATCTGGTTGCTTTTTAAGGCTTTTTAAGTTGTTTAACTAGTTTGATTAAAGCAAATTGATTTGTTAATTGAGACTTCAATTACGAGTTTATTCATGATTGTAGTTGTAATGAGGTAAGTAGGTTTATGTTATTTGCGAGTATTAAAAAGGGTAAAAGTTTAAAGAATGTTAATTTCTTGCCGGGCGTCGGGCTGTCAGATCTTGAACTTTAAGTTTTGGCGTTTGAAATTATGATGATGCAGTTTTTTCTTGACCTCTAAGTTAATTGGGTCAGTTGTGATGCCTTTCAAAACACACTGGGTACTTTTTTAAACTTAAAGAGAGGCTAAAGTAATTTTATGACTTTTGAAGTATCAGCGGGCCCTATAAGATAGGCTTCGATTGTGAATGAACGGTAGAACGAAATTTGTCGAAAAAAACATAATCATCAAAATTAATCGCTTAAAAGAATTGACGGGTTGCTGTTGTCGTTAATGAATTTTCGCAGAAGTACATAAAATCAATATTTTTACCATTTATCAAGTACTTCATATATTTTTTTAATCTATCTGCTTCGAGTCCCCCATAAAATTTAACATTTACTGAAAAATAATCGTATACAGATGTGTAACACTACGAAATTTGCCGGCGAATCTTTGAAGTGTAAACGACTCGTGAAGTGAAGCCAAAGAAATGGTGGCGAGATGAGCAAAAGCCAACAACAAATGGAAAATAACTCCCGCATTTCGAGATGGACATTTGTGACGCATTTTCCTAAATAAATCCAAACTACTTCGCATTACTTCGTATTTCACTAAATTTACGTTTTATTCTCGATTTAGTTTGTCATTTTGACACTTAAGTAAGCCTGTCGCAAAGTTTTGCTTGAGTTATCTTGTCTCGCTTGACTAGAAAACGTTCTCTAAAAATCCGGGAATATATGTAGGATGCGAGGGAGAGAAAGAGACAGAACCAGAATTATCGATAATAAAGGGTGGTCCAACCATAATGCACGATGTTAATTGTGAGTCACACCTTAACGTCAAGTTTTTCGCCCAACTTGACATTTATTTGCTTCAGTGTTTGACAAATTCAATCATGGAGAGGTACACAATTGAGCAGTGCGTTAAGGCTGTCGAAGCCTTTTACGAAAATGGGCCTTCAAATCAAGATGCATTTCGTGCACTTCGTGATTTTTTTGGTCAGCATACGTGTAATCGACCAAATATGTTCACAATCGGAAGAATTGTGCGCGAATTTCAGCAAACCAGGTCTGTAGGAAATATGAAATTACCTGTGCATGCTCGCCCAGTTTGTTCTGCGGAAAACATTGCTGTTGTTCGCGATAGTGTGGCAAAAGAGCCGTCAACCTCGACTCGTCGTCGTGCCCAACAATTGAACATTTCACGAACATCACTGATGCGAATTTTGAATAAATATTTGAATTTACACGCTTCCAAGGTTCAATTGACTCAAGAGCTGAAGCCTACTTACCATTTCAAGCGTCGGCAATATGCCATCTTCAGCGACGGGCACACTTTCACCTCAGTGAATTCGTTAACAAGCAGGGCAAATGAGAATCCACGAGGGATTGTTGAAAAGCCAATGCATCCACTTAGAGTTACTGTTTGGTGCGGTTTATGGGCTCGTGGCGTCATCGGGCCGTAATTCTTCGAAAATGGGACGGCCAAGCAGTTACCGTGAATGGTGTTCACTATTGCGAGGTGATAACGGACTTCTTGTGGCCAGGACGATATGTGATTCCAACAGGATGGTGCCACTTGCCACACAGCCAACGAAACAACAATGGCTCTTCTGCGCGAGAAATTAAATGGCCGTGTTATGTCACGTTGTGGTGATGTTAAGTGGCCGCCACGATCTTGTGGCTTGACACCGTTGGACTTCTTTCTCTAGCGATATTTAAAAGAAAACTGTACGTCAATAAGCCAAGAACAATTCAAGAGCTAAAGGATGAGATAATTCAGCACATTGTAATGATTTTTGTTTATTTGCGAACGCGGAACCGACCTCTCATCGGTTCTAGACGTTAAGTCTGAGTAGTGCCAACGGATGGTACCAACCGGTCAACCAATCCGTGCACCGTAACCCATTCACGCAGTGGCTGCTTGTCGGCCAGCTAGATCGGAGAGGATTTCGGTCGCGGGTCTCCGAATGGGTTACGCTCATTTACAATATTCAGACACCTGTACACGCCCGTTTTCAAACGCGTTACAAAAACAAAACCATACGGAGAGGAGACCTATTCTACGTTACTCCGTATTTCTTCATTAACCAGTCAAAAGTACAAAATCTAATTTTCATTTCGCGTTCCCGAATTTCCGACGCGGTACCGAAAAGTACACTACGTTAACTCAACCCGACGAAAGCTACGTTAAAGAAAAATCAAAAACAACTAAGGTACCGCGTACCGCGCGCAACGCGAAACCGACTTCAGCGGATTTTCTCAAACCCTACCCTCGCGACGGCATACTTACCCTGCACCTCATTTCCCGCTGAAAAGCAGAACTACTGGAAAGGAAAGTCGTGTTTTAATTAGCAATTCATATTATATAAATGTTTATTCATTTTCGACATTTTTGAACTTTCAATATTTTAAATTTGATAAAATCAGGATTTCATTTTAAATATTATTAGCTTCCAATTAAAAACAAAACTTCTTTAATTTAAAAAAATATGCAACGCAAAAGAAAATCATGGAAATATTTACATTGGATACTGATCCTTATCGGACTTGAGTTTAGCTGTCTCATTATTAATTTTAAACTTCTTTGTATGAGTTCTTCTCTAAATGTTACACTTATGTCGTTTAACACAAGCGTGAATTCTTATCAAGAGGGTTATATATGTTATACTCTATGAATTTTTAGCTTGTTTATTTATCCCTAAGTGTTTGTTTTACTCTAGGTGCTTATTTTAAATGGGTTTATAATTGTTGTGACAAAACGATCACGTCAGGCGATTTTGAACTTATTTCATAAAAATATTTCCACTTTTATACCTATGCATATCCTGTAAACTACTCTAGTTAGATATCCTATTTAGTCAGAATCTGTAGGAGAATGTCCTGCAATTTATCATTCGTGTTTACAATCAGGTTTAATGATTGTGGAAATACGGGTAATATCCATTTACTACTCGTTGTTCGAATTCTTTGAAATTGATTTTCTTCTTAGTAATTCAAAGCATGGAGCATATGGAACTAATGTAAAATAACTAAGCTATAGTGAAGTAAACTACGATAGTGCACGATCGTGTTGTGGTGGACTGATTTCAATTATATATAACGAAGAGAAAAAATCAATTTTAAAAAAAAGCTTAAACATGAGAACAGTAAAAGGCGACTAAGTATTAATTTCAAACAAAAAATCCAGTAAACACCAAAATATCATTTAATTAAAAAAAAAGTTTGCTATCATTTACTTTATGGTACATCTAATTTCCTCATGTTTTTCGATTTCACTCTATTATTCTATTCAAATATTTCATCTTCAAATTCACTTGATTTCATAAAAAAGTTAATAAATCGGTACATTTCCCTCCAGCATTATCTCTAATTATTTAAAGCACACAGTTAAGGTGAAAGAGACTTGTAGAAACAAATAAAGCTTCCTATTCTTAACTGAAATTGTTGCGGCATCTATGATACCCAGAGATGATTTGAATCTTAAGTTAAGGGCGTAACGAGCACATGGAATGTTTAAAGGCATTTATTTATAAAAGCTTGGTTAATACTGAAAAGCCGGCGTAATAGTCGACATACTGGACAGTTTATGTGTAACCTGTACAATATTTATATATATATAAAAAAAACGGATTATGGACCCTCTATATTCCAGTGGAATTATTTAGGAAATTTACATGGAAAGAAATTTTAGCTGGATTACTCTAATTTTAAATGTATTTTAAAATACGTCTGAATATATCTGCGAACGAACTGTAGCATTTTTGCTATTCATTCGTTGGTAAGAAAACTAAATTAAATGCTTTTCTATTGATCACAGCATGAGATAACGTTTATGATATAGATTCCAACACAAATCTTGTGCCAATTTACATTGGTCTTGGATAAGAAACGAGTAATCTTAAACCTAGTCTTAACACTGGTGTAACTACCTTCGTGCTATATCGCGGCGTTTTAGAACATCGAATATAACTTCCGATGCATCCTGGTTATCACTGTTATGCGAAGCTTCTGAATCGGAGTTATTTAAGTCATTTGAATCCAAAAGTGGAATACTTGGAGCAGTATTGTTGCGAAATTTTACACTTGTTGATACACTGTTCGAAGCTGATTCGTTGTTTATGGTAAATACTTCTTCATTCTTCAATCGTGAATAAACTGCATATTTATGAGCAATATGGCAGCAAATACCGCCTAGGCAAAGTGTTAAGCCTAAAATATTGACTGTGCTTAACTGATCACCAACTACTTCTACGGCAAGTACGAGTTGGCATATATCCTTAAATATTCCACTTATCGAAAGTGTTAAACTTGATGTGTGCGACAGAACCATGAATTCGCTTATTTCCATAAGAAATGCTATTATTGCTCCGACCGTTATTTTCATGAATATTAGGGAGAAGTCTTTAAATGGTACTGCATTTTAATTTTCGTACTAAATTACTCGCGAGATTGTATGCAAACCATATCTCGCTCCAGGACTTATTCCGTTACCTCAATGATGTGGGCACTGTCGATATTTCCTCATAACACTTACTTGGTACCTTCCAACAGTTGTCGCTGCCTTTGGGGGCTCAACCGGGATATCCTCCTGGGTGGCGGCCACTACTTCCCATCCATGCAGCTTGCGACGATGGCGACTTTGTGTTTCAGTTGGGAAGCGAAGAATTTAACATTTTGCAAATTCGTGAACTTCGTTCCTTGCGTAAATGAATGCGCAAGGAAATATTTTGAAAAAGATGGATTTATCAATTCGCTCTAACACAACACTAGTGGACTATATTCAACTTGTCGGAAACACGACCACGTTAGTCAAGAGAAACGATAAGGGTGGCTTATAAGTAAAACAATTTATTTTAAATAAAAGCGACTGTACAAGGTACAATACAATGCACGAACGCTTAGGTAGAACTCACTCACAACCACACTCTGCCGCCATGTGGCTGTCAATTTTCTTTTGACATCCCACGACAAAATTGACGTGGGATGTGCAACTGTCACAACCGACATGAGATGCCAAGCCACTCGGTGGCAAGGTGTGTTAGTGAGTCGCCAGCGGCGTCACAAGATTCATTACAACATTAACGACATTGAACCTCAATTATGTCTCAGAGTCATTGAAAATATGGACCATCGGATAGAAGTATGTCACCGTAGGCGTGGCAAGCATTTGGGGGATATTTTGTTTCACACATAATTGTCATCGACCCTTCTATTATAATAAAAAACAACAAAATTCTCTGGAAACTTTTTGTTTTATTTACAATTAACATCCTGCGTTTTGATTGGACCTCGCTTTATAATGCAACGTAGGTCAGTTATTTCCTGATTGGAGTATAATTAAATCTTGCCGTGTTGAATGCAAGTGCGATAGAGAAATATAAAATAAAAAGTGAATTTCTAGGACTTTTGGTGTTTCACTATATACAACTCTTACATGGAGACTCGTCCGGGATTGAAACATTGAGTGAAGTGCGGTAAAACAAACAATGCTATGAATTTTTCGGTTGTGCAGCTGAAAAACGAATTAAATGTGCGTGGCTGCAAAACGGCGGGAAACGAAGTAGCACTTCAAGCGTGCTTGCTCAATTCGCTTTTATTTTCAAAGTAAAATATACTGCAAAACATGGCGGACATGAAGATGACGGTGATATTTAACTCGTAATCGTTTGATACTCCACTGACGGTGCCTTTGTCTTCCGTCAGTGGAGTATCAAACGATTACGATTTTAAAAATGACGATGAGCAGCAACACCAAAGTGGAAACCAGCGACTGGGGGTCACCTCCCGTGGTGATTCCCAAGGCGAAAAACCAAGTACGACTATACGTCGACTACAAAACCGAGGTGAACGAGAGGCTCATGGGAACGCATTACCCTATTCGAAAAATCAACGACATTCTCAACAGCATCAGAGACTCGAAGTACTTCTGCAAGTTGGATCTCTACGAGGCTTACCTACACATCCACATGTAGACGAAGCATCGAGCCAAATCGAGACAATATCGACTCACCGCGGGAGGTAAAAGGTCAGCCGACTTTTCGGCATCAAAACAGCGCCACCTGAATTCAAATTCCAAATTCTGCGAGATATCCCAGGGACCGAGGTGCATTTCGACGACATTTGCATTTGGGAGGACCAAGAGTGAATGTCGCGACAATCTTATCAAATGCCTTATACAACTTCAATATGACGTTCATATCAACAAAAATAAATGTGATTTTTTTACAGAACGCCTGAAATTTTTGAGGCATGTTTTAGAAAGCAACAAGTTATTCAAAGCACCATCAAAAGGCGAAGCAATTTTAAAAATGTCTAGACCGAAATCAGCACAGAAGTCAAAAGTTTTTTGGTACTCACGACTTGGTACGCAAAGTTCATCCCAAATGCATCAACTATCACAGCACCTATTCGAGAGCTTTTAAAAGAGGATGCAAAGTTCAGGTGGTCAGTCCAATGCGACGCCGTCTTCATCTAGCTTAAAAAAGAAATTGCCAGCGAGCGCGTGTTGTTGCCCTACAATCCAGCATTTCCAGTTGAACTTGCGTGAATTGGCGGAGTACTTTCACACATCCTCAATAGCTAAGAGAGACCAATTTCTTTTGCATCCAGATATCTGACACCGGCAGAAAAAAACTACTCGCAACTCGATCGTGAGGCTCTGGCCATAGTATTTTCTGTCGATAATTTTTTTCAACACTTGTTTGGCCACAAATTCAAATTAATGACAGATAATCAAACGTTTGCCCGGATTTTCCATCAACATGCGAAATTACCACCCATGACGGCCGCTAGACTGCGACCGTACGCAGCATTTCTTTCTGGTTTTAATTATTAGTGCATCGACAACGGTAACGCCGAATTCTTATCCAGGGCTCCAATCGCAGAACGAGAGTATACCGACAGCTGTATCAACGCTGAAATTCACCAAATTTGCAACTTCTCGGGATAAATTGTTTCAACCCTGACATTGACATCCAAATCGATTCGCGAGGAAATATCCAAGGATCGGAACCTGCAACAACTCCTGAAAAAGATGGACAACGGAGGCGATCCGGACCTGGACTTCATCGTCGACGACGGCATCATCTTCAGAAGGGCAGCGCATCCAACATATCTGCAGTCAGGTGTACTCCAGGAATTACACCGTACACACTTGGGCATCAGGAAGTTGAAACAGCTCGTGAGACGCTGTGTATATTAGAAGAAAATCGACAAGGACATCGAGCATCTCGTTAGACCCTGCACCAACTCTGTCAGCGTTCGACACGGCCCTTCAAAAGCACTCTTGCATCCATGGAGAAAACAAGAAAAACTGGTAACGAATTCATATGGACTACGCCGGGCCGCTCGAAGGTCATCAATTTCTGATTGTGATTGATGCGAAATCGAAGTGGGCAGAAATTGAATCATGTCGTTCGGCTCCAACGTCGATATCTACAATCTCAATCTTAAAGAACATTTTTTTCTTGGCACGGATTTCCAGAGCCGTTATGGTGCTCGATAATTTTCACCAGCGAATATTGCCAAACATTTTGCAAGGTATCCGGCATTTTTCTGAAAGCCGAAAGGAATGTTCAGACGCTGAAAAATCGAATCGTCGCCATGAAGAATGACTCTGCGCCAATGAATGATAAACTCCGCAAGATCCTACTTCGCAACCGAGCAACACCGTTGAAAATTGGACAATCACCGACTGAAATGTATTTGCATCGACCCAACTGGACGCCCTGAAACGGACAATTTTCCAAAAAACATCAACTCCGGTTAGGGCAGCTCGACAACTCAGCGCGAGAGAACGAGTCCTGGCCCGGTACTACAGCAACAACAAAAATCTGTGGAAACCAGAGACCATTATCGCCAAATTCGGTGAACCACACTACCAGGTCAGATTCGATGACGGATATATGCTAAAAGGACACATCGACCAACTGAACACCTCCAGGTAACCTAGAAAGAATCCCCGAAATTTCTGACAATGTAGAATCCGAATCAGACAAAACTCAGGAACCGATTGAATACCCTAACCTTGGTGATCTGGTCAAAATGCCTGGTCCCGGAACTCCCAGACACGACGTACAACCGGCTCCAGTTGAAATCCATGAACCAATGGATTTTGAAGAGGATGAACATCGGGAGATCACACTAGATCCAGAACCCCTGCGGCGATCCAACAGGCTACCAGTACCATCTTCAACGAGACTTCCTCCTGTGACCTTCAAAACTTTTCACCATATATCCTTTTTTTGTAAAATTCAAACAAAATCTTGGAATCAACTTTTCAAACTCACAAATTTAAATTAAAAAAAAAATATTTATCTATCATTTTCAAAATCGTTAATACACAAATCAAATAAATTCAATTCAATTGGAGAAGGGGTGGAGCAATAAATTGTTTGATACCTGATAAATCAGCAAAAAATTAGCAATAAAATATGCACCTATAAATGAATGCTCCCTGGCAAAGTGGATGATGTAGCTTAATATGGAGAAGGGGTGAAGGGATGGTTTCGGAAACTAGCTTGTTGCGTATATCGCCAGCAATAAATTAGCGATAAAATATGCCACCTTCGAAATGTCTCTATATGCATTGGTTCTTGAAACACGGGGATGACTGATGTAGCTTTAGTCTTAAGCCACATTACCGGCATTTCCAGGGGAAGCGAAGCAACCAGCGTATCATTAAAATATACATGCGCGTTTAGATCGTCAGGAAAAACATTCCAATTAAGCAAAACTCGACGAAAACATGAACGCAAGCTGCTTAACTCAAAAGGTGGAAACTTTTGACCGATGCACTCTATAAGTTTACACAACATATTTTCAGTCAACAACAAATACATAGTATTTGTAAAGCGCTTATAGAAGTTCATCTCGACGGTGAAGCAAGAAAGGTGCGGACATCATTTCGTGGTTTGTTGAAAACTGTTATGAATAAACTTGACGAAATATAGATCCCAGAAATTACCAATGCAACCCCAACAATGATGGGTCCCAATATTGATTATACTCAAGTGCTGAATGATCAACACTATGCTGTGATACCACCCGTTGCCTTCTTACTCGGGCCCATAAGGAAACCAATTAACATACCTAACGTCACTTCGCGTACCGGAAACAGCTGCTCAGTAGCCCTAAATTTCCGAAAGCAGCTATCCAGGAGGCTTGAAAGCAGCATCTCAGTAGTCCGAAAGTAGACTTTCGAGATTGTCAAGTATAACATTTCTCAGATGAAATTTAGTCAAAATGATACAAACGAAAAGGAAATAAATATATTTGCGCGCTAATGTCTTCGACACCTCAAATCAAAATAGATCGTTGACATAGTGCGATAAAATTTCATACATAGTCATATGTACTGTCACTGTTTGATTTGATTTCGCCCGGAACACGTAGCTGTTCACCGTAAAGTAATTCGGCGGTGAAACTGCCAAATCCTCTTTGAGTGACGTTCGCAATCCTAGTAGAACAGTTGGAAATAGCTCTATCCAGGATGTTGGTTGACTGCACATAAGAGCTGATTTGAAGGTTCGGTGCCATTGCTCAATTGCACCATTGGACGCAGGATGAGAGGATGTTGTTCTAACTCGTTTCGTTCCGGTCAGATTGGTAAGGGATCGAAAAAGTACGCTCTCAAATTGAGCGCCTTGGTCAGTTGTCAACGTTTTAGGAGTTCCAAAACGCGCTACCCAAGTGTTGTAAAAAGCGTTGGCGACCGTGTCCCCAGTCATGTCTTGCATGGGGACTGCTTCTGGCCACCGTGAAAACCTGTCTACCATGGTAAGACAGTATCGATACCCGCTCACCAATGGCAGTATGACGATGTCGATGTGTACATGATCGAATCTTTCGTTCGGTGCGTTTATTGAGATGGGCTGGTTCCTGTTGTGTCGTTGGATTTTCGAGCGTTGACAGGAGATGCAGTTCCTTCTGAATGCTGGGCCATACGTACTTTTGGCGCAGCTGGTGAAGGGTGGCCTTGCCGCTCGGGTGAGCAAGTCCGTGAACTGAAGCAAAAGCCTGTTGACAAAGTTCGAGTGGGACGTAAGGACGAATGTGTCCCGTTGAAGTATCGCAGTAAACTGTTGCAGTACCGATTGACAGCTTTTGTAGTTGTAGTCCCGTGTTGTTGCTGTTGTCTAGGAGCACACGAAGCTCGTCGTCTTCTTGTTGAGCCTCGGCTAGTTGAGTTGGGTCAAGTTGAAGTTGTGCCTTATGATCCGAATGGACGAATAAAGCTGCAGGTGCTAGGTCGCGTTTGCACATCTGGAACTCTGATTCCGTTTGTGGTGTCCAAGGAATTTTGCGATTATCGTTTCTCTTGCTATTGCTTAAGAAAGCGTTCAACGATGCCTGATGGTCGGCTGAGTGTTTAAGACAACGTCTGTAGCAGTTGCAGGCCCCAAGAAATCGACGCAGCTCGAAGATGGTCTCAGGTTGCTTGAAGTTAAGCAGCGCAGTGATTCGCTCTTGTGCTGGACCATTTTTGTTGATCGTGTAGCCCCCAATACTCTATCTCCGTTTATCAATGTTAATATGCAAGTTATGTTGCTCAAGTCGTTGACGGACAATGTTGAGGTGTTCTCGATGTTGGTCAGGATTGTCTGACATGATGATATGATATATAGCAGAAGACGAATTCCAGTCCGTAGAGGATGTTGTCCATGTAAGTTTGTGTCGCATTTCTAAAACCGAAAGGCATGACCAAATATTCAAACAACCCGAATGGTGTTGTAACGACTGTCTTTTTATGTCGGCTTCGGATATCGGGATCTGATGGTAAGCCCGTTCTAGGTCCAACTTCGAAAATATAATTTTACCGTGAAGCCGGTCAGCCACGTCGTGGATGTG